>CM069411.1:40887206-41353078 GCA_035609135.1 Eleutherodactylus coqui
TTTCTGGTGCTGCAACAGAATTGCGCCTTTAATTTACACAAATTTTCGATTGATTTGCACAAAAAAGTAAGCATGTTCTGCCTCTCAATCCACTCTTCAAAAGTGCCAAATGAGGAGAGGCTTGAGGGGAGTGTTGTTGAGGGCATATTCACACGGGCGGATGCACAACTAGGCCCACCGCTAGAGTGTAGCAGGTGAAAATCTATTTTTTAAAGTCTCAAACATTGTGCTATCCTGAAAAAACAAAAGTGGGTATATAGGTCCTACTCTATCCTTCCCGCATGTAGTATTAACTACGTGTGAGAAAGATAGGGCAAGTCCTATTTTTCCTTGGGCATAGCATTAACACCTGAAAATACTGCTTTTGAAAATAAATACAATTAAAATCAAGGATTTTGTTTCATCCCATTATGTGGCTGTGATTATAACACCGGCATAAAAGAACAAGATCACGCCCGTCTGTCTAAGCACTTAAGCTAATTTCACACGGATGAGTGCAATATCTGGGATAATTTATAATATTGGTTAACCCCAAGAATATTAACAAAATTCTAAAAAAATCTAATCCCTAAAATAAATGCCATTCAAAGAGGCTTCTGTCCATATTAGTATCATGGATCTCCTAACCATTATCATACATTCATTTTCCAATGGCTCTACATGGGCAATACTCATTTTTTGAGTTCTATAGAGAATTTTTGATGCTAACAATACTTTTGCAAAAGACGATGCTCATGCAGTAAAACCTTAAAAAGTCTGACAGAACTTGGCCCTTCTTTAAATAAATGGAGACTGTAATCTATTTCTTGCATCTAACTACTTTAGGTATGGTTTCTGGAAGAACTGCGATTGATTTCAGTGTTGGTCCTATTCTTTATCATCTTACTGCAATGTGTGACTTCGTAGAAAAGTTTACTGTTCTAAAAGTAAATGATGGCTGCTTGAAGGAACTTGAAAAATGGAAGAATAAAGACCCAGATGCTTGTGATTGGTCTCATGCCACAGAAATCTTACAGGAGTTAAAAGAAAACAGGTTTAGTATTGTCCCACACACCTTCACCCTACATGACATGAGTTTAGCTATACGTGTACGGCCACATAAGACTGATTTTCCACAACGGAATTTCCTCCACAGATCTTCTCGCCAATCAGTTGGGATTTCGCTCTGTACTTGGCACGGAGTTCACTTTATGCATTGCAATAGGTGAAAACCACAATGAAAATCCACAGCGTACACTGGCATACTGTAGATTTAAAATCTGCAACACTGGTCAATTCATCCCTTTAACCACTACTGTCAATTATCAGCCCACAATTCCATAATGGAAAATCCATTGTGTATTTACCCTATGTGGCTGTTCCCTAAAGACTTATTCACATGGGCGTATATCAGATGGGTTTTTACACCCTGCCGATATACGCTGCCCCTCTGATGCATTGGCTTGCAATGCATCAGTGCACCAGAGCGTATTTTCGCCGCGTGAAAGCACCTCTTTCACGCCAGCGGGGGCAGCTGCATAGATTCCTATGGGAGCCTATGCTAGCTGCCAGAGAAGGGAGGTGGGACGAAGTTTAGCAGCATGTTTTCAATAGGAAGTAGCAGGGTGGAGCTAAGCTGGCTGCGGACAAGGGCCGGGGGAGGAGGGCTTAGCTCTGCCCCGTCCTGCCCCCTCCTATTGCAAATGGCCGGAGGTGAGTAGAGAGGAGGTGAGCTGGCAAGAGAGAGGGAAGGGGAAATTTCTCCCCAGACCCCATTACATTGCATCCTCAGTGTATATGTGCCAGGGCCTTTGCCGTTCGGTTGTTTCTATGGCATCAGCGGGCGCACGTAAAATGTCTATGGCCATGTAAATAGGCCCAAAGGGCTCCTTACACAGGCTTATTTTTCCTCAGTATTTTGTGAGCGAAAACTAGGAGTGGGACATACAGAGAGAAAGTATAATTGGAAGATTTGCATTTCTTCTGTATTTTGGACCCGCTCCTGGTTTTGGCTCACAAAATACTGAGGAAAAATATGCCCGTGTGAAAGAACCCTAAAGCTGATTTTGATGAGTTTCTTGGGGCCAATATATTTCGGGCCATCCTAGTGATACAATTCTATTAATTATGATGCACAAATATATTAGAAGATACAACTTCTAATCCATCTTAATGCACACTCATTTTTTTTAATCTTGTAAAAAAAAAGTGTCAGAAATTTGAATGAATTTTTTCATAGGCATTGTCAAAGTTTTTTTTGCCCAAAAGAAGGGAGGTGTGGAGCAACTCCTGCTAAGTATGTGTTCCAGATAGAAAGATGTGTTTTCTAAAGTAGTTATTAAGGTGCTGCCAGTATAATTGCTGCCACTGTGGGTAACAAGCCATGGAAAGTCTTAATCAGAAAAAGGAAAAAATAAAGGACTAAAAGCCCAACCCTTCTAATTAGAGATGAGCGAGCACCAAAATGCTCGGGTGCTCGTTACTCGGGATGAAATCTTTGCGATGCTTGAGGGTTCGTTTCGAGTAACGAACCCCATTGAAGTCAATGGGCGACCCGAGCATTTTTGTATATCGCCGATGCTCGCTAAGGTTTTCATTTGTGAAAATAGGGGCAATTCAAGAAAGTGATGGGAACAACACAGCAACGGATAGGGCAGGTGAGGGGCTACATGTTGGGCTGCATCTCAAGTTCCCAGGTCCCACTATTAAGCCACAATAGCGGCAAGAGTGGGCCCCCTCCCAACAATTTTTACTTCTGAAAAGCCCTCATTAGCAATGAATACCTTAGCTAAGCACCACACTACCTCCAACAAAGCACAATCACTGCCTGCATGACACTCCGCTGCCACTTCTCCTGGGTTACATGCTGACCAACCCCCCCCCCCCCCCCGCACGACCCAGTGTCCACAGCGCACACCAAACTGTCCCTGCCCAGCCTTCAGCTGCTCGCATGCCACGCCACCCTCATGTCTATTTATAAGTGCGTCTGCCATGAGGAGGAACCGCAGGCACACACTGCAGAGGGTTGGCACGGCTAGGCAGCAACCCTCTTTAAAAGGGGCGGGCGATAGTCCACAATGCTGTACAGAAGCAATGAGAAATCCAATCCTGTGCCACCTCCATCTGGAGCTGCACACGTGGGCATAGCAGTGGGGAACCTATGTGCCACACACTATTCATTCTGTCAAGGTGTCTGCATGCCCCAGTCAGACCGCGTTTTTTTATAAATAGTCACAGGCAGGTACAACTCCGCAATGGGAATTCCGTGTGCACCCACAGCATGGGTGGCTCCCTGGAACCCACCGGCGGTACATAAATGTATCCCATTGCATTGCCCATCACAGCTGAGGTAATGTCGTGCTTAATGCAGGTGGGCTTCGGCCCACACTGCATGCCCCAGTCAGACTGGGGTTCTTTAGAAGTGGACACATGCAGTTACAACTCCCTGTGGACCGACAGCATGGGTGGGTGCCAGGAAGCCACCGGCGGTACATAAATATATCCCATTGCAGTGCCCAACACAGCTGAGGTAATGTCGTGCTTAACGCAGGTGGGCTTCGGCCCACACTGCATGCCCCAGTCGGACTGGGTTTCTTTAGAAGTGGACACATGCAGTTACAACTCCCTGTGGACCCACGGCATGGGTGGCTCCCTGGAACCCACCGGCGGTACATAAATATATCCCATTGCAGTGCCCAACACAGCTGAGGTAATGTCGTGCTTAATGCAGGTGGGCTTCGGCCCACACTGCATGCCCCAGTCAGACTGGGGTTCTTTAGAAGTGGACACATGCAGTTACAACTCCCTGTGGACCCACGGCATGGGTGGCTCCCTGGAACCCACCGGCTGTACATAAATATATCCCATTGCAGTGCCCAACACAGCTGAGGTAATGTTGTGCTTAATGCAGGTGGGCTTCGGCCCACACTGCATGCCCCAGTCAGACTGGGGTTCTTTAGAAGTGGACACATGCAGTTACAACTCTGTGTGGACTGACAGCATGGGTGGGTGCCAGGAAGCCACCGGCGGTACATCAATATATCCCATTGCAGTGCCCAACACAGCTAAGGTAATGTCGTGCTTAATGCAGGTGGGCTTCGGCCCACACTGCATGCCCCAGTCAGACTGGGGTTCTTTAGAAGTGGACACATGCAGTTTCAACTCCCTGTGGACCCACGCCATGGGTGGCTCCCTGGAACCCACCGGCGGTACATAAATACCGCCGGTGGGTTCACAACACAGCTGATGTAACGTCAGCTGTAATGCAGGTGGGCTAAAAATTCATTTGATTACACTGTAGGCGAGGGCCCCCAAAAATTGGTGTACCAACAGTACTAATGTACCTCAGAAAAATTGGCCATGCCCAACCAAAAGGGGAGGTGAAACCCATTAATCGCTTTGATTAATGTGGCTTAATTGGTAACTAGGCCTGGAGGCAGCCCAGTTAAAATAAAAATTGGTTGAGGTGAAAGTTTCAACGCTTTAATGAGCATTAAAACGTATAAAAATTGTTTAGAAAAATTATATGACTGAGTCTTGTGGGCCTAAAAAAAATTGCCCGTTCGGCGTGATTATGTGAGGTTTCAGGAGGAGGAGGAATATTATACACAGATTGATGAAGCAAAAAGGTCCCCGTTTTTGATGTTGATAGAGAACGATGCTTCCATCCGCGGGTGCAGCCTTCGTATTGCTTAGGTATCGCTGCTGTCCGCTGGTGAAGAAGAGAAGTCTGGGGAAATCCAGGCTTTGTTCATCTTGATGAGTGTAAGCCTGTCGGCACTGTCGGTTGACAGGTGGGTACGCTTATCCGTGATGATTCCCCCAGCCACACTAAACACATTCTCTGACAAGACGCTAGCCGCTGGACAAGCAAGCACCTCCAGGGCATACAGCATGAGTTCAGGCCACGTGTCCAGCTTCAACACACAGTAGTTGTAGGGGGCAGAGGCGTCACCGAGGACGGTCGTGCGATCAGCTACGTACTCCCTCACCATCCTTTTACAGTGCTCCCGCCAACTCAGCCTTGACAGGGGATCGGTGACACAGTCTTGCTGGGGAGCCAGAAAGCTGGCAAAGGCCTTGGAGAATGGTCCCCTGCCTGCGCTGTACATGCTGCCTGATCTCTGCGCCTCCCCTGCTACCTGGCCCTCGGAATTGCGCCTTCGGCCACTAGCGCTGTCGGATGAGAAGTTTACCATCAGTTTGTCCACCAGCGCCCTGTTTTATAGCATCATTCTCGAACCCCTTTCCTCTTCGGGAATGAGAGTGGAAAGGTTCTCCTTATACCGTGGGTCGAGCAGTGTGTACACCCAGTAATCCGTAGTGGCCAGAATGCGTGTAACGTGAGGGTCACGAGAAAGGCATCCTAACATGAAGTCAGCCATGTGTGCCAGGGTACCTGTACGCAACACATGGCTGTCCTCAGTAGGAAGATCACTTTCAGGATCCTCCTCCTCCTCCTCCTCCTCCTACTCTGGCCATACACACTGAAAGGATGACAGGCAAGCAGCATGTGTACCCTTAGCAGTGGGCCAAGCTGTCTCTTCCCCCTCCTCCTCATGCTCCTCCCCCTCCTCCTCCTCCGGCCATACACGCTGAAAGGATGACAGGCAAGCAGCATGTGTACCCTTAGCAGTGGGCCAAGCTGTCTCTTCCCCCTCCTCCTCCGGCCATACACGCTGAAAGGATGACAGGCAAGCAGCATGTGTACCCTCAGCAGTGGGCCAAGCTGTCTCTTCCCCCTCCTCCTCATGCTCCTCCCCCTCCTCCTCCTTCTCAACACGCTGAGATATAGACATGAGGGTGCTCTGACTATCCAGCGACATACTGTCTTCCCCCGCCTCCGTTTCCGAGTGCAAAGCGTCTGCCTTTATGCTTTGCAGGGAACTTCTCAAGAGGCATAGCAGAGGAATAGTGACGCTAATGATTGCAGCATCCCCGCTCAGCATCTGGGTAGACTCCTCAAAGTTTCCAAGGACCTGGCAGATGGCTGCCAACCAGGCCCACTCTTCTGTAAATAATTGAGGAGGCTGACTCCCACTACGCCGCCCATGTTGGAGTTGGTATTCCGCAATAGCTCTACGCTGCTCATAGAGCCTGGCCAACATGTGGAGCATAGAGTTCCACTGTGTGGGCACGTCGCACAGCAATTGGTGCACTGGCAGATGAAACCGATGTTGCTGGGTCCGCAGGGTGGCAGCGTCCGTCTTGGAGTTGCGGAAATGTGCGCTGACCCGGGGCACTTTTCTGAGCAGGTATGACAAGTGTGGGTAGCTTTTCAGAAAGCGGTGAACCACCAAATTAAAGACACGGGCCAGGCATGGCACGTGCGTGAGGCTGCCGAGCTGCAGAGCCGCCACCAGGTTACGGCCGTTGTCACACACGACCATGCCCGGTTGGAGGCTCAGCGGCGCAAGCCAGTGGTCGGTCTGCTCTGTCAGACCCTGCAGCAGTTCGTGGGCCGTCTGCCTCTTCTCTCCTAAACTGAGTAGTTTCAGCACGGCCTGCTGACGCTTGCCCACCGCTGTGCTGCCATGCCGCGCGACACGAACTGCTGGCGACGTGCTGCTGCTGACACATCTTGATTGCGAGACAGAGGTTGCGTTGCAGGAGGAGGAGGAGGAGGGTGGTTTAGTGGAGGAAGCATACACCGCCGCAGATACCATCACCGAGCTGGGGCATGCAATTCGGGGGTGGGTAGGACGTGAGCGGTCCCAGGCTCTGACTCTGTCCCAGCCTCCACTAAATTCACGCAATGTGCAGTCAGGGAGATATATATTAGCCCTGCCCACCTGTGCTTGTCCACGTGTCTGTTGTTAAGTAGACCTTGGCAGTAACCGCGTTGGTGAGGGCGCGTACAATGTTGCGGGAGACGTGGTCGTGCAGGGCTGGGACGGCACATCGGGAAAAGTAGTGGCGACTGGGAACCGAGTAGCGCGGGGCCGACGCCGCCATCATGCTTTTGAAAGCCTCCGTTTCCACAAGCCTATACGGCAGCATCTCCAGGCTGATCAATTTGGCAATGTGCACGTTTAACGCTTGAGCGTGCGGGTGCGTGGCGGCGTACTTGCGCTCGCGCTCAAACAGTGGCGCTAGCGACGTCCGGACGCTGCGCTGAGAGACATTGCTGGATGGGGCCGAGGACAGCGGAGGTGAGGGTGTGGGTGCAGGCCAGGAGACGGTAGTGCCTGTGTCCTCAGCGGGGGGTTGAATCTCAGTGGCAGGTTGGGGCACAGGGGAAGACGCAGTGGTGCAAATCGGAGGCCTTGAACGGCCTTCATCCCACCTTGTGGGGTGCTTGGCCATCATATGCCTGCGCATGCTGGTGGAGGTGGCTCCCCAGCTGATCTTGGCGCGACAAAGGTTGCACACCACTGTTCGTCGGTCGTCAGGCGTCTCTGTGAAAAACTGCCACACCGTTGAGCACCTTGACCTCTGCAGGGTGGCATGGCGCGAGGGGGCACTTTGGGAAACATTTGGTGGATTATTCGGTCTGGCCCTGCCTCTACCCCTGCCCACCGCACTGGCTCGGCCTGTGCCCATACCCTGACTTGGGCCTCTGCGTCCTCACCCGCGTCCACGTCCTATAGGCCTACCCCTACCCCTCAGCATGGTTTATTACCAGTAGTGCAGAAACAGAACGCTGTAATTAAATGTGCCGCTTATTTTGCGCAAGCCTGCTGTAACACTTAGCTGGTTGCGTATGAATTCGGAGGACTACTACACCCAGCAGAGACCCAGAACACTGAGGACAGTCACAGGCAGCCCAAATAGATTTTTTTCCCCAAATGTTTTTGCAAAGGCCCACTGCCTATATTCAATCAATATATCTCTTCTCTCTCTGCGTCACCGCCACTGGCCCTGGAGTATGTGAAATAACTGCAGAGTATTGCACTGTGGACTGCAATACAGCGGTGATTTAACAGCCAACACAGAACCAGGAAATAATTTTGCGCAAGCCTGCTGTAACACTTAGCTGGCTGCGTATGAATGAGGAGGACTACTACACCCAGCAGAGACCCAGAACACTGAGGACAGTCACAGGCAGCCCAAATAGATTTTTTTCCCCAAATGTTTTTGCAAAGGCCCACTGCCTATATTCAATCAATATGTCTTCTGTCCCTGCCTCACAATATATGTCTTCTGTCCCTGCCTCACAATATATGTCTTCTGTCCCTGCCTAACCACCACTTCTGGCCCTGGAGTATTACTGCAGGGCGCAATGCTCTGCACGGCCGATATACCAAAAAAAAAATTGTGCAACACTGCAAAAAGCAGCCTCCACAGTACTGCACTCGGTTAGATGTGGCCCTAAGAAGGACCGTTGGGGTTCTTGAAGCCTAAAATACTCCTAACGCTCTCCCTATAGCAGCTCCACCAAGACAGCACTTTCCCTAAACTATGTCAGAACGCATCTGTGGCGAGCCGCGGGAGGGGCCGATTCTTATACTCGGGTGACACCTGATCTCGCCAGCCACTCACTGCAGGGGGGTGGTATAGGGCTTGAACGTCGCAGGGGGACGTTGTAATGCCTTCCCTGTCTTTCTATTGGCCAGAAAAGCGCGCTAACGTCTCAGAGATGAAAGTGAAAGTAACTCGAACATCGCGTGGTACTCGTTACGAGTAACGAGCATCTCGAACACGCTAATACTCGAACGAGTATCAAGCTCGGACGAGTACGTTTGCTCATCTCTACTTCTAATGTAAAGCACATTGAGACAAAAGTAATTCAACCAAATTCTTTATTTGGATTTGCAAAATGTTTTTTTGTCAGTTCAAATAAAAAAATGCAAAAGATACCAAAACTAGCCTACACTTAAAGGGGTTGTCCGAGATAAATATTATTTATAAAAATGGAGTCCCATGTGACAAACATAATAAACTGTTCATACTCACCTCTCCCTTCGTATCCCATCTTATGGCTCCAAGTCTCCTTGCTCACATAACGTTTACTAGCTGCACTCAGCCTGTTCCGTCCCAGAAACCAACTGCAACAGGAGGTTTACAGTATGGGAGAGGCTGACCGCAGCCTGTATTCATTACCTCAGCTAGGATAACTGGAGCTGCAGACAGGGGACATGCGGGGAGAGGCAAGTAGTAGTGATTTTCTAAGTGTGCCACACAGGATACCCATTTTTATAAAGAACACTAATCCTAGACAATCCTTTTACCTAGTTTTTAAAAGTCCTTAAAAAACACTTTATAGGGAATCTGTCACAACTTTATGCTGCTCTCTCCGAAGGTACGCTGATTGCTGTCATCTGTCAGCCTGATATATCTGTGAAACACTTTGTCAGAGACTTACATTTGATTAGCAGCAGATACACAGAGGACCAGAAGAAGTAATCCTTCATATTAATTAGCTTCAGACTAGCAACTCTGGCCACACTCTCCAACCACTGATTGACAGTTCTCTTTCTATGCAGAATATTAAGTTGACAGCTGTCAATTAGTGGCTGCAGCGGGGACAATGCTAAGTTGAAGCTCATGAAAAATTAAGAACTACTTCCTGTAGTCCTCTACACATGGTTGCTGCTGATAACATATAAAGACTTACATTTTATTAGTGAAAGCTACAATAATTAGCTTTAGACTAGCAAAGCCAACCACATTCTTTGACCACTGATTAACCCCTTCCCTCCCCATGACGTAAGGGTACGTCATGGGAGCGGGGTACTTCCCACAAAATGACGTACCCTTACGTCATAGGGATAGCGTGAGATCATAACAGATCTCCCACTATCCAGCAGCGAGAGCTGTCTGTCACTGATAGCCGGCCTCCCGCTGCAACAGTGCGGATGCATCGGAGATGCGCCCCCCGCTGTTGACCCTTTCCCTGCCGCAATCTAAGTAGATCGCGGCATGGGAAGGGTTCACAGAGGGAGCGCAATGTTATCACAGAGAGCCCGGATGGTTGCTATGGCAACAGAACGCCAGATACCGGCGCGCTGTATTGCCAGTGCCTGGATCACTGTAATGCCTTATCATAGCGATCCATGGTGCTACAGTGAAAGTCCCCCAGAGGGACAAAAATAGTGTAAAAAAAAGATCATAAATATGTATAAAAAAAAAACACCCTTTTTTATGCTTTTTCTCATATTGGCATAAAAAAATAACATATTTGGTATCGTTGTGTCCATAATGACGCGTACAGTAAGTTGAATACACTTTTTATCCTGCATGGCTAAAAACGTAAAAACCATGCTAAAAAACTGAGGCAAAATGCAAACTTTTAGCATTTCGCCTCCCAAAAAAATGCAATAAAAGTGATAAAAAAACATATATACCCCAAAATTGAACCAATAAAAACTACGGCTTGTCTCACAAAAAATAAGCCCTCACAGAGATCTGTCAATGGAAAAATAAAAAAGTTATAGTACTTTGAATGCAGCAATTTAGAAAAAAAAAATAATTTTTCCAAAAAAAGGGTTGTTTTTTATTGTAGAAAATTGGAAAAACCTAAAAAAAAATAAGAATTTTGGTATCTATTGTAATCGTACCGACTTGCAGAAAAAAAATGTATTGTGTCACTTATGCTGCATAATTACCACTTTTAAAAAAATCTACGGCAGAATTGATGCATTTTCTCTCCCTGTCATCATAAAAAAAGTTTTTATATAATAAAATAATAAAAGTTTTGCAATTAAAGGGGTTGTCCCGTGATAGCAAGTGGTGTTAAGCACTTCTGTATGGCCATATTAATGCACTTTGTAATATACATCGTGCATTAAATATTGGCCATACAGAAGTTATACACTTACTGCTCCGGTGCTGGCGTCCCCGTCTCCATGGCGCCGACTAAAGCTGCCTTCTGCCGGGATTAGACGCGCTTGCGCTGTCTGCCCTCTTCTGTCCTGCTCGGGCGTGCTCGCGCTGCAGAAGACCTGGCAGATTGACAAAGCTAAATGCCCCCTTTTTACCTGTGACAGAGAAGAGTGCTTTTATCTGCGGTTGCAGCGAAAAGAATCTTTAGGTTCCGCTGCTCTCCGCCGATGGAGAAGACAAGTCTGGGGAAATCAGGCTTTGTTCATCTATATGAATGTAAGCATGTCGGCCCTGTCTGTTGACAGGCAGGTACGCTTGTCGGTGATGATTCCCCCAGCGGCACTAAACACCCTCTCTGACGCTAGCCGCGGGGTAAGCCAGCACCTCCAGGGCATACAGCGAAAGTTCGTGCCACGTGTCCAGCTTTGACACCCAATAGTTTTATAGAGCTGAGGCATCACTGAGGACGGTGGTACGATCGGCTGCGCACTCCCTCACCATCTTTTTACAGTGCTCCCTTTGACTCAGCCTTGACTGGGGATTGGTGACGGAGTCTTGCTCGGGAGCCATAAAGCTGCCAAAGGCCTTGGATAGTGTTCCCCTGCCTACGCTGAACATGCTGCCTGATCTCCACGCCTCCCCTGCTACTTTGCCCTCGGAACTGCGCCTTCTGCCGCTAGTGCTGTCAGATGAGAAGTTTACCATCAGTTTGTCCTCCAGGGCCCTGTGGTATTGCATCACTCTCGAACCCCTTTCCTCTTCGGGAATGAGAGTGGAAAGGTTCTCCTTATACCGGGGGTCGAGAAGGGTGTACACACAGTAATCTGTAGTGGCCAGAATGCGTCTAACGTGAGGGTCACGAGAAAGGCAGCCTAACATGAAGTCAGCCATGTGTGCCAGGGTGCCAGTACGCAAGAAATGGCTGTCTTTACTAGAAAGATTACTTTCAGGATCCTCCTCCTCCTCCACAGGCCATACACGCTGAACAGATGAGAGGTAAGCAGCATGTGTACCCTCTGCAGTGGGCCCAGCTCTCTCTTCCCCCTCCTGCTCCTCCTCCTCCTCCAAAACGCGCTGACATATAGACATGAGGGTTCTCTGACTATCAAGCGACATACTCTCTTCCCCATCTCCTGTTCCGACCGCAAAGCGTCAGCCTTTATGCTTTGCAGCGAACTTCTCAGCAGGCATAGCAGAGGAATGGTGACGCTAATGATTGCAGCATCACTGCTCACCATCTGGGTAGACTCCTCAAAGTTTCTGAGGACGTGGCAGATGTCTGCCATCCAGGCCCACTCCTCGGTAAAGAATTCGTGGAGGCTGACTCCCACTACGCCCCCAATGATGGAGTTGGTATTCCACTATTGCTCTACGTTGCTCATACAGCCTGGCCAACATATGGAGCGTAGAATTCCACCGTGCGGGCACATCGCACAGCAGCCGGTGCTCTGGCAGATTAAACCGATGTTGCAGGGTCTGCAGGGTGGCAGCGTCCATGGTGGACATGCGGAAATGTGCGCAGACGCGGCGCATCTTGCCAAGCAGGTCTGATAAGTGTGGGTAGTTTTCAGAAACCGCTGAACCACCAGATTGAAGATTTGGGCCAGGCATGGCACGTGTGTGAGGCTTCCGAGCTGCAGAGCCGCCACCAAGTAACAGCCGTTGTCAAACACGACCATGCCCGGTTGGAGGCTCAGTGGCGTAAGCCAGAGGTTGGTCTGCTCAGTCAGACCCTGCAACATTTCGGGGCCATGTGCCTCTTGTGTGTCACCTAGGCTGAGTAGTTTCAGCACGGCCTGCTGACGCTTGCCCACAGCTGTGCTGCAGCGCCACACCGACTGCTGTCGACGTGCTGCTCACATTTCTTAATTGAGAGGTAGAGGTTGCGTAGGAGGAGGAGGGGGAAGGTTTAGAGGAGGTGGCATAGACCGCCGCAGATACCCGAACCGAGAAAGGACCTGCTATTCTGGGTGTGGGTAGGACATGTGCGGTCCCTGGCTCTGACTCGGTCCCAGCCTCCACCAAATTCACCCAGTGTGCCGTCAGGGAGATATAGTGGCCCTGCCCACCAGTACTTGTTCACCTGTCCGTGGTTAAGTGGACCTTCCCAGTAACCGCATTGGTGAGGGCACGATTGATGTTGTGGGAGATGTGCTGTTGTAGGGCTGGGACGGCACACCGGGAAAAATAGTGGCAACTGGGGACCGAGTAGCGCGGGACCGAGGACAGCGGAGGTGAGGGTGTGGGTGCAGGCCGGGAGGCGCTCATGCCTGTGTCCTGAGAGGGGGAATGGATCTCAGTGGCAGGTTGGGGCACAGGGGGAGGGGCAGTGGTGCGACCCGGAGGCGGTGAACGACCTTTCTCCCTCCTCGTGGGGTGCTTGGCCATCATATGCCTGCGCATGCTAGTAGTGGTGAGGCTGGTACTGGTGGCTCCCCGGCTGATTTTGGCGTGACACAGGTAGCACTACACTGTTCGTCGGTCGTCCGCACTCTCACTGAAAAACATCCACACCTTTGAAGACCTAGGCCTCTGCAGGGTGGCTTGGCGTGAGGGGGTGCTTTGGGAAACAGTTGGGGGAGTCTTCGCTATGGCCCTGCCTCTACCCCTGGCCACCCCACTGGCTCTTCCAACCAGTCCTGCTGCTGCACTTGCCTCCCCCTCTGAAGACCTCTCCTCAGTTGGCTTAGCGAACCAGGTGGGGTCAGTCACCTCATCGTCCAGCGGCTCTTCCTCCGAATCCTCTGTGCGCTCCTCCCTCGGACTTACTGCCCTTACTACTACCTCACAGATAGACAACTGTGTCTCATCATCATCGACCTCGTCACCCACTGAAAGCTCTTGAGACAGTTGCCATAGGTCCCCAGCCTCATCACCCGGACCCCGGGAACTTTCCAATGATTGGGCATCGGTCACGACAAACTCCTCAGGTGGGAGAGGAACCATTTTTTCCCAATCAAGGCAGGTGTGTCATTTTCATGGAGTGAGGAGGCTGGGAGGAAGGAGGAGCAGCAGCGAGAGGATTCAGAGTTGCAGCAGTGGACAGCGTAGAAGACTGGGGGGGGGGTCTATACATTGCTGGATGCATTTTCTGCTATCCACGACAGGACCTGCTCACACTGCTCATTTTGTAATAAAGATCTACCACGTGGACCCATAAATTGTGATATGAAGCTGGGGACCCCAGAAACTTGCCTCCCTCCTAATCCCGCAGCAGTCTTCTGCGATTCACCTGGACCAGGAACTTGGCCTGTGCCCACACCCTCACTTGGACCTCCGCGTCCTCGCCCGCGTCTATGGCCCGATCCTCTAGGCATACCCCTACCCCTCAGCATGGTGTATTTTGAATACAGCAGACACAAAGCGTTGTAAAAAATTAGGCAATTATTTGCCTACCCTTGGAAGCTGACAGCGGTTATGTTACGCACACTGTAGGCCAAAAAAATTAGACGCTAGGCTGCAGAAAGGCCTAGCTGGCTAATAGTGAGCCACTACAACTCCTAGCAGCCACGCAGTAAACTGCACACGCGCACAGGTAGCCCTAAGGAGGATTTTTTTCAGATGTTTTTGAAAAAAAACCAGAAGCCTAAATAGCATGTATATGTCTTTCCCTCTATCAGCGGCTGTGGCCGTACGCTGTGCGTGAAGCTGACGGGACGCACAGAGCGGTGTAAAAAATTAGGCAATTATTTGCCTGCTCTTGGAGGCTGGCAGCGGTTATGCTCCACACACTGTAGGCGAAAAAAATTAGATGCTAGGCTGCAGAAAGGCCTAGCTGGCTAATAGTGAGCCACTACAACTCCTAGCAGCCACGCAGTAAACTGCACACGCGCACTGGTAGCCTTAAGGGTGAAGTCACACAAACGTATATCGGCTCGGTTTTTACGCCGAGCCGATATACGTTGTCCTAGTGTGCAAGGGGGAGGGGGGAGGATGGAAGAGCCAGGAGCAGAAACTGAGCTCCTGGCCCCCTCTCCGCCTCCTCTCCGCCCCTCTGCACTATTTGTAATGGGAAGAGGCGGGAAGGGGGCGGGGCTAAGTTCTGAGAATTAGCCCCACCCCCATCCCACCTCTCCCCATTGCAAATAGTGCAGAGTGGTGGAGAGGAGGCGGAGAGGGGGGCGGGAGCTCAGTTCCTGCACTTGGCTCTTCCACCCCCCCCCCCCCTGCACACCAGGACA
Source organism: Eleutherodactylus coqui (assembly GCA_035609135.1). NCBI lineage: Eukaryota > Metazoa > Chordata > Amphibia > Anura > Eleutherodactylidae > Eleutherodactylus > Eleutherodactylus coqui. The sequence goes on from CM069411.1 coordinate 40,902,131, forward strand.
ACGTATATCGGCTCGGCGTAAAAACCGAGCCGATATACGTTCGTGTGACTTCACCCTAAGGAGAATTTTTTTTTCAGATGATTTTGAAAAAAACAGGTGCCTAGATAGCGTGTATATGTCCTTCCCTCTATCAGCGGCTGTGGCCGTACGCTGTGCGTGAAGTTGACAGGACGCACAGAGTGGTGTAGAAAATTAGGCAATTATTTCCCTGCACTTGGGGGCTGGCAGCGGGTTATGTTACGCACACTGTAGGCCAAAAAAATTAGACGCTAGGCTGCAGAAAGGCCTAGCTGGCTAATAGTGAGCCACTACAACTCCTAGCAGCCAAGCAGTAAACTGTACACGCGCACAGGTAGCCCTAAGGAGGATTTTTTTTTCAGATGTTTTTGAAAAAAACAGGAGCCTAGATAGCGTGTATATGTCCTTCCCTCTATCAGCGGCTGTGGCCGTACGCTGTGTGTGAAGTTGACTGGACGGACAGAGCGGTGTAAAAAATTAGGCAATTATTGGCCTGCACTTGGAGGCTGGCAGCGGTTATGTTACGTACACTGTAGGCCAAAAAAATTAGACGCTAGGCTGCAGAAAGGCCTAGCTGGCTAATAGTGAGCCACTACAACTCATAGCAGCCATGCAGTAAACTGCACACGCGCACAGGTAGCCCTAAGGAGGATTTTTTTTTCAGATGTTTTTGAAAAAATCTGCAGCCTAGATAGCGTGTATATGTCTTTCCCTCTATCAGCAGCTGTTGGCGTATGCTGTGCGTGAAGTTGACGGGACATACAGAGTGGTGTAAAAAATTAGGCAATTATTGGCCTGCACTTGGAGGGTCACAGCGGTTATGTAATGCACACTGTGGGCCGAAAAAATTATACGCTGGGCTGCAGAAAGGCCTAGCTGGCTAATAGTGAGCCACTACAACAGTAATGCACACGCTGACAGGTAGCCCTAAGGAGGAGCTTTTTTGGGGTACTTGTTGACAGGATTCTACACTACCACTGTCCCTGCCTGACCAGTACTGACCCTATACTTTGTATAATTGGCTGCAGACTGACAACGCAATAGTCTGCAGAGCCCAAGATGAAAAAAACAAAAACTGCAAAACTGATCACAGCTGCCACAACAGTAATTCACACGGTCAGAGGTAGCCCTAACAAGGACCGTTGGGGTTCTTGAAGACAGGATCCTACACTGCCACTTTCCGTATCTCAGCAGCACTTTCCCTATACTCTGTATTATAGACTGCAGACTGAGAACGCTATAGCTGTAATGGCCTGCACAGCCCGAGAAGAAAAAAAAAAACTGTGCAAAACTGCTCCCAGCCAGCCACAACAGTAATGCACACGGTCAGATGTGGCCCTAAGAAGGACCGTTGGGGTTCTTGAAGACGCTAACACTCTCCCTATAGCACCAGTAGCACTCTCCCTAATCTCTGCCAGAGTGTGTCTGAGGCGAGCAGCGGGCGGGACTGCTTTATATACTCGGCGGTCACTTGATCTCGCCAGCCACTCACTGCAGGGGGGTGGGATAGGGCTGGAACGTCACAGGAGGAAGTTGTAATGCCTTCCCTGCATGTCTATTGGCCAGAAAATGGCGCAAAAGATGCAGGGAAGGAAATGGAATTCACTCGAGTACCGCGTGGTGCTCGTCTCGAGTAACAAGCCTCTCGAGTACCCTAATACTCGAGAGCGCATCAAGCTCGGACAAGTAAGTTCGCTCATCTCTAGATATAACTAATTGTCACACAGTAGGTGCAACTGACTGATTTGATTTTGGTCCATTCATAAAGAAATCACCTAGGGGTCCCTTAATTTCATCCTGTAACCTCCAATTGAGATCAGGTCTTAGCTGCAGGGCCTCCCATTCTGTTGTCCTAAAAGTATTCTTGGTACAATGGCAGCTGATATAGACAGGGCTGAGGCTCTGAAGCCTTGTACCAAAGAGACAGACAAAGATGTAGTTGATTACACGGACAGATTAATCATAAATCATAGAGCAGCATGGTGGCTCGTTGCTTTGCATATGGTGCACTGTGCTTTTCAGGCCACTGATTTAAATGCATAGTTTAGGGAGTATGTCTGCAGGAAGGAGGCAGTGAGTCTGCACTGTGATCACCAAGATGAGAAAATATGTGGCCGTGGCCAGAAACTAATTTTTTCCTCTTTAATTTTTTCACATTAAGTCCTGCCTCTGGATGGCAGATCTGGGTTTTTTCAGTAGAAACCTGATTATTATGAAAAACAATTGGCAACCTGTAAAGACAGGGCAGGTGAGGTGACAAGAGAGGGACGCATTGCTCTGTCTGATGTTTACAGGTGGAAAACTGTGAAGAGTTAGAGGGCTGCAGACTCTTCAGATTTAGGGTGGGGTCACACGAGCATATTTTGTGCGTACATATGCACGCACAAAAACACCATTGGGAATGCACGCATTGTCTCCAAAGGAGCCGCGGCTGCCGCCGGTGGCTCTATTGCAGAACAATGGTCTGCCGCCACCCCTGCATTCTTTTTCAGAGAAGGGCATTTACATATAAGCCCTTCCCTGAAAAAAAAAACATTTTAGTGTTTAAAAAAAAAACTAAAAAAAAATACTTTCATCTCCGCCGCTGCCGTGGCCCTGGCAGAAGGCTCAGCTGGCCCCCGGCTGGTGAGAATTTTTTTTTTACGCTATTTTAAATGGCTTTTCAGGGAGGAGCTTATGAAGCCCTTCCCTAAAAAGCCATTGACGGCTGCCGGGGCTCAGCGGCGACTTCTGGCACTGTCCCCGGCTCTATAGTTCTCAGCTATCAGCAGCCGAGATTTAAAATCCCAGCCTGCAGGTAGCTGTGATTGTGATTGGCTGCAGTGCTCAGCCAATCACAATCAGAGATACCAGCAGGTGGGGATTTTAAATTCCCGGCTGCTGATAGCTGAGAACTACAGAGGCGGTGACAGCGCCAGAAGTCACGGCTGAGCCCCGGCAGCTTAAGGGAGGTGAGTATGCTATTTTTTTTATTTTTTTTACACTGTTTTTCTTGGATTTTCGGGGAAGGGCTTATGTTTAAAGCCCTTTCCTGAAATCCAATGACAGGGATGCCGGCAGCAGGATTCTCTACCGCAGCTGTCATGTGTGGGCTTAAAAATATAAGCCCTTCCCTGAAATTCATCCAAAAATGTGTAAAAACAAAAAAAATATATATACTCACCCGGTCCCGGCAGACAGAGTTCAGCCGCGGCCGGCGGCAGTTCTCCTGAACTGCTCTCTGTAGTATTCAGTAGCCGGGGATTTAAAATCCCCGCCTGCTGAATGAGCTGCCTCTGATTGGTCACAGCCTGACCAATCAGAGGCAGCTCTCACTCACACCCATTCATGAATTCATGAATGGGTGAGAGTGCTGCCTCTGATTGGCTCAGCGCAGGGACCAATCAGGGGCAGCTCTCAGCTGTCATTCGTGAATTCATGAATGGGTGTGAGTGAGAGCTGCCTCTGATTGGTCAGGCTGTGACCAATCAGAGGCAGCTCATTCAGCAGGCGGGGATTTTAGATCCCTGGCTGCTGAATACTACAGAGAGCAGTTCAGGAGAACTGCCGCCGGCCGCGGCTGAACTCCGTCTGCCGGGACCGGGTGAGTATATATAATTTTTTTTATTTTTACACATTTCTGGATAAATTTCAGGGAGGGGCTTATATTTTTAAGCCCTTCCCGAAAATTCATCCCGCGCTCGCCGGCAGCCCATTGCTTTCAATGGAGCCGGCTGTATTGCCGGCTCCATTGAATTCAATGGTCAGTGCTCGTTTAATCGAGACGAGTACCGCGCGGTGCTCATCTTGATTAATGAGCATCTCAAGCACTCTAACACTCGAATGAGCATCAAGCTCGGACGAGTATGCTCGCTCATCTCTAATAACCAACAAAGCAATGGCAGGAATTCAGATTTGTTTTTCCCCCCATATCATAAACGATACATTACATACCTCAAAGCGGTGCAATTAAAAAAGTACCCTTTATTGCACAGAAACCAACCCTTTAACACCTATGTCAATAGAAAAAGATAAAAGCTATGCCTTAAATGTGACAATTGAAAAGCATAATCAAATTGGTTATCATTAAGGCACAAAGTAGCAAAATGACAAATCCTAGCAGTATGACATCTGTTCCTTTGACCATAAAACTTCTTAAAAGAAGAAGAAATCTCAAAGGGTTTATTCAGGTTTAGAGATGAGCGAGCACCAAAATGCTCGGGTGCTCGTTACTCGAGTCGAACTTTCAGTGATGCTCGAGAGTTTGTTTCGAGTAACGAACCCCATTGAAGTCAATGGGCGACTCGAGCATTTTTGTATATGACTGGTGCTCCGCTAAGGTTTTCATTTGTGAAAATCTTAGCAAATCACCAAAGGCATGTAAAAAACACAGAAATGGATAGGGCAGGTGAGGAGCAACATGCAGGGCTGCATTTCGGGCTCCGAGGTCTCACTATTAAGCCCCAATAGTGGCAAGAGTGAGACCCCCCCCCCCGCACTGTCAGCATAAAGATCGTTCTCCCGGCGTGCGCGGGATGAATTGTCGGGAAGGGCTTAAATATATAAGCCCTTCCCTGAAAATCATCCTAAAATGTGTAAAAAGTAAAAAAAATATACTCACCTTGTCCCGGCAGAACGATGTTAGCCCATTGAATTCAATGGAGCCGGCAATACAGCCGGCTCCATTGAAAGCAATGGGCTGCCGGCGAGCGCGGGATGAATTTTCGGGAAGGGCTTAAAATGGTCAGTGCTTGTTTAATCGAGACGAGTACCGAGCATCTCGAGCACCCTAATACTCGAACAAGCATCAAGCTCGGACGAGTATGCTCACTCATCTCTATTCAGGTTCCAACTAGGATAGTTCTTTAAATGGTTGGTGGGTTTAGCAGCCTGGGACCCCTGCTGATCAGCTGTTCATTGGTCCGCTGTTTCAGTGTGCTGATCTGGAGGCAGACAGCTCCATACATTTCGCAGTGGCTTTACTTCGCCTTGTAAGCACTATTCTCATTCAAATGCCAGTCAGATGACTATAAAGTATACAGAGCTTTATGTTTCTGCCTCCATACACCAGCACATCGCCCCAGCGAATTACCGCCATTCAATATTAATGACCTATCCTGAGGATAAGTCATCTATACACAGAACCTGGACAACCCCTATAAGCACAAATGGTCAATTTAACAAGAGAAAGGCCACAGATGATTCCTATATATAAGTATTTGGGAACACTAAAATTAGTTTATAATTGTCTTTGATTTAGTAAGTTATCTTGTAATGTTTATATTTTTCAGTTATGAGTTGGAAGATAAAGAAGAAAATCTAAGAAGAAAAATTGACCAGGTTTTGAAATGGGACCCCAGCAAATGTGACCCTGCAGATATGCTATCGCTGCCAAAAGCTGACATTGTCATAAATCATGTGATTCTGGAAATAATCAGCAAGGATCATGATGAATACAGAAGAAACCTAAGGAAAATGTGCAATGTAATTAAACCTGGGGGATATTTCTTATCATATTCACCTAGTAATGCCTCTTATTTTAAAGTTGGAGAAGACAAGTATCACTTCTTACCCTGTGATGAGAGCTTTTTAAGGAAGGTTATAAGTGAGGAAGATTTTGAAATTGAGCATTTTCAGATCTTTGAAAAACTTATGTGCAGTGACATTGCAGACCATGAGAGTGTCATGTTTATTATTGCTCGTAAAGTGAAGAAGATGTAGAACAGGAAAAGTTTATAGCCATGAATGTATTTCTGTGCAGGTTATCTGCTATTAATTGCTGGTTTTGCTGTTGGCTCTGATTCAGCTAGGACTCAATTATGCAAGTTATGCTCTATCCAAGAAGTATTACACAATTGTGCATTTACATTAATAGATAGTCAATGCCAAAATAGTTACTTCAGACCAAGAAGAAAAAACAGAGGCACTCCCATACTAAGGCTAAACTAATTCAAAAATGTGCAGCAATACCCAATATTCTTCTCATTAGTGATTTACAGTAGTTGCTTGGAGTTTATAATAACTTAAGCCTTATTATAATGTATATAATTAATATATTATGTCAATTCTACAAGATCAGCAGCAGTTGAGTGCATACTAAATGTTTTGTAATGAACAACATGCCAGTTCTGTACCGGATTTGTTGCGGATTTATTAAGGTGAAATTCACCCTTAATTCTGTGTCAAAATCTGTGTGTGTTACATACAGATTTCTTCACAGATTTGTTGTGGATTAAGATAGCTTGTATACGAGCGGTGCAATATACCGCAACGGATTTCCGCCACGGTACCCACCGCCAAGGAGCACTTTGTCATCGCGATTCTCTGAGCGATTTTCCGTGATAAATGTATCTTAATGATAGGTTCTTCACGGAGTATCGTGGCATGCCAAGATTTTTAGAAGCTAGCGGATAATCACAAGTGATTTTCCATTCGTGTACATCAGGCTGTGCTTTCCATAGTTATTTTATGGAAAGCGTTCACTGCGTTACCCACGTGCGGATTATCACCACGGGTAACGCAGTAAAATATCACTCGTGGACAGGAGGCATTACTGTGACATCTGTGGGGAAAATATCTGCAGCATGTGGGCTCAGTTAAATTACAATATTTTGTTCAGTATTATACATTAGTATTTGTAAGCCAAAACCAGGAGTTTCTCTAATAAACAGTAAAGGAAAGAAGCTTTCCATGATATTTTTTCTCTGTAGCGTTCACTTCTGGTGTTTGCTTACAGTTACTGAAGTATAATACTAAACAGAATATTAGTCTAACTGAGCCCCACGCTGCAGCATTTTCCCCACAGATTTCACAGTAAATCCACAACAAATCTGTGATTAAATGTGTATGTAACACAGGCGGATATACTGACACAAGCAAAATAGTAACCAGAGGCTTAGATAAAGTCTCATCAGCTCAGGAGGAAAAGTCCAGCTTGGGCCCCCCAGCTACTCTGCATGGCTGCTGGCCATGTTGAGGCTCAAAAAATGCATACATGTGTAATAATTATTAGATAGCATACTTTAAGACATTTATAACTCAACAGTTTATATACACTGCTTCAGCTTTAGTAACCTCTATAAATGCAGTCACAATATAATAGATACCAGTGCTAGGGATTATAGAGACGGTATTGCCAGTGATCACAGGGGACTTCTTCGTTAATTGGTGTAATTCACTTTCTTTTTTCTTCTCCATCCAGCTCAGACTGCTCTGAAGATTTCTTAAGATTACTTCTTGATTACACACTCTCTTCATCCTGCTGTTGCTTCTCATGCCCCTCTTAGTGCCCCCACAGTGAAAGTGTCCTATCTTATGGTCAAATCAATATTGCTTGCACACAGTGATAATTGCACGATAGTGACCAACACAAGAAACAGTGCTTGCCTTGTGACGCTACACTGTAATAATGCCACTTCGTCCCCATATAGTTATTCTTCCCCTTTCTGCTCAAAAAATGTATGCCCTACATAGTTATTATTCCCCTGCCCCCCACCCCCCACAAAATAATAATGCCCACTTTGTACCCAAAAAAGTAATACCCATCTATGCTCACAAAGTAACAGTGGTCCCTTTGTGCCCCTTAAGTGGAATGTCAGAATTATTATTTTAATTTCTGCATCCCAAGTATAAACATTCAGTTGTATACCTCCCTTTCCCGACTGCCACAGCTCCATTCTTGGTGCTGGGTCTGTGTTTACAGCCTGCAGCAATCCATTTATGAGATGCCACGGGCTGCTGCAGCCAATCACAGACATCAGTGTTCAAATGCTGAGGTTTGTGATTGGCTGCAGTGGCCTGTGATGTCCCGTACATAGACTGCTGGGGGCTGTCAATACTGCACCATAGCAGAGAGTAGAGGATGCCCTGCTGGAGTAATTTTCCCTGTACCGAACCTCCACTGTACCTTCATCTAGCTGAGGAGTACAAATACACAGTCTTTCTGATTCAGCAAACAGCAGGTCTGCACTCACGCTGCCTGTGATGTCCACCTGTACAAAGGCTCCTGCAGGCTGTCAATACAGCACCACAGCGGAGAGTAGAGGATGCCCTGCTGGAGTATTTTTCCCCCTTACTGAACCTCTGTCTAGCTGAGCAGTAAGAATACACAGCCTTTCGGATTCAGCAAACAGCAGGTCTGCACTAACACTGCCTGTTATGTGGCAAGTAGTATGAGCAGGCTTCTTTTAGAGAATAATGGGAGCCATGAGAGCTGGAAAGGACTCCTATAAGTTAAAGGCTGTAACCCTTAAATTGCTGGATAGATGACATACGTTCCTCACAAAGAGGTGAAGCAGTAAGGATAATTAGTTAGAATTGAAAGTGTTATTCAGTGTAAACATTCCAGGACTGCTGAGCCCTGTAGCATGTATAGCACAAATAGCAAGGTCATTAAAGGCACATTACATACTGAGCCCACTGAGGGATTTCTGACTAATGACACCTCAGGGGCCTTCTGCAGTAATGGGAGGAAGCCATCACTAATGCCTCATTTGTTAAGTTCATGTAAGCGAAGGCCAGTGATGTTAATGGTGAAATGGCCTTACTTGTCTACGTGCCTGGGTGCAATTGCGACTCCTGCGATCCCTAAAGCTACACCACTGATACTAACCAAAATGCTGCCATGTGAATAACAGCTGAGTAAAAAATTATGTGTTTAGTTGATTAATTAATTTACACTATCTTCAGCAGCAGATTAGTATTTTACTGTTTAGTTCAGAAGTTTTATTCTATTGAAAGTTTTTATAATTGTTCTGCCTAATTATAAGTATCAGTTTGAAATAAACCTACTCAAGTTCTGTCAATGTGCAATCGAAATGCAATAAATTCTATTCAGCAATATATACAGTATCATTATGTGAATTACTGAATGGACAAAAACATGTAGTAAGGTGCCCCAAATACTAGGATTGCCACAATCCAAACAAAGCACATCCTGCTTCATGTAATGGGCAATACTCTGATTTCTATGTTGAAGTCTTTCTTTAAGTCATTGATAACTCAATATGATTTCTTCGGCAACTATATGAACAGTCCAGTGTCCTAATGCCGAATAAAGCACTTCTGTCTTCTTCCCAGCAAGAAATCTCAGCCCTTTTTGAAGCACCTGCAGCAGCTGTTACAGCCAATGAGCCTAGTGAAAATGCAGAATTGTCTTTTTGTGTATGAACAAAGACAACTCCATGCTAGCTTTTATAACCTCCAACATAATGAATAAGGTGATGTAGTGGGGCTGGTGTGAGGAGAAAATTCACCCACATTTGCAGGATCAGACAGGGATTACAGTCCCCAACTCCCTTTTACCTCCATAAACTGGAGATGGAGCTTCTTTCCTTACAGGCAAGATAATGACGTTGGCCTAAGTTCCAGCCATACCATTTCAGACATTGGTATTATGTGGAAAAGTTCCCGGCTGCATGGGCTACATTGGGGAGTCTGGGGTAGCTACTTTATTAGGCTGAGAAGCTATTTAAATTACAGATTAACTTTTTTTATTTAAATAACAATAAAACTCTTAGTTGTTTTACTTAGAATGCTTCAATGAGGATGAGAACAGTGTAGACAGTTACATTTGCCAGTCTCGATGCACAAGAGTCCATTACACCTTATTAACTGTTAGCACAGAAATCACTTTCTATTTCCCTAGTGGGAGACAATGATCCATTGGCTCTACATAAGCAGCAGCATATTACTTCAGGGAGATACTTTCTGCTACCAAACCCATTCTGCACTGCTTTCATTTATCTTCAAGCTCAAAGCACACTTCTTTGTTCCTGCCCCCTCTTAAAACGCTACACTCTGAACAGGTTTTTAACATAACAAACATGATACAACATAATGTGAACTTACCCCCTAACAATGCTGCGGTAAATTACAGTACTTCTCTGGTAGTGTACATGTACTGTATAGCTGTAGGGTGCCCAAATGGTGGGGAATCCCAATGCTTGGGAATAGATGGGGGGAAGTATTGTTATGTGTAACAACACTGGCAGGACACAAGATGATAGAAATGAACTTCATCTATAGCAGTTTACTTGCTTAGGTGCTAAGTTGAGATGAGCGAGCACCAAAATGCTCGGGTGCTGGTTGCTCGAGTCGAACTTTCAGTGATACTCGAGAGTTCGTTTCGAGTAACGAACCCCATTGAAGTCAATGGGCGACTCAAGCATTTTTGTATATGACCCATGCTCCGCTAAGGTTTTCATTTGTTTAAATCTTCAAAACCTACGATAGTGATGGAAACGACACAGATACGGATAGGGCAGGCGAGGGGCAACATGCTGGGCTGCATCTCAGGTTCCCAGGTCTTACTATTAAGCCACAATAGCGGCAAGAGTGAGCCCCCCTAACCATTTTTACTTTGGACAAACCCTCATTAGCAAGGCACACCTTAGCTAAGCATCACACTATCTCCAACCAAGCACAAGCACTGCCTGCGGGACACAAGCACTGCCTGCCTCTTCTCCTGGGTTACATGCTGCCCAAACCCCCCCCCCCCCCCCCCTCCGCATGACCCTGCGTCCGCAGCGCACACAAAAGTGTCCCTGCGCAGCCTTCAACTGCCCCCATGCCACACGCTGGCCACATAGCCACACCCCCTCATGTCTGTTTATAAGTGTGTCTGCCATGAGGAGGAACCGGAGGCACACACTGCAGAGGGTTGGCAGGGCCAGGTAGCGACCCTCTTTTAAAGGGGCGGGGTGATAGCCCACAATGCTGTTGAGAATCGATGAGAAATTGACGTTTGATCTTCATTCCAATCCTGTGCCACCTCCGTCAGGAGCTGCAAACGTGGGCATGAGTTACATAGCTACAGGGAATCCATTTCCCCACTCAGTATTCATTCTGTCTAGGTGTCGCATAGCTCAATTGACACAGCAAGGGGAAAGCCATCTGCACTCTGCCCCCTACACAAGTCAGTCAGTGTCTTTGTGCCAGACAGGTCAAACATAGCGATGGGAACTAAGTGTGCATCAACAGCATAGATGGGTCCTAGGCAACCCAAGACATGAATAATAAATAAATCAGAGCAGCCAAACATGGCAGACTTGCACCGCGCCGACGACATAGGCCTCGGCCCACAGCTTCAGCAATCATAGGCATGAAGCGGACTTTGATGCTAGTTCATCAGTAAATCAGTTACCTTTCCTTTCCCCACTCCAATGACTGGATTAGCCAGGAAAAAGCTCCACAGCCCCAACCTGGCGCAGTTGCAGTTCCCCCGGGACATAGGCCTCGGCAAACAGCTTCAGCAATCGTAGACAGGAAGCGGACTTTCACTGCACCCAGGACATAGGCCTCTGCACAAACTCTCAGCAATCGCGGGCCTACAGCGGACTCCAATGCTAGCGTAGCTGTGAACGTCTCATTAGCGCTGTATTGCTCCTCTTGTTTGTCCCAATGCAGTACCTCGGATAGCTGTGGTAACGTCAGATAAAATACAGGTTGGCTTCGGCCCACACTGCATGCCCGAGTCAGACTGGGTTTTTTAATTAATAGTCACAGGCAGGTACAACTCCGCTCTGGGAAGTCTGTGTGGACCCACAGCATGGGTGGGTCCCAGGAAGCCACCGATGGTACATTAATAAATCCCATTGCAGTGTCCCCGATAGCTGAGCTAACGTGGCATCAAATACAGGTTGGCTTCGGCCCACACTCCATGCCCTAGTCAGTCTGTTTTTTTTTTAGGCCAGATACGTAGAACACGGCGATGGGAAAGCTTTGTGCACCCATAGTATGCACAGACCCCTGTAATATTCCTGTAGCAAAGGTATAAGCTGACCCCACTAACAGTTATGTTGCAGACGTCTAGGGAGACACCAGTAACATTTCCGTAGCAATAGTATAGGCAGAGCCCAGTATTAGTAACATTTCAGTGGTAACAGTATAGACAGACCCCAGTAAAATTTCAGTTGCAGCAGTATAGGCAGAGCCCTGTAACATTTCAGTAGCAGCAGTATAGGCAGAGCCCAGTGTTAGAAACATTTCAGTAGTAACAGTATAGACAGACCCCAGCAAAATTACCATAGCAGCAATATAGGCATAGCCCAGTATTACTAACGTTTCAGTAGTAACAGTATAGACAGACCCTAGTAACATCTCTGTAGTAGAAGTATAGGCAGACCCCAGTAACATCTGTGTAGCAGCAGTATATGCAGACCCCTGTAACATTTGTGTAGCAGCAGTATAGACAGAACCCTGTAACATTTCTGCAGCTGAAGTATAGGCAGACCCTTGTAACATTAATGCAGTTACTCTCCTCTCCTTCGGCCCAAACAAGTTTCTCAGATAACTGTGGTAACACGAAAAAAAATGCTAGTGCGCATTGCGGATCCCCTCACCCCAAGCAGGAGGAGGAGGTGGCCTTACAAGGTCAAGATACCATGACCAGGGCCTGCTGTAGCCTGTGTGGGAACGATGTGAGCGGGCCCTTGGCCAGGCTCGGTCCAAGCAAACACCTTGTGAGACCCAAGGTGTCGCGACTGACATAGCAATGGGAAGTCCATGTGCCCACACAGTAGTCATTCTGTCTAGGTGTCAGATAGCTCTATCCACACTGCAAGGGGAAAGCCACCTGCACTATGCACCCTACCCAAGTCAGTCAGGGACTTTGTGCCGGACAGGTAAATCACCGCTATGGGAAGTCTTTGTGCACCCACAGCGTAGGCGATCCGAAGGAACCCAAAGACAGTAATAAACATGAAGAAATGATAGTGCCCAAACATGCCAGACTTTCACTGTGCCGAATACATAGGCCTCTGCACACACGCTCAGCAATCGTGGGCATAGAGCAGACTCCGATGCTAGTACAGCTGTGAAGGTCTCATCAATGCAGTAACGCTCCTCTTGTTTGGCTCAAACCAGTGTCTCAGATAACTGTGGTAACACAGGAGAAAATACATGATGCCCAGTGCTGATCCCCTGACCCCAAGCAGGAGGAGGAGGTGGCATTACAAGCCCAAGACACCATGACCAGGACCCGCTATAGTCTGTGTGGGAAGCACATTAGCGGGCCCAGGGTCTGGCTCGGTTCCAAGCCTCCACCTTTGTGACCCAAGGTGCCCTGAGTTACATAGCAAAGGGAAATCCATGTATCGCAACATAGATTGCTCAACACTGGAAGGGGCAGTCTTTGAGTTCCTTGGCCTAGCCTATGCTGTAAGTGCACAAAGATGGTATTACACAGAAAAAAATCGGAGTGCCCAACCATGGGAGAGTTTCGCCCCGCCAAGCAACTTGGCCTCGGCCAGCAATTCTGGCCTTGTCAGTCACTGTATTATTTGTGCCACATAGGTAAAACATCGCAATGGGAAGACTTAGTGCACCCATAGTATAGACAGACCGCTGTAACATTCCTGTAGCAAAGGTATAAACAGACCCCAGGAACATTTCTGTAGCAGCAGTATAAGGAGACCCCTGTAACATTTTTGTAGCTGCAGTATAGGCAGACCCCAGTACCATTTCTGTAGTGGAAGTGTAGGCAGACCCCAGGAACATTTCTCTAGCAGCAGTATACGCAGACCCCTGTAACATTTCTGTAGCAGCAGTATACGCAGACCCCTGTAACATTTCTGTAGCAGCAGTATCAGCAGACCCCTGTAACATTTATATAGCAGAAGCATATGCAGACCCCAGTACCATTTTTGTAGCAGCAGTATAGGCTGTGAGGAAGGAGGAGCAGCAGCCAGAGGATTCAGAGTTTCAGCAGTGGACTGCGTAGAAGACCGGGTGCCCGATACATTGCTGGATGCATTTTCTGCCATCCACGACTGGACCTGCTCACACTGCTCTGTTTGCAATAAAGGTCTACCACGGGGACCCATACATTGTGATACGAAGCTGGGGACCCCAGAAACTTGCCTCTCTCCTAATCCCGCAGTAGCCGGCTGGGATACACTTGGATCAGGTACTCGGCCTGTGCCCACACCCTTACTTGGAACTCCGCATCCTCGCCCGCGTCCACATCCTCGACCCCTACCCCTCAGCATGGTGGATTGCGAATAGAGCAGACACAGACCGCTGTAAATAATTATTCAATTATATGCGTACACTTTCACGCAGAGAGCAGAATCGTAACGCTAACTCTAGGCAGAAAAAAATGGAAGGAAGGCCGCAAACAGGCCTAGCAATGCAATAGTGATGCACCAAAACTCCCACCAGGCACCCAATAAAATGCAGACGGTCAGAGGTAGCCCAACGAAGGAGCTTTTTGTTTTGTTTTTTTTTAAATAAAACAGGCTATATACGGTGTATATCACTTTCCCTCTATAAGCACCTGTGTTGGCCGTACGCTGAGCGTCAAATTCACTGCAGACACAGGCCACTGTAGATAATCTTGGAATTATGTGCGTAGAGTTTGTCGCTGAGAGCAGTCTAGTAAGGCAAACTCTGGGCAGAAAAAAATAGTCAGGAAGGCCACAAACAGGCCTAATTGCAATAGTGATGGACTACAACTCCCATCAGACACCCAGTGAAATTTAAACAGTCAAAGGTAGCCCAACTGAGGAGCTTTTTGTTTTTTTGGGTCAAAGAATACAGGCTATATAGTGTGTATATCACTTTCCCTCTATCAGTCGCTGTGGTTGTATGCTGTGCATCTCTAATTCACTGCAGACACAGCCCGGTATAAATAATCTTGGAATTATGTGCGTAGACTTTGTCGCTGAGAGCGGTATAGTAAGGCGAACTCCAGGCAGAAAAAAATAGTCAGGAAGGCCGCAAACAGGCCTAAGTGCAATAGTGATGGACTACAACTCCCATCAGACAACCTGTAAAATGCACACGGTCACAGGTAGCCGTAAGAAGGAGCTTTTATTTTAAATTTTTTTTGAAGGGGCGGAGCCTAGCCACGGAGAGTGATGGGCGCTTAGAGGAAGCGCTCCCACACAACGGCACTGCATACAGGCACTTACCCGCCGCTATAATGTCAAAACTGGGAAGAACCAGCAAGGAGAAAGGAGATGATTACTCGGGGATCCCCCGTCCGGCCCGAGGACAATCCGATTTGCAGAGGTTCCTGAAGGAGAAGGGAGCCAGGTCACCTCGCGCTATAAGCAAGATGGCGCCGGCAGCTGCAGCTGCACAGAGTACAGCGTGGGAAGAGGAGACAGACACAGAAAGAAAAGAGGAGGAACCCCTATCTGGAAGCTTTATGAAGGGACTTCTGGCCAAAACGATGACCCCGATCCTTGCTGACCTCGCTGAGATAAAGGATGAGGTGAGGCACATGGGGAAGAGGGTAGAGGAGCTGGAGGGATCGTCAGCCATAGACACCACTCATGCAATAGGTATGGCCAACATTTTAAAGGAGCAGCACATACAATAAAATAAGATGCTCCTCATGCAGGAAGACCTGGAGAACTGCAATCGGCGGAATAACCTGCGCATAAAAGGCCTCCCGGAATCATGGGCACCAGACGCTCTTAGGAAAATATTGATTGAAATTTTCACGCAGCTGGTCGGCCCCCGAAAAAGCCAACTCTATCTCCATAGAAAGAGCCCATAGGGCCTTAAGACCCCAACCGGCTGCTGCGGAACCTCCTAGAGACGTGGTGTGCAAATTGCTCGCATTTCCAAGTACGGCTGCCATATTAGATGCTGCTCGCAACCACAGGAATTTGCAATATGAGAACTCACCTATACAGATTTTTCAAGACCTCTCTCCAGCAACTCTTGCTAAACGCAGGCTCTTGAGGCCACTGCTAGAGGGACTGAGATCTAAAAATATCAAGTACGCCTGGTTATTCCCTTTTGGCCTGGGCATAAACCATAAAGGCAAAATGTTCAATATCCGCTCGCCAGACAACCTAAGAGACTGCTGGCCTCATTTGGGGCTAGAACCCATAGAATTACCTAATTGGCTCCCCTTGCCAGCTCTGCCACCCCTACCTCATCTCGCAACACCAGAGAACTGGCGCACGGTAAATCACAGCAAATCACCTAAAAGCAAACAAAAGAAAAAGAATAGAGAAGAAGAACCTGCAAGAGATACCTGAACCTCCAAATATGGACACTTAAAAGTCCCTAAAAGCACATTGTAAGAGTTTCACGGACTTGAGAGTTATCCTGGCCCGAATTACATCTGCGGCCCTCCCAGAGAACTCTCATCCGGACCCACTGTTCACCTCAGCAACTCCGAAAGTTCTATAAATTTTACGAACCAACTTTCCCGTTAAGAAAGTGCCTATTTTGTACCCCTCTGTTTAGGCGATACTTCACCAGAACTAAACTTCTGATCACACCTCGCCCCACCTATACGCCTGGGCCCCAACAGAGGTGGCGACCCAGTCGTATTTATATTTGGACAAGAGTGCTTAGTTACACGGAACGTTTTTTATTTTTGTTCCGTCTCTTTTCTTTGTGTCACTCTTGTCCAAATTAACACCCTTACCCCTCCCCCCCCTGCTTCCTGCTTTATCCTCATACCCTCTTTCCATCCCCCTCTACTCTGATACCCTTTATCCGGCCCAACAGGACCAACAATAAGCCACTAGGAACCACACTGCCTCTGACACTTTCTCTGAACATGAAATAAAGGTCGTATCCACTTTATTCCTTCTTTTATCTAGGTGCCTGGACGGACGGGCGACGGTGACGGACGACGACTATGGAGACAATACGTCTCACTTCATTCAATGTCCGCGGCCTCAAGCTACTGCAGAAGAGGTCATCCATATCGCAGCTCCTGAGGAGGTACAACACTAAAATCGCACTCATACAGGAGACACACTACAAGGGAAGCAGATGTCTGCCTCTCCCGGGGAAACACTTTACATCAGATTTTCATAGCTCTCACCCAACTTCAGCATCCAAGGGGGTCTCCATCTACATACATAAATCTATCCAATTCTCACTCAAAGCCAAATACTCAGACGAGATGGGAAGAGCCTTATTTCTAAAAGGCTCAATTAATAATACCTCCCTAACAATAGCAAACCTATATGCCCCCAACACTAATCAAGTAGGATGGCTGGTCTCCCAATTAGAGATTCTGAGAGAGTTTGCAGAGGGCCATATCATACTGGGAGGGGATTGGAACATTACATTAAACCCTAGACTGGACGCCTCCACGAATAAATCCGGCATCCCACAAAAGCAAATAAAACGATTAAATAACACCCTGCACGAGCTGGGGGTCGTGGACGCATGGCGCTCCCTTAATCCCTCATCGAGAGACTATTCTTACTACTCCCAAGTACATTCTTCATTTCAAAGAATTGACTATATCCTCGTATCAAGTGATCTATTAACAAAAGTCAAAAAGACCATAATTGACTCAATAACGGTCTCCGATCACGCTCCTGTTCATGCGGACATACTCTTCATGGGGGATGACCCCAAGGAATGGAGGTGGAGACTCAACCCATTTCTGTTGGAGTCAGAAATCGATAGATCTGACCTCTCCAAATTGATAGAGGAATATTTCCTGATTAACAACGATGGGGGCGTAAAATTACCGGTGACCTGGGAAGCCCACAAGGCCTTCGTACGAGGATTACTGATCTCTTTGGGGTCAAGATCCAAGAAAAAGCAGCAAGCAGAAATAGATAGGCTTCTATCACAGATAACCAAAATAAAACGAGAAAGGAAACTTTCTCAAGTAGCAAACAAAATGAATGAGCTGACCGATTTAAGACGCTCACTAAAAAATCTACTGGAAGCTAGATACAATAAAAAGCTCCTCTACTTGAAACATGCTGCTTACGCACACGGTAATAAAGGCAGTAAATTTCTGTCGGCCCTCTTTAAAAAATCCCGTAGCAGAAACGCCATTAACGTAATCAAAGACCAAGTGGGCAAAAAGCACACTTCGTCTCTGGAGATAGCCGACGCTTTCCAACAATTCTACGCGAGCCTCTATAACCTAGAAGACCATGAACCTCCCCACCCTCTTTTTAAAAACAGAGAAAGAATCAACGCCTTCCTAAAAAATACTGACCTTCCAAAATTGGATGAAAACGCAACTGTTCTGCTTTTGGAACCCATAACCACTCGGGTAGTGGAAGACATAATAATGGCCAGCCCAACCGGGAAGAGCCCAGGCCCGGATGGACTATCAATTGACTATTACAAAACCTTTAAAGAAATCCTGACCCCAAAACTAAAAGACCCATTTAATGCTCTTCTATCGGGCGACACACTCCCCAAACAATCGCAAGAGGCCCACATTACACTACTACATAAAGAGGGCAAAAACCCAGAGATGTGTGGCAGCTACAGGCCCATATCTCTCATTAATGTGGATGTCAAGCTGTGGGCAAAACTCCTGGCCAATAGAATGGAAAACTTAATCCTGCTACTCATAAATAGGGAGCAAGTGGGTTTTGTAAAAGGAAGAGAAGAGAAGGACAATTGTTATTGATTACTACATGCTATAAGGTGCACCCAGAAGCACAACATCCCCATTGCCTTGGTCGGAACCGACGCCACCCATTCTGATGATCAGACAGACTCTCGGGTCCCTGCCTTCATTGGGAAAAATGGTTCCTCTCTCACCTGAGGAGTTTGTCGTGACCGATGCCCAACCTTTGGAAAGTTCCCTGGGTCCGCGTGATGAGGCTGGGGACTTCCGGCAACTGTCTCAAGAGCTTTCAGTGGGTGAGGAGGACGATGATGATGAGACACAGTTGTCTATCAGAGAGGTAGTAGTAAGGGCAGTAAGTCCAAGGGAGGAGCGCACAGAGGATTCGGAGGAAGAGCAGCTGTACGATGAGGTGACTGACCCCACCTGGTTTGCTAAGCCAACTGAGGAAAGGTCTTCAGAGGGGGAGGCAAGTGCAGCAGGACAGGTTGGAAGAGGCAGTGAGGTGGCCAGGGGTAGAGGCAGGGCCACAGCGAAGACTCCCCCAACTGTTTCCCAAAGCACCCCCTCGCGCCAAGCCACCATGCAGAGGCCTAGATCTTCAAAGGTGTGAATGTTTTTCAGTGAGACCGCAGACGACCGACGAACAGTGGTGTTCAACCTGTTTCGCCCCAAGATCAGCCGGGGAGCCACCACTACCAGCCTCACCACCACCAGCAATGGCCGGCATATGATGGCTAAGCACCCCACAAGGTGGGGTGAAGGCCGTTCACCGCCTCCGGGTCACACCACTGCCTCTTCCCCTGTGCCACAACCTGCCACTCAGATCCAACCCCCCTCTCAGGACACAGGCACGAGCGCCTCCTGGCCTGCACCCACACCCTCACCTCCACTGTCCTCGACCCCATCCAGCAATGTCTCTCAGCGCAGCGTCCATCTGTCGCTAGTGGAAGCGTTGGAGCGAAAGCGCAAATACTCTGCCACGCACCCGCACGCTCAAGCTTTAAACGTGCACATTGCCAAATTAATCAGCCTGGAGATGCTGCCGTACAGGCTTGTGGAAACGGAGCCTTTCAAAAACATGATTGCGGTGTCGGTCCCACGCTACTCGGTCCCAGTCGCCACTACTTTTCCCAGTGTGCCGTCCCAGCCCTACGCCAGCACATCTCTCGCAACATCAATCGTGCCCTCACCAACATGGTTACTGGGAAGGTCCACTTAACCACGGACACGTGGAAAAGTCCTGGCAGGCAGGGCCACTATATCTCCCTGACGGCACATTGGGTGAATTTGGTGGAGGCTGGGACCGAGTCACAGCCTGGGACCGCACACGCCATACCCACACCCAGAATAGCAGTCCTTCCTCGGTGCTGGTATCTGCGACGGTCTATGCCACCTCCTCTAAACCCTCCCCCTCCTCCTCCTCCTATGCAACCTCTACCTCTATATTAAGAAATGTGAGCAGCACGTCGCCAGCAGTTGGTGTGGCGCGGCAGCACAGCGGTGGGCAAGCGTCAGTAGGACGTGCTGAAACTACTCAGCCTAGGTGACAGGCTAGGTGACCCCCTAACTGTTGCAGGGTCTGACAGAGCAGACCGACCTCTGGCTTTCGCCGCTGAGCCTCCAACCGGGCATGGTCGTGTGTGACAATGGCCGTAACCTGGTGGCGGCTCTGCAGCTCGGCAGCCTCACACATGTGCCATGCCTGGCCCACGTCTACAATCTGGTGGTTCAGTGGTTTCTGAAAAACTACCAGCACTTATCTGACCTGCTCGGCAAGGTGCACCGTGTCTGCGCACATTTCCGCAAGGTGCACCGTGTCTGCGCACATTTCCGCAAGTCCACTACGGACGCTGCCACGCTGAGGACCCTGCAACATCGGTTTAATCTGCCAGATTAAACACTGCTGTGTGACGTGCCCACACGGTGGAATTCTACGCTGCGCATGTTGGCCAGGCTCTATGAGTAGCGTAGAGCAATAGTGGAATACCAACTCCAACATGGGCGGCGTAGTGGTAGTCAGCCTCCCCAATTCTTTACCGAGGAGTGGGCCTGGATGGCAGACATCTGCCAGGTCCTCGGAAACCTTGAGGAGTCTACCCAGATGGTGAGCGGCGACGCTGCAATCATTAGCGTTACCATCCCGCTGCTATGCCTGCTGAGAAGTTCGCTGTGAGGCATAAAGGCCAACGCTTTGCAGTTGGAATAGGAGACAGGAGATGACAGTATGTCGCTTGATAGCCAGACCACCCTCATGTCTATATCTCAGCGCATTTTGGAGGAGGAGGAGGAGGAGGGAGAGGAGCAGGAGGAGGGGGAAGAGACAGCTGGGCACACTGCAGAGGGTACCCATGCTGCTTGCCTCTCATCTGTTCAGCGTGTATTGGCTGTGGAGGAGGAGGAGGATCCTGAAAGTCATCTTGCTAGCGAGGACAGCCATGTCTTGCGTACTGGCACCCTGACACACATGGCTGACATCATGTTAGGCTGCCTTACCCGTGACCCTTGCATTAGACACATTCTGGCCAACACGGATTACTGGGTGTACACCCTTCTCGACCCACGTTACAAGGAGAACCTTTCTACTCTCTATCCAGAAGAGGAAAGGGGTACGAGAGTGATGCAATACCACAGGGCCCTGGTGGACAAAGTGATGCTAAACTATCCATCTGACAGCGCTAGCGGCAGAAGGCGCAGTTCCGAGGGCCAAGTAGTAAGGGAGGCACGGAGATCAGGCAGCATGTTCAGTGCAGGCAGGGGAACAGTCTCCAAGGCCTTTGCCAGCTTTATGGCTCCCCAGCAAGACTGCGTTACCACTCCCCAGTCAAGGCTGAGTCGGAGGGAGCACCGTAAAAAGATGGTGAGGGAGTATGTAGCCGATCGTACCACCGTCCTCCATGATGCCTCTGCTCCATACAACTATTGGGTGTCAAAGCTGGACTTGTGGCATGAACTTGCGCTGTATGACCTGGAGGTGCTGGCTTGCCCTGCCGCTAGCGTCTTGTCAGAGAGGGTGTTTATTGCCGCTGCTGGAATCATCACGGACAAGCGTATCCGCCTGTCAACTGCCAGTGCCGACAGGCTTACACTCATAAAGATGAACAAAGCCTGGTTTTCCCAGACTTTTCTTCTCCACCGGCGGAGAGCAGCGGAACCTAAAGATTCTTTTTACTGCAACCGCAGATAAAAGCACTCTTCTCAATCACCGGAAAAACCGGGCATTTAGCTTTGTCAATCTGTCTCTGATATTAGTCCTCCTCCTGCTACTCCTCCTCCAGAAACAACTGTCATTGTGCTGAACTGCCAATTTTGCAGTGGCCCAAAAGCCTCATCTAGCAATGTTTTTAAAGTTTTTTAAAGTTTCAAAAGTATTGATACTTTAACATGAACCAATTTTTTCAACAGGGCTGCCTCCAGGCTCAGTTACAAACTAAGCAACAGCGAGCTGTATCTTTCAAAAAATATTTATGGGTTTCACCTGCCCTCTCGGTTGATAAATATTTCAGAGGTACACTTGTACTCTTGGTACACTAATTTTTCGGGCCCATGCCTGCACTCTTATCCAACTAATTTTTACGGCCTTCGCCTACACTTATGGTACCCCAATGTTTCAGAGGTTGGCCTATACTATTACTACAGAAATTTTACTGGGGTCTGCCTGCCTATACTTCTGCTACAAGATAGTTACTGGGGTCTGCCTATATTTCTGCCACGTAAATATTACAGGAGTCTGCCTATACTTATGCCACGTAAATGTAACAGGGGTCTGCCTACACTTATGCTACAAGAATGTTACTGGGGTCAGCTTATACTGCTGCCACGTAAATGTTACAGGGGTCTGCCTATATGTCTGCCACGTAAATGTTACAGGGGTCTGCCTATACTGCTGCTCCATAAATATTACAGGGGTCAGCTTATACTGCTGCCACTTAAATGTTACAGGGGTCTGCCAATACTTCTGCTACAAGAATGTTACTGGGGTCTGCCTATACTGCTGCCACGTAAATGTTACAGGGTTCTGCCTATACTTCTACTACAGAAATGGTGCTGGGGTCTGCCTATACTGCTGTTACAAGAATTTTACTGGGGTCTGCCTATACTGCTGCCACTTAAATGTTACAGGGGTCTGCCAATACTTCTGCTACAAGAATGTTACTGGGGTCTGCCTATACTGCTGCCACGTAAATGTTACCGGGTTCTGCCTATACTTCTGCTACATAAATGTTACTGGGGTCTGCCTATACTGCTGCTATTTAAATGTTACAGGGGTCTGCGTATACTTCTACAACAGAAATGGTGCTGGGGTCTGCGTATACTGCTGCTTGACAAAGATCTGAGGATCGAAACGTCGCTATCGTTGTATTGAGGAATAAAGATGACTTTTATTTAAAAAGAAACAACTCTTGAGTGCTGGCCTGGCTACATCTATACGGATTACTGCTTTTCTGATCCTAGGGTCTGGATCACCAACTGGGATCGTGCACCATAGGCTGTTGCATGCCTGAATTTAAATCTACTGGTAGTGCTGCTTCTCCTACCTAACTCTTTCTTTTTATACTGCTGCTACAAAGCTGATACTGGGGTCTGCCTATACTGCTGCTACATAAATGTTACTGGGGTCTGTCTATACTTCTGCCATATAAATGTTACTGGGGTCTGCCTATACTGCTGCTACAAGAATGTTGCTGGGGTCTGCCAATACTTCTGCCACGTAAATGTTACAGGGGTCTGCCTATACTTCTACTACAGAAATGGTGCTGGGGTCTGTCTATACTGCTGCTACAGAACTGATACTGGGGTCTGCCTATACTGCTGCTACATAAATGTTACTTGGGTCTGCCTATACTTCTGCCACGTAAATGTTACAGGGTTCTGCCTATACTTGTGCTACAAGAATGTTACTGGGGTCTGCCTATACTGCTGCCACGTAAATGTTACAGGGGTCTGTCTATACTTCTGCTAAAAGAATGTTACTGGGGTCTGCCTATACTGCTGCCACTTGAATGTTACAGGAGTCTGCCTATACTTCTGCCACGTAAATGTTACAGGGTTCTGCCTATACGTCTACTACAGAAATGGTGCTGGGGTCTGCCTATAGTGCTGTTACAAGAATTTACTGGGGTCTGCCTATACTGCTGTTACAAGAATTTTACTGGGGTCTGCCTATACTGCTGCCACTTAAATGTTACAGGGGTCTGCCTATACTGCTGCTACATAAATGTTACATTGGTCTGCCAATACTTCTGCCACGTAAATGTTACAGGGGTCTGCGTATACTTCTGCCACGTAAATGTTACAGGGGTCTGCCTATACTGCTGCTACAGAAATGTTACAGGGGTCTGCCTATACTGCTGCAACTTCAATGTTACAGGAGTCTGCCTATACTTCTGCCACGTAAATGTTACAGGGGTCTGCCTATACTTGTACAGAAATGGTACTACTTGTGTCTGCCTTTACTCCTGCTACCGAAATATTACAGGAGTCTGCCGATACGTCTGCTACCAAAATGTTACAGGGGTCTGCCTATACTCATGCTACCAAAATGTTACAGGGGTATGCCTATACTTCTACTAAAGAAATGGTACTCCGTCTGCGTATACTACTGCAACCGAAATGTTACTGGGGTCTGCCTATACGTCTACTACAGAAATGGTGCTGGGGTCTGCCTATAGTGCTGTTACAAGAATTTTACTGGGGTCTGCCTATATTGCTGTTACAAGAATTTTACTGGGGTCTGCCTATACAGCTGCCACTTAAATGTTACAGGGGTCTGCCTATACTGCTGCTACATAAATGTTACAGTGGTCTGCCAATATTTCTGCCACGTAAATGTTACAGGGGTCTGCGTATACTTCTGCCACGTAAATGTTACAGGGGTCTGCCTATACTGCTGCTACTGAAATGTTTCAGGGGTCTGCCTATACTGCTGCAACTTCAATCTTATAGGAGTTTGCCTATACTTCTGCCACGTAAATGTTACAGGGGTCTGCTTATACTGCTGCTCCGTAAATGTTACAGGGGTCTGCCTATACTAATACAGAAATGGTACTACTTGGGTCTGCCTTTACTCCTGCTACCGAAATATTTCAGGAGTCTGCCGATACTCCTGCTACCAAAATGTTACAGGGGTCTGCCTATACTCCTGCTACCAAAATGTTACAGGGGTCTGCCTATACTGCTGCTCCATAAATGTAACAGGGGTCTGCATATACTGCTGCCACTTAATTGTTACAGGGGTCTGCCAATACTTCTGCTACAAGAATGTTACTGGGGTCTGCCAATACTTCTGCCACGTAAATGTTACAGGGGTCTGCCTATACTTCTACTACAGAAATGGTGCTGGGATCTGTCTATACTGCTGCTACAGAACTGATACTGGGGTCTGCCATACTGCTGCTACATAAATGTTACTTGGGTCTGCCTATACTTCTGCCACGTAAATGTTACAGGGTTCTGCCTATACTTGTGCTACAAGAATGTTACTGGGGTCTGCCTATACTGCTGCCACGTAAATGTTACAGGGGTCTGTCTATACTTCTGCTAAAAGAATGTTACTGGGGTCTGCCTATACTGCTGCCACTTGAATGTTACAGGAGTCTGCCTATACTTCTGCCACATAAATGTTACAGGGTTCTGCCTTTACTTCTACTACAGAAATGGTGCTGGGGTTTGCCTATACTGCTGTTACAAGAATTTTACTGGGGTCTGCCTATACTGCTGCCACTTAAGTGTTACAGGGGTCTGCCTATACTGCTGCTACATAAATGTTACATTGGTCTGCCAATACTTCTGCCACGTAAATGTTACAGGGGTCTGCGTATACTTCTGCCACGTAAATGTTACAGGGGTCTGCCGATACTGCTGCAACTTCAATGTTACAGGAGTCTGCCTATACTTCTGCCATGTAAATGTTATAGGGGTCTGCCTATACTTGTACAGAAATGGTACTACTTGTGTCTGCCTTTACTCCTGCTACCGAAATATTACAGGAGTCTGCCGATACTCCTGCTACCAAAATGTTACAGGGGTCTGCCTATACTCCTGCTACCAAAATGTTACAGGGGTATGCCTATACTTCTACTAAAGAAATGGTACTCCGTCTGCGTATACTACTGCAAACGAAATGTTACTGGGGTCTGCTTATACCTTTTCTACTGGAATGTTACAGGGATCTGTTTATATTATGGGTGCACACAGACTTCCCATCACGGTGTTTTACCTATCTGGCCCAAAAACACTCACTGACTAGGGCATGAAT
Organism: Eleutherodactylus coqui; assembly: GCA_035609135.1. Classification (NCBI taxonomy): domain Eukaryota; kingdom Metazoa; phylum Chordata; class Amphibia; order Anura; family Eleutherodactylidae; genus Eleutherodactylus; species Eleutherodactylus coqui. Next base: position 40,927,687 of record CM069411.1, read on the forward strand.
TGTGGGCCGAGGCCAATATGTATTTTCTCTCATGTTACCACAGTTATCTGTGAAACTTGTTTGGGCCACTGAAGAGGAGTGTTACTGCCTTAATGAGACGTTCACAGCTGTACAAGCATCGGAGTCCGCTCTATGCCCGCGTTTGCTGAGGGTGTGTGCAGTGGCCTATGTCCTCGGCAGAGGGAAAGTCTGGCATGTTTGGGCACTGTAATTTCTTCACTTTTATTACTTTCTTTTGGTTCCTTCTGCTTGCCTATGCTGTGGGTGCACAAAACTTCCCATTGCAGTGTTTTACCTGCCTGGCACAAAGTCACTGACTGACTTGGGTAGGGTGCAGAGTGCAGATGGCTTTCCCCTTGCGGTGTCGATTGAGCTATCCGACACCAACACAGAATGAATAGTGTGAGGGGACCCAGATTCCCCATTGCTATGTAACTCGTGGCACCTTGGGTACCACAGTGTGTTTGCTGGAACCAAGCTGTACCAAGGGCCTGCTCACATACTTCCCACACAGGCTACAGTGGGTACTGGTCATGGTTTCTTGGCCTTGTAAGGCCACCTCCTCCTCTTGCTCGGGGTCAGGGGATCAGCACTGGGCATCATGTATTTGCTCTTGTGTTACCACAGTTATCTGATACACTGGTTTGGGCCAAAGAAGAGGAGCGTTACTGCATTAATGAGACGTTCAATGCTGTGCTAGCATCGAAGTCCGCTTCATGCCTACGATTGCTGAAGCTGTTTGCCGATGCCTATGTCCCGGGGGAACTGCAACTGCGCCAGGTTGGGCCTGTGGAACTTTTTCCTGGCTAATCCAGTCATTAGAGCGGTGAAAGAAAATGTAACTGATTTACTGAGCCCGTCGCAGATGAATTAGCATCGAAGTCCGCTTCATGCCTACGATTGCTGAAGCTGTTGGCCGAGGCCTATGTCCAGGGGGAACTGCAACTGCGCCAGGTTGGGCCTGTGGAACCTTTTCCTGGCTAATGCAGTCATTGGAGTGGTGAAAGAAAACGTAACTGATTTAATGAGCCCGTCGCAGATGAACTAGCATCGAAGTCTGCTTCATGCCAGCGTTTGCTGAGGGTGTGGGCTCAGGCGTATGTCCCGGGGGAATTGCAACTGCGCCAGGTTGGGCCTGTGTATTCACAGGTGTACTAGCATCGAAGTCTGCTTCATGCCTACGATTGCTGAAGCTGTTGGCTGAGGCCTATGTCCTCGGCGCAGTGTAAGTCTGCTATGTTTGCCCACTCTGATTTCTTTATTGTTCATGTCTTGAGTTGCCTAGGACCCACCTATGCTGTGGGTGCACACAGACTTCCCATCGCGGTGTTTGACCTGTCTGGCACAAAGACACTGACTGACTTGGGTAGGGGGCAGAGTGCAGATGGCTTTCCCCTTGCGGTGTCGATTGAGCTATCCGACACCTAGACAGAATGAATACTGTGTAGGCACATAGATTCCCCATAGCTATGTAACTCATGCCCACATTTGCAGTTCCTGACGGAGGTTGGCACTTTATTGGAATGAAGATCGAACGTCAATTTCTCATTGATTCTCAATGGCATTGTGGGCTGTCACCCCCCCCCCCCCCTTTTAAAGAGGGTCGCTACCTGGCACTGTCAACCCTCTGCAGTGTGTGCCTCCGGTTCCTCCTCATGGCAGACGCACTTATAAATAGACATGAGGGTGATGTGGCTATGAAGTGAGCGTGTGGCATGGGGGCAGCTGAAGGCTGCGCAGGGACACCTTTGTGTGCGCTGTGGCTGCTGGGTCGTGCGGGGGGTTGGGCAGCATGTAACCCTGGAGAAGAGGCAGTGGTGTGTCCCGCAGGCAGTGATTGTGCTTGGTTGGAGGTAATGTGGTGCTTAGCTAAGGTGTGCCTTGCTAATGAGGGTTTGTCCAAAGTAAAAATTGTTAGGAGGGGGGGGGGGCACACTCTTGCCGCTATTGTGGCTTAAAAGTGAGACCTGGGAGCCTAAGATGCAGCCCTGCATGCTGCCCCTGCCCTATCTGCTTCTGTGGCATTTGCATGACTTTCGTATGTTTTCCAGATTTTCACAAGTGAAAACGTAAGCAGAGCATCGGTCATATACAAAAATGCTCGAGTCTCCCATTGACTTTAATGGGGTTCGTTACTCGAAACGAGCTCTCGAGCATCGCTGAAAGTTCAACTCGAGCAACGAGCACCCAAGCATTTTGGTGCTCGCTCATCTCTAATTGTTATGTGTAGCCTGCATCTGTTCTGTATCAGTGTGCTGAAATCTTTCCTTTTCGGCCTCACTCAGATGTCCGCAATGGGAGGTCTTGGTTTACAGTATAAATGGATGAGGCAGGTAGTGTAGTCAGAGAGGAAGCAAGAATTCAGCAACAGGAGGTCTGAGTTTGCAGCACAGATGGATGAACCTGGTAGCATAGTAAGAGAGGAATCCAGGAATCAGTATCAGGAGGTCTTGCAGAAATAATGGAGGAGCAGGCAATGTGGAGTTTGATCAAACAGTGCTGTGAAGCAGAATAATCCCATGCCGGTGCAGTGTCAAACTAGGAGGCAGGAACTAAATAACTGAGATCATGGAAAAAGGCTGATAGTAATGCAAGGGTGCTGTTCCCAGACTGGATGGCTCAGTAGTGAGAGCCACTGACTGGTTTGATTCCTGATATGCCATATATCATGTGACCCAAAATGTGCATTTGTAAAAGCTTAACGTGACGTAAAGCATTGCAAAAGAACCAGCAACTCACGACTCTTCCGTGCCAGCGCAGTCGGCCATGTCAACCAGCCTGCTGCGATGCGGTGCAGGGGAGCCCCAATTGTGGCAACCTCCACCGGCTGCTGCGTTCTTCCTTGCCGCCGAGTGGCTAGGGATGAGGCAGGTGCCGCCCCGTGCCGCGTCCTTCCCTACCATGGCAGCCAGGCATGTATTTCTGGTTTCCGCCTGTTCTGCAGGGCTGGGGGCAGGTTCCTCAGTTTCTCAGTGAGTCTATGCTGTTGTCAGGCTCCCCATCCCAATCAGATGCTGGGGCGGGAGCTCTGACAGCTTTTAGACGTCTTTGTATCTTTCTGCTGTGCCAATGTTAGTTAGGTCTCTACTGCACTCGCATTTCTTGGAATTGTCTGCCTCTCGTTTTAACTATTGATTGACCCAGACTTCGCTCTTGCCTGACCCTTTTGTACCATATACCTTTCCTGTTGCCGACTCAAACTGTCTGACTCTCCTTTGTGTTTTTTTTGTTCCAGTGTTGTCTATATCTGGTCCTCATGCCCCGCTTCCCTAGTAAGTTTAGGGACTGCCACCCAGTTGTCACCCTGGGGCTTAACCCGGGGGGGCAAGCAGATAGTGACAAGGGTTGCGAGTAGGATTAGGGACTGCCCCCCTACCTGGACATGGTGGCCTTAGCTAACCAGGTCCAGGCCCTGACAAACCTGGTTCAGGACCTAACCACCCGTCTACAGCATCAGGAACAGGTAGTGTCTACGGCTTCAGTGCTGCCCCCTCCTGTTCCGGATACAGTGTCGGAACCATGGGCTATGCTCCTTGATTTCTTTTCCGGGGTGAGAAGCCAGTTTTTTGCATTCTGAGAGGGCTGCAAGCTATACTTTGACCTTCAACCCCACTCCTCCAGCACAGATTACCAGAGAGTGGTAATCGTGATTATCCGTCTGAGGGAAAACCCTCAAAATTGGGCCTTCTCATTACCATCTGACTCTCCCACATGACAGTCTTTTGACGCCTTCTTTTCTGCCCTAGGCCAATTTTATGATGAACCCAACCAGGCGGCCTGCGCGGTTTCAAAATTGCTAGCCAATGACCAAGATCGGAGGGTGGCAGAGGACTATTGCTCTCAATTCCGCTAACACTGCACTGAATCGTGCACATGTTCACACCATGCTGACTCGCTTCAGGACTAACAAATTATTCGCTAAGATTGAGAAATGTGTTTTCGGTGTTCAGAACATATCGTTCTTGGCTTATATTATTACACTATGTGATATTCAAATGGATCTTGGGGATCCATGGAGACTTGCACCCCAAAATGGATACCCCTGTTTGTCCTGTATTCAAAATCATACCCATTGTGGCCCTAATCTTATGTCTGGATGCACAACGGGGCCCAAAATGACAGAGAACCCCAACAAATGATCCCATTTTAAAAACTAGACCCCTTATCAAATTCATCTAGGAGTCTACTGAGTATTTTTACCCTACAATTTTTGAATAAATCTAAGCAAAGCAGTAGGAAAATTACTATTTTAATTTTTTTGGCAATTGTGCCAATTGAGCACAATAGACTCTATGTCACAGTTATCCACAGTAAAATAGAACATGCTGCATTCTGTTTTCTGTGAGTAGATTAAATAATTCCAACCCGCTAGTGTGAGCAGAATTGTGTAATCCAATGTGATTGATTTGCGTATTACTGCGGATCAGATGCATGCGGAATCTGTAATTCCTATCCCGTCCTATGAGACCTACCAAACGTAGATCGCTTCCTTTTTATCATGTGACCAGGGACTACTCATGATGCCACTGGTCACTGTTCCAGGCCGGTGGGGGCATGTGCAGAATCCGGAAAGGTTCAGGGAGGAGGATTGCATCGGGGTTCAAATACGGAGGCATATGATGAAAAGTTTCAACTCCTCACCATTAGTGAGGAGAGATGAAACTTAAACATTTTTTTTTTACTCTCACGTGATCGCCATTATCCATTGGACAACGGCGAACACGTGACCAGAAACTGCTCACCGTGGCCCCTCTGTGAAATCTCCAGGCTATTGTCTAAGTTTTGTAGCCAGGAGCAGGGAAATTTTAAATTACCCTGGCAATCCACGGCTTTTGCGCATGTGTCTGCCATTTTTGCGATGGGCGCATACACAGAAGATGAGGTAAGGGCTGCAGATGAATCTCGGGGCCTAAAGTAAGTAATTCCATCCTCCCTAGCATATATGATCCTTGAGGGGAGATGAGACATAAGCTTTTTAAACTTTTTCAAACTTTTTTGACACTTTTTTACACTTTTTTAACTTTAAATGATCACTGTTATCAATTGGATAAAAATGATCACATCCCCAGTGACATCTCTTTGCTCCTGGCTGTACATGGTAGCCAGGAGCAGAGGGATCTTAAATTTCCCAGGGCGTGAGCCCCTCTGTGCACGTGCCCAATGAATGGTGTCAGGCACGCAGGCGCAGAAGGGGAGTTCAGGTCCCGGAAGACAGGGACATCGCTGGACACTGGGTGAGTATTTTCACCCTTTATCATGGATCCAATCCATGCAGGGAGGTGAAACTTTAACTTTTTAAAAACTTTTTTTGTGATTGCCGCTGTGAATGAAAATTAGTTTGGTTCATAGAAATTGGTTCATTCTAATGATCCCTTTAAGGCATTCGGAAAGGATACCATACCCCGTCCATGAATAATTAAACACTTAGTAATCTTGTACTTTCCCAGAATGTGGAGACACAATTATTTGCCAATTTTTCTCAGAAATGGTATCAGGATACAGCTAGAATTGCTGAGTGTGGAGGGGTTATCCTTTAATTGTTCTGTTTTCAAGACTTTTGCAAATTCCAATGTGTTTACGCCAAAAATGATATCTTAGCTTGAGAAAATCATTTTGTAGCTAAAAATGTATATAACCATATATCTTTCATATCTGACATTTGTATAACCCTTCCCATATCTATATGATGGTTATGCCTTTCCTTTCCTTTTAATAAAATTATGGTGTTGAGTGGCTGGAACCCACAACTCCATTACCATTACCTGGATTCAGATCTCTTGTCTGATTTTTTTGGTTAACGGCTAAGTCACTTGTGACTCCTACTTACTGATTATACCTGATTTAGGTGTACTTCTTTAAAAATTCTTTAACACCACTATTCATTGGACAGCGGCGATCACGGGCCCAGGGACCGGTCACCACAGTCCCCGATGACATCTTTTGGTTCCCGTGAGTAAAAGAAATGAAAAAGGAGGGTGGGGCAAGACCCAGTGAGGGTGGTGGAATATTTATGGAGTACAAAGAGTTTTCAATGATTGAGTATTTTGAATGGTGGAGGTGCTGCCAACCAGATGACGCTCCACCAGTGTGGGCGTAAGTGTAGCGAAAAGGATGTGAAAAGAACTGGTATGGAGGCGCAACCCTCTAAGCTACTAGAAGATGTAGATCAAAGTCCAATGTGTGATGGTGAAAGCACTTCTTTTTTATTATTTTTTCAGAAATTAAAAACCAGCAATGGAATATGCGTTTCGGGGAAGAACCCCTTCGTCAGTTCGGCTGGATAGGACAACAGGATGCCTAGGGGTGACACGATTCCAAAGATGTATTGGATGTGTCGGAGGTCCTATGTGCGGGAGGACAGGGGAGAAAAAAACCCTCACTGACTCACTGACTGACTCACTGACTCACTGACTGACTCGCCAAAAGTTCTCCAACTTCCCGATATCGTAGAAACATGAATTTTGGCACGAGCATAGATTATCTCCAAAATAGGAAAAGTAATTGGGTCCCAACTCGATTATTCAATTCTAGCGCAAAAGAATTGGCATCAAAATTTTACGTACATAATCTAAATCTGTCACTTCCCAATACCTTAGAAACTTAAAATTTGGCACGAGCATTGATTATGACATAAATAGGAAAAGCTAATGGGTCCCAACTCGATTATTCACTTCTAGCGCAAAAGAATTAGCATGCAAATTTTACGTACGGAATCTAATTTTCTGACTTTCCGGTGTCATAGAAAGGGGAAATTTGGCACGAGCATTGATTATGTCATAAATAGGAAAAGTTCATAGGTCCCAACTCGATTATTCAATTCTATGCGCAAAAGAATTAGCGTCCAAATTTTACGTACGGAATGTAATTTTTTCACTTTGCGGTGTCATAGAAAAGGGGAAATTTGTCACGAGCATTGATTATGTCATAAATAGAAAAAGGTAATGGGTCCCAACTCCATTATTCAATTCTAGCGCAAAAGAATTGGCGTTGAAATTTTACGTGCAGAAGGTAATTTTTTTACTTTCCGGTGTCATAGAAACGGGAAATTTGGCACGAGCATTGATTATGTCATAAATAGGAAAAGCTAATGGGTGCCAACTCCATTAATCAATTCTATGCGCAAAAGAATTAGCGTCCGAATTTTACGTGCGGAATGTCATTTTCTCACTTTCCGGTGTCATAGAAACGGGAAATTTGGCACGAGCATTGATTATGTCATAAATAGGAAAAGCTAATGGGTCCCAACTCGATAATTCAATTCTAGCGCAAAAGAATTGGCGTCGAAATTTTACGTGCGGAAGGTAATTTTTTCACTTTCCAGTGTCATAGAAACAGGAAATTTGGCACGAGCATTGATTATGTCATAAATAGGAAAAGTTCATAGGTCCCAACTCGATTATTCAATTCTAGCGCAAAAGAATTGGCGTCGAAATTTTACGTACGGAATGTAATTTTTTCACTTTCCGATGTCATAGAAATGGGAAATTTGACACGAGCATTGATTATGTTATACATAGGAAAAGCTAATGGGTCCCAACTCGATTATTAAATTCTAGCGCAAAAGAATTGGCGTCGAAATTTTACGTGCGGAGTGTAATTTTTTTTACTTTCCGGTGTCATAGAAACAGGAGATTTGGCACGAGCATTGATTATGTCATAAATAGGAAAAGCTAATGGGTCCCAACTCCATTATTCAATTCTATGCGCAAAAGAATTAGCGTCCAAATTTTACGTACGGAATGTAATTTTTTCACTTTCCGGTGTCATAGAAACGTGAAATTTGGCACAAGCATTGATTATGTCATAAATAGGAAACGCTAATGGGTCCCAACTCGATTATTCAATTTTATGCGCAAAAGAATTAGCGTCCAAATTTTACGTACGGAATGTAATTTTTTCACTTTCCGGTGTCATAGAAACCGGAAATTTGGCACGAGCATTGATTATGTCATAAATAGGAAAAGCTAATGGGTCCCAACTCAATTATTCAATTCTATGCGCAAAAGAATTAGCGTCCAAATTTTTCGTACGGAATGTAATTTCTTCCCTTTCCGGTGTCATAGAAACAGGAAATTTGGCACGAGCATTGATTATGTCATGAATAGGAAAAGCTAATGGGTGCCAACTCCATTATTCAATTCTATGCGCAAAAGAATTAGCGTCCAAATTTTACGTGCAGAATGTCATTTTCTCACTTTCCGGTGTCATAGAAACGGGAAATTTGGCACGAGCATTGATTATGTCATAAATAGGAAAAGCTAATGGGTCCCAACTCGATTATTCAATTCTAGCGCAAAAGAATTGGCGTCGAAATTTTACGTGCGGAAGGTAATTTTTTCACTTTCCGGTGTCATAGAAACAGGAAATTTGGCACGAGCATTGATTATGTCATAAATAGGAAAAGTTCATAGGTCCCAACTCGATTATTCAATTCTAGCGCAAAAGAATTGGCGTCGAAATTTTACGTACGGAATGCAATTTTTTCACTTTCCGATGTCATAGAAATGGGAAATTTGGCACGAGCATTGATTATGTCATAAATAGGAAAAGCTAATGGGTCCCAACTCGATTATTCAATTCTAGCGCAAAAGAATTGGCGTCGCAAATTTTACGTGCGGAGTGTAATTTTTTTTTACTTTCCGGTGTCATAGAAACAGGAGATTTGGCACGAGCATTGATTATGTCATAAATAGGAAAAGCTAATGGGTCCCAACTCCATTATTCAATTCTATGCGCAAAAGAATTAGCGTCCAAGTTTTACGTACGGAATGTAATTTTTTCACTTTCCGGTGTCATAGAAACGTGAAATTTGGCACAAGCATTGATTATGTCATAAATAGGAAACGCTAATGGGTCCCAACTCGATTATTCAATTCTAGCGCAAAAGAATTGGCGTCAAAATTTTACGTGTGGAATGTAATTTTTTCACTTTCCGGTGTCATAGAAACGGGAAATTTGGCACGAGCATTGATTATGTCATAAATAGGAAAAGCTAATGGGTCCCAACTCGATTATTCAATTCTAAGCGCAAAGAATTAGTGTCCAAATTTTACGTATGTAATCTAATTCTCTCACTTCCTGATGTCATTTTATATAAAGGAAACGTCACACGGTTGCCTCCACGTGATGTTTCCTGGGTAACGCAGAGAACTATGCAAAATGGTGAACATATTTTTTTTTCCTCAGTATCTCTAAAGTAACCACGACTTCATAAGCTTTTCCGTGTGAACACCAGATAAACACCAGTACCAAATTAACTCGGGCGAAGCCGGGTATATCAGCTAGTATATATATATATATATATATATATATATATATATATATATATATATATAAAATAGGATGTATCTATGTATGTATGTGCCACCATAATACATCAACGCCTGGAGCAATTTCAACCAAACTCCTCAGATAATCATATCTTACATAGACAAGTTCCTGACAGACAGGTAAGATGTTTCGGATAGACAATAGTTTAACCAACCATTTAACATCTGTGTGAAGCAAAGAAATTGGGCTGTAGCTACAGTCTATACCCTGTAGGTACTGTCGATACCACCCTTTGCAATGAGCGAAACATGAACCATCAATGCTTGCTTGGGGAGATGTCCACCTCTAAGCAGATTATTACACACTTTTAAAAATCTACCGTAGCTAAAATAAGTGATTAGAATCTCTTATAGTAACTAATTGGGAAGCCGTCAAGCCTTCCCATTATTAAATGAGTTTAGTACAATGGAGAGTTCCTTAGAGGTATACGTTTCCAGCAAGAGACCCCACTTCACCTCCGAGAGTGAGCAAAGATCAATGAAATTTAGAAAGCTGTAAGTGAGTCATTGGGGAGGTCAAACAGAATGCTATAAAAAGTTTAAGAACTCTTGTTATTTCATTAGTTTTGGTAGCTAGGCAATGGTTAGGAGATGCAATTGACTCAATGAATTAGTTTTCTTTGTATTTCTTGAACATGTCAGACATTACTTTAAAGCCACCAAGAAAGAATAGCCTTGATGGGTGATATTATTACTAAGATTGTAACTCGGGAACTAGAGAGTCGCCATAACATACAGTAGGTATAATTCAATTTCTGCAAGATTGCTATAGGTCAGTCTTGTAGAGGATAAATCAGTAGTCATTAAACTCTCTGATAAAAGTGGAACTATTGTTATAATGGATAATGTTGAGTACAAAATCATGTTAGACTGATTGTCCTTGTAGATCCCTAAATACACAATCAGTTCTTAGATCTACAACTAACTGGAGAGAACTGCTTGGACACCCACATATTTTAGTACTTGGCCGGAAGTCCCTAGCCTCATCACCCGGACCCCGGGAACTTTCCAAAGGTTGGGCATCGGTCACGACAAACTCCTCAGCTGAGAGAGGCACCGTTTTTTCCCAATTAAGGCATGGGGCCGAAAACAGTTCCTGGGAGTCTGTCTGCTCATCAGAATGTGTCATTTTCATGGAGTGAGGAGGCTGGGAGGAAGGAGGAGCAGCAGCCAGAGGATTCAGAGTTGCAGCAGTAGACGGCGTAGAAGACTGGGTGGTCGATACATTGCTGGATGCATTTTTTGCCATCCATGACAGGACCTGCTCACACTGCTCAGTTTGTAATAAAGGTCTACCACGTGGACCCAAAAATTGTGATATGAAGCTGGGGACCCCAGAAACTTGCCTCTCTCCTAATCCCGCAGCAGCCGGCTGCGATTCTCCTGGACCAGGAACTCGGCCTGCGTCCACACCCTCACTTGAACCTCCGTGTCCTTGCCCGCATCCCCGTCCATGTCCTCTAGGTCACCCCTACCCCTCAGCATGGTGGATTACGAATAGAGCAGACACAGAGCGGTCTAAATAATTATGCAATTATTGGCGTGCAGTTGGAGGCTGACAGCGGTTATGTTACGCACACTGCAGTCCGTAAAAAATTATAAAATCAAAAAATTGCAAAAAGGCCTACCTGGGTAATAGTGAGCCACTACAACTCCCAGCGGCCACGCAGTAAAATACACACGGTCACAGGTAGCCCTAAGAAGGAGCTTTTTTTTCGAATTTTTCTGAAAAAGCAAACAGCCTAGATAGCGTGTATATGTCTTTCCCTCTATCAGCGGCTGTGGGCGAACGCTGTGCTTGAAGTTTACTGGACGTACAGAGTGGTGTAAAAAATTAGGCAATTATTGGCCTGCACTTGGAGGGTCACAGGGTTTATGTAACGCAGACTGTAGGCCGAAAAAATTATACTGTGGACTGCAGAAAGGCCTAGCTGGCTAATAGTGAGCCACTACAACAGTAATGCACACGCTCACAGGTAGCCCTAAGGAAGAGCTTTTTTGGGGTACTTGTTGACAGGATTCTACACTACCACTGTCCCTGCCTGACCAGTACTGCCCTTATACTCTGTATAATTGGCTGCAGACTGAGAACGCAATAGTCTGCACAGCCCAAGATGAAAAAAAAATGTGCAAAACTGATTCCAGCAGCCACAACAGTAATGCACACGGTCAGAGGTAGCCCTAAGAAGGACCGTTGGGGTACTTGTTGACAGGATTGTACACTACCACTGTCCCTGCCTGACCAGTACTGCCCCTATACTCTGTATAATTGGCTGCAGACTGAGAACGCAATAGTCTGCAGAGCAAAAGAGTAAAAAAAAAAAAATTTGTGCAAAACTGCTCACAGCAGCCACAACAGTAATGCACATGGTCAGATGTGGCCCTAAGAAGGACCGTTGGGGTTCTTGAAGATGCTAACACTCTCCGTATAGCAGCAGCAGCACTCTTCCTAATCTCTGCCAGCATGTGTCTGAGGCAAGCCGCGGGCGGGACCGCTTTATATACTCAGCGGTCACTTGATCTCGCCAGCCACTCACTGCAGGGGGGTGGGATAGGGCTGGAACGTCACAGGAGGAAGTTGTAATGCCTTTCCTGCATGTCTATTGGCCAGAAAATGGTGCAAAACATGCAGGGAAAGGAAAGGAATTGACTCGAGTACCGCGTGGTGCTCGTCTTGAATAACGAGCATCTCGAACACCCTAATACTTGAGCGAGCATCAAGCTTGGACGAGTACGTTTGCTCATCTCTAATGAGCACTGTTTCTTGTATTTTATACCTAATGCAATAAGTACTTTTTTGTAAACTCACTTTTTCCATAAAATAGGAGCAAAGATTTTCTTTTTTTTTTTTTTAAGTAAAGTAGTCCTCCAGGGATTCCTCTTAGGCCCCCTGTGCACGGATGTGATTTTGCTGGCGGTAAATCGCCAGCTAATCACGCTGTCTGAAGCTTTCCATAGCATTGCTATTCTATGCTCGTGGCCTGATAGGCTGACCGTCAGAGATTCGTCTGCCGGCTCTTGCTTCTGCGGGATACCACAACGCCCGTGGACAGGGGCCTAAGGTGACTACCCACTACAGTTCTTTTTCACTGCGAAATTCGCAGCGTTTTTTTTCTCCAGGGGTCCATGGGACTTACTAATGTTAAAATCGCATCGCACAAAATCGCGATTTCATGGTAAATTGCGATTTTGCTGCAATGTGTTTTTAACATTAGAAAGCCCCCACAGACACCTGAAAAAAAACCGCAGCAAACTCGCAAACACTAGTCGGTAGTCACCCTTATTAGGGCTGCTTTCCACTGGCGATGTTGACAGCGATATTGCTGTGAGAAAATGGCAATGTTAAAATCGCATTGCAATGCTGCAAAATCGCAAGCTTTTGCGTTGCGATGCGAGAATCTGTTTTGCCATTGCACTGTATGGGTCGACAGAAAAATGCAAAACGCTGAAACAATCCTCCTGCTGTGATTTTTAATCTCAGCTTGACCTTAAAAATCGCTAGTGGAAGGTTGTCATAGAACAACATGTGTGGGACTTTCTTGCGAGAGCTCACACTCTTGCATTGCACTGAAAACGTGTGATTACCTCACCAGTGGAAGAGAAGCCCTTATTGTGTGAAATGAGGAGGAGGATTAAGCAATGCTTTGTTTATGGTCCAGGTGGAATGTTAAAGAAATGGGGACTTTTTTTTATCCCATGTGCGATCATAGCATAGCATTTACTCCTAGGCAGGCCACATTTGAATACAAAAAACAAAAGTCCCACCTTATCTTCATGTGCTGCAAGCCTCAGTTCCGCAAGCAAGTATACTCACAAGCTGTTGCCATCCGGCTACTTCTGGCTCTGAATAAACTTTTGTATTACATGCTTGCTGTCTCTCAAAAAACCAGGGGTTCTATATACTAACGGTTGCAGGGATCGGTCCACCCACGAGCTCAAATGCTCACAGGGTGAGCCGATCCCTGCAACTATCGGTCGCAATGGAGGTGGAAATATTCCCTTATGGATTTTGGGAAGACCATGGAATAAAGCCATAACAGGATTTGAGGGAGACAGGTATGAAATAATTTTATCATCCAATATGCCATACTCTTTTCCCCTATGCAATAATCTGTTAAGTTCTTTTAAACAGCCTTGTAGCGGGTTAATATCAATTTTCTTATATATATCAGTATTATTTAAAGGGGTTGTCCCGCGCCGAAACGGGTTTTCTTTTTTTTTAACCCCCCCCCCCGTTCGGCGCGAGACAACCCCGATGCAGGGGTTAAAAAAACCACCCGCACAGCGCTTACCTGAATCCCGGCGGTCCGGCGTCTTCATACTCACCTGCTGAAGATGGCCGCCGGGATCCTCTGTCTTCATGGACCGCAGGGCTTCTGTGCGGTCCATTGCCGATTCCAGCCTCCTGATTGGCTGGAATCGGCACGTGACGGGGCGGAGCTACACGGAGCCCCATTCAGAAAAGAAGAAGACCCGGACTGCGCAAGCGCGGCTAATTTGGCAATCGGAGGGCGAAAATTAGTCGGCACCATGGAGACGAGGACGCCAGCAACGGAGCAGGTAAGTATAAAACTTTTTATAACTTCTGTATGGCTCATAATTAATGCACAATGTACATTACAAAGTGCATTATTATGGCCATGCAGAAGTGTATAGACCCACTTGCTGCCGCGGGACAACCCCTTTAATATGTTTTTAACAAGATTTGCATAGAGGTCAGAGTCTAGCAGAACTATGTTACCCCCTTTGTCAGATTTACGTATGACTAAGTTCTTATTATCCATAAATTCCTTCAAGCCGATTTTTTCTTTAGTAGTGAGATTATCTTTCTTCATAGGAAACAAAAAACAAAAGTCCCATGGAGTTTCCTATGGATAAACCGGCTAATTCTACCTTACATTGAAGTGCTATTTACCCTCGAAGTTTGAAATCATTTTCATTACTCCGCTTAATATATCGCTGTGTAAACTCCAGCGAGGTGCTTTGAAAACCCTTTTTTCTCCAACCAATATGAATTCAGAAGCAGACCAGAGACTGGCCAAATTAGCTGAACTATTTGGCTCCACAACAGGCAATGTTCCTAGAAATAGTAATGTGGAACAGCTTCTATTTGAGTTGGAGAAGGCAAGAAAAAAAGAAACTAAAATTTGGTGGGACATGAATAGTTTGGATAAATATATACAACTTAATATGATACCAAGAGGTTTAAGATTGAAAAAAGAACCTACATTTGAATATTCCACCGAGTTTAAAGAAAAATGGCATGATATATTATCTGAATGTTCCATCAAATTAATGCAATTAATAGTAAAATATGAAGCAGAAAAATTGAAGCAACTAGAAATTGACATAAAAAGTATAGAAGAATCTTTGATGAAAATGGTTGAAATGGAGGAATGGTGTCATATGGATAAAAAATTAAAAAATAACATCACAAAGATGGAAGAGAATATTATGTACACAAAAAGAAACAAGTTGGAAAGGGACAGAAAAGATTATGATACAAATAATGTTTATAATTGGACCAATAAACGCATGTATAGAGGAGAATTCAGACCTATACTAAAACGTAATAACAGAGACAGAAAAAGAAAATACAATAAAGTCACTTTTTCCACAACTGATACTGAAGGACATACTACAGAAAGAGATTCGTCCAGCTGTAGCATGTCTAGTCCAGAACCAGGTGTATCCGGTATGAGTATGAGAAAGAAAATGCAAAAAAACGAGGCAACTTTAAACAAAAGATATCCCAGCAGGAATCGGAGAATGTGAATAAAAATGTTATTGTTCTAACACCATTTATTATTTCAGAACAACAAATATGTCTCTTAAACAAAGGTTTGAGTTTTTCTCCGGAAAATGACTTTTCTTTATTTGACACACTACTGGATGTAAACAGGTTCATTAGATCCTTGACAGTTAAAAGATATTTTTCTGATAAAAACTGGAGTACAAACACAAATCCACATGATGTTTTTTCTAACTATCAATATACCAATGAATTTGAGGACTGTACCTTTAAGGAAATTCTGGCAACCAAAGATCTATTAGAGTTGGAAAAAGAAGGTGGGAGTGAATTGGTTGATATAAAGAACGTAAACAAGATCAATTTCCATATCCCCAACCCAAGTTTCTACCCTTTGAATGCCAGAACAAAACACATGGATGACTTTCAACTGGCCATAGAAAAAGAACTTTTCAAAATCAAGGAAACCAATGTACGTAGAAAAAAGAAGAAAGATAATCTCACTACTAAAGAAAAAATCGGCTTGAAGGAATTTATGGATAATAAGAACTTAGTCATACGTAAATCTGACAAAGGGGGTAACATAGTTCTGCTAGACTCTGACCTCTATGCAAATCTTGTTAAAAACATATTAAATAATACTGATATATATATAAGAAAATTGATATTAACCCGCTACAAGGCTGTTTAAAAGAACTTAACAGATTATTGCATAGGGGAAAAGAGTATGGCATATTGGATGATAAAATTATTTCATACCTGTCTCCCTCAAATCCTGTTATGGCTTTATTCCATGGTCTTCCCAAAATCCATAAGGGAATATTTCCACCTCCATTGCGACCGATAGTTGCAGGGATCGGCTCACCCTGTGAGCATTTGAGCTCGTGGGTGGACCGATCCCTGCAACCGTTAGTATATAGAACCCCTGGTTTTTTGAGAGACAGCAAGCATGTAATACAAAAATTACAATATATGAAGTGGAGTGATGATCTGTGTTGGATCCTATGTGACGTTAAGGATTTGTATTCTTGCATACCACACCATGCGGCCATAGAAGCAGTACGTTTTCATTTACAGAATTTCAGTAACTATAGTAATGAATTAAAGGAGTTTATTTTGTTATCTACGGAATTTTTATTAACACATAATTTTTTCTCCTTTGATCAACAATTTTTCTTACAAATTTCTGGAGCCCCGATGGGGTCTAAATTTTCTCCGGTTATAGCCAACCTCTTTATGAGTTGGTGGGAGGATTCTTTTATATTTAATCATAATAATCCTTTTGCTGGCCGCATGGTGTGGTATGCGAGATACATTGATGATATAATAATTATTTGGAACAAAGGTCCGGAACAAAATAGTGTACATGAACAAATTGGTCAGTTTGAAAATTATATCAATAATAATTCTGTGAATTTACAGTTCACTGTAACACATAGCAATGTTGAAGTACCATTCCTAGATTTAACCCTGAGAGGTAATTGTATCAAAGGAATAGAGACCAAATTATACAGAAAAACGACAGCAGGTAACACCATACTACATGCTAATAGTGGCCATCCCAGACACACTATTAAAGCTATCCCCGTAGGGGAACTAATACGGGCAAAAAGATCCTGTTCAGACAATGCTTTTTTTTGATGCAGCTAAAATGGATATCAAAAATAGGCTGCATCAAAGAGGTTATAAACAGACATCATTAGATGAGGCATGTACCAAAATAGAAACAATCAAGAGGGAAGAATTACTTAAGGATAAATGTACAAAGAAAAAAGGGAATATTAACAAGGGAATGGTTTTCTCTACGGCATATAGCAGAAATTTTTATGAAATTAAAAAAATATTTTTCAAATTTTTGCCTGTTTTAAGACAGGATGACACTGTTGATAAGATATTAAAGGAAGGAATTAAATGTGTTGCAAAAAGAAGTAAAAACTTGGGAGATCTAATAGCACCTAGCACCTTCTCCTCCAAAAAGGAAAAACCACAATGGATGAAATTTCAGGGTTTTTTCCGCTGCGGAGATCCTAGGTGTACTGTCTGTCACTTAGTGGATAAGAGAAAAACCTTTTCTGATAGCGATGGCAATAGAGAGTATAAAATTTACAATTTTATTAACTGCAACACTATTAATGTAGTTTATATGATTCATTGCAGAGAGTGTAATTTGAACTACATAGGTTGCACTACACGGAAGTTGAAGACGCGAATCAACGAACATATCCGTGATATTAAAAAGGATAATGTGAATAGTTCAGGTGCGGTAAAACACTTTTGTGAGAAACACAAAGGAAATTTAAATAGTTTCTCATTCTTTGGTATTGAAAAAGTCATAAATAAAAAGAAAGGAACAATTAACCCGGATAAAGTGTTTAAAAGGGAAGCGTTTTGGATATTAAACTTAAACACAAGATTCCCGAAAGGAATGAATTATAAAACAGACCTTTTATACATTTATTAGTTGCAGTAAATATTGTTCATCAAAAAATGGATATTAATTCCAACATAATTCCACTTTATCAGTAATGTATGATGTACTGTTATTAATTATAATATGTTACTGCTTGCATTACTACATACCAATAATTTGTGTTTTATTTCTATGTTGCTGTCAGAAGGTTTATTCTTATTCTTATTTTTATTTTTATTTTTGCTTCTGCAATGATGATGTATAGATTTCACATTTTATGTTATTGAGTGGAGCATATAATACATGAATGTTCGTTTCTATATATCATTTAATATATTATGCATATATATAACAACCAAGACAAGTTCCTGCAGGAGGGACAGGTTTTGGTAATTGAAATAATAGATTGCCATGGGTTAACTGCACATGTGTTTTTAATTCACTTATTTTCACTAAACCTTTTTAAGGTTTGCATAATGGCTTTGTTAGTCAGAGGTGAACAAGGTTTCATAACCGAAACGCGTTCTCTGTATCATTCAAGCACCAAAAAGAAAATAAAAAGCAAGTTTTTCCACAATAAGCTGTATTCCTGCAATTGGATTGTTTTGCGCACATTTGAATACCCCTTGTATTCGTTTTGTATTCAGGAAAGTACTCTCCTTACTCTTATTGACCTGGTTTCTATTGTTCCTACATTTATGTGGGCAGGAGGGAGCTACAATGTATTTAATGGTTTTTTTTTCTTGAGTAATTACGGGTTCATTGGGCAGGATTTTCTGTAAGAACGGGTCTTCTTTCAAGATGTTCCAATGCTGATTCAGGGTCTTGGTTTCAAATTTACTGGTACGTCAGAGGCACTGCAAACACTACACAGTGTCTAAAAATTATTTCAGCAAAATCTGCATTCAAAAAGCCAAATAGCGTTCCTTCCCTTCTTAGTCCTGCCATGTGACCAAACAGTTTACATCCACGTATGAGGCATTTCCAAAATCTGCGGAATACAGGTAATACATGCTAAGTTTTGTTTCTCTGCTAACTCCTGTTGTGTTCTAGGGGGGAAAAAAATGGTTTAGGATTGAAAATTTGCCCAAAAATGGGACTCTTCTAATTTGTGATGCACTTTTGTTTAATTTCTGTAAAACATCTAAAGGGTTAATAAATAGAGATGAGCGAGCACCAAAATGCTCGGGTGCTCGTTACTCGAGTCGAACTTTCAGTGATGCTCGAGAGTTTGTTTTGAGTAACGAACCCCATTGAAGTCAATGGGCGACTCGAGCATTTTTGTATATGACTGGTGCTCCGCTAAGGTTTTCATTTGTGAAAATCTTAGCAAATCACCAAAGTCATGTAAAAAACACAGAAATGGATAGGGCAGGCGAGGAGCAACATGCATGGCTGCATTTCGGGCTCCGAGGTCTCACTATTAAGCCACAATAGTGGCAAGAGTGAGACCCCCCCCCCCCCCACTGTCAGCATAACGATCGTTCTCCTCTGCCACAGCTGTGGCAGAGAAGAACGATGTTAGCCCATTGAATTCAATGGAGCCGGCAATACAGCCGGCTCCATTGAAAGCAATGGGCTGTCGGCGAGCGCAGGATGAATTTTTGGGAAGGGCTTAAAAATATAAGCCCTTACCTGAAAAAGAAAGATTTTAGTGTAAAAAAGAATAAAAATGCAGGCATTCTCTTCAATGGAGCCGCTGCTGCTGCCGGCGACTCCATTGAAGACAATGGTCCGCTGGCACACCTGAATTCTTTTTCAGGGAAGGACTTTACATATAAGCCATTCCCTGGAAATGAATTAAAAGTGATTTAAAAAACAAAAAAAATAGATACTCACCTCCCTTCAGCTGCCGGGGCACAGCCGCGTGTTCTCCTGCTGTCCCCTGCACTGTGGTGCTGAACTGCTGTCAATCAGCTGAAAGCTGCGCTGAGCCAATCAGAGGCAACACTCACTCACCCATTCATGAATTCATGAATGGGTGTGAGTGAGATCTGCCTCTGATTGGCTCAGCGCTGAGCCAATCAGGGGCATGTCTGACTCACACCCCCTTCACACCCACTGCAGGCCGGCCGCGCTGAACTCCGTCTGCCGGTGAGTATATATATTTTTTTCATTTTTACACATTTCTGGATGAATTGCAGGGAAGGGCTTATATATTTAAGCCCTTCCCGACAATTCATCCCGCGATCGCCGGCAGCCCATTGCTTTCAATGGAGCCGGCTGTATTGCCGGCTCCATTGAATTCAATGGTCAGTGCTCGTTTAATCGAGACGAGTACAGCGTGGTGCTCGTCTCGAGTAACGAGCATCTCGAGCACCCTAATACTTGAACGAGCATCAAGCTCGGACGAGTATGCTCGCTCATCTCTATTAATAAACTTTTTAATTGCCATTTTGAATATTTTCAAGGGTGCAGTTTTTAAAATAGGGCGATTCATGGGTGTTTTATGGTATACAGGCTCTTAAAATCCATGTCAAATCTGAATTAGTCCTTAAAAATTCAGCTTTTGAAATTTGCTAGTAAATTTGAAAAATTACTGCTAAATTTATGCACTTTGTGGAGCCCTAAAAAATGAATCAACACCAAAAAAATTATTGCAGTATAAAGTAGGCCTATGGGAAATGTTAACTATCACCTATTTTGGGGTATTTAATTATGTCTTACAAAGAGAAAAACGCAGTTTGAAAATTGTGAATTTTTCAAAATTTCCAGTAAAGGGATTTTTTTGTCTTAATAAATACCAAATGTATTCATGCAATTTTTTCCAGTAACATAAAGTACAATATATCATGAAAAAAATATTTGCAGAATTACACATATAAGTAAAAGCCTTCAAGAGCTATTACTACATAAAGTGACAGATGTCAAATTTGAAAAATAAGGCTTAGTCCTTAAGGCCAAAATAAGCTATGTCCTTGAGGCCTTAGTCAGACGGGCGTTTTTTGCCGCGATTTGCGGATCGCATGACGGATGCGCATCCGCAAATCGCGTGACCGGTGCGCGCAAGTCGCCCGCAAATCGCCCGAAAATCTGCTCCTAGCCGCGTTTCATTAGAAACGGGCCGGAGCTGTCCAGCGCATTGCATTCAATGGAGACGGCAATACAGCCGTCTCCATTGAAAGCAATGCGCTGCGGGCGAGCCCGGGATGAATTGTCGGTAAGGGCTTAAATATATAAGCCCTTACCTGCAATCCATCCTAAAATGTGTTAAAATAAAAAAAAAATTGCATTCTCACCTTCTGCCTGCAGCTCCGGGCAGCCGTCCTGCAGTGGGTGTGAAGGGGGTGTGAGTCAGACCTGCCCCCTGATTGGCTCAGCGCTGAGCCAATCAGAGGCATGCCTCACTCACACCCATTCATGAATTCATGAATGGATGTGAGTCAGACCTGCCCCTGACTGGCTCAGCGCTGAGAGGCAGCAGTCACTCACCCATTCATGAATTCATGAATGGGTGTGTGAGTGAAACCGGCCTCTGATTGGTCAGGCTGTGACCAATCAGAGCAGATCATTCAGCAGGCGGGGATTTTAAAGCCCCGCCGGCTGAATAGTGCCGAGAAGCAGTTCAGGAGAACTGACAGCGGCCGCGGCTGGACTCCGGCTGCAGCGGAAAGGTGAGTATACAATTTTTTTTTTATTTTAACACATTTTAGCATGAATTGCAGGGAAGGGTTTATATATTTAACCCCTTCCCGACAATTAACCCCGCGCACGCCGGCAGCCCATTGCTTTCAATGGAGCGGCTGTATTGCCGCTCCATTGAATTCAATGGGCAAACATCGTTCTTCTCTGCCACAGCTGTTACAGCTGTGGCAGAGAAGAATGATTTGTCTTCTATATGTTCTCAATGGGGTCGGCGCTGCTGCCGCCGGCCCCATTGAGCGCATATACAGAAGCGAACAGGAATCGCAGATCGCAGATAGGTGCGATCTGCGATTTTTTGTTCTATACTTTTTCGGACGAGCGCATAAAAAGCGCTCATGTGTCCGATACCATTGCGAAGCAATGGTTTTAAAAAATCGCCGGACGCATGCGCATGCGCAAATCGCGGCAAAAAACGCTCGTCTGACTAAGCCCTAAGGGGTTAATGGGCCAGCGTCCCTATTTTCAAAGTTTACTCTAGCGGGAGCAAATCTAGCCCCATTCCTTCTAAAGCTTAGTAGAGCCCTCTAGCACCTTGAAAAGGATAGATTCAAAGGACAAAGCAGTCCCCAGCGGTCCAAACCTTGCAACCATTACTTCTGCCACGATGCCTCTAACCCTATCCTATTATCCGGGTGCCCCTTGGTTACCTCGCTACAAAGAAGAATTAGACAGCTTGAAAGATTTCTGTAGCAAGATAGTAGCAAAGTTCAGACTGTATCCCATAGCCACAAAACACAGGGTAGAAATACTGATGGTACAGTTAGAGGGAGCAGCCACAAGGGAGGTTAAGACCTCACCTACATCTCAGAAAAGAACTGTTAAACAGATATTTGAGAGATGACAAAATATTTTTGAGATCTATTCCACCAGCTTCTGACACAGGTGTAGGGTCTCTTGATTTGTTAGCACCTATCTTAGCCATCTTAATGAAAGAGAATAATTTCTCAGTCAGTACAAAAAGATGGAATCGTCAATTCTTATGAAAGGGTACTGTCTGATGGATCATTAGTGTAGAATTTCCACCACGTGGATATTAACTTGCCCTCAATCATTAAATCTAGTGTGCATGGTCATTTCTAATAATATACTTATCTGGGAGGTGAGTAAGATGTGAGGTAGCCTTAGGACATCAGAAAATATTCATAGGAGTGAGATGTTGGCTTGCTATATGTGGTAATGATGGCTGGGACAGCAAGTTTTGGTACAGCGATAATTAAAGGGGTTGTCCCGCGGCAGCAAGTGGGTCTATACACTTCTGTATGGCCATATTAATGCACTTTGTAATGTACATTGTGCATTAATTATGAGCCATACAGAAGTTATAAAAAGTTTTTTACTTACCTGCTCCGTTGCTGGCGTCCTCGTCTCCATGGTGCCGACTAATTTTCGCCCTCCGATGGCCAAATTAGCCGCGCTTGCGCAGTCCTGGTCTTCTGCTCTCTTCAATGGAGCCGCTCGTGCAGAATGCAGGCTCCGTGTAGCTCCGCCCCGTCACGTGCCGATTCCAGCCAATCAGGAGGCTGGAATCGGCAATGGACCGCACAGAAGAGCTGCGGTCCACGGAGGAAGAGGATTCCAGCGGCCATCTTCACAGGTAAGTAGAGAAGTCACCGGAGCGCGGGGATTAAGGTAAGCGCTCCGGTAAGCTTTCTGTACGTCCCTGCATCGGGGTTGTCTCGCGCCGAACGGGGGGGGGTTGAAAAAAAAAAAACCCGTTTCGGCGCGGGACAACCCCTTTAAGAAATGGAACACAATGTATGAAAGATGCTTTTTGAGGGCAGTTCCTCATGTAACACCTGCTGGCAGTATAAAGACTCTTAAACACCCACAGGGTATTCTATACAGGCAAAGTCGAAGAACTTTAAGAGCTGGGCAGGTTAGACCTCGTGGTGGGAGAGGATGCCAGGAGACAGAAGTCTCCAGTGAGAGCCAGAAGGTGTAGGCTCTTAGGTATATACAGTATATTACTATCAATGCTGTTATAGGGCCCCAACAGTGTCCTGCAGAGGCTGGAAGGAATCTGCCTCTTTAAAGGCAGTGAAAGGCAGAGAAATACCATCAGACTCGTGTGTGGGCCATAGCGAGAGCTATATGTGGAACTGCCAAGAAGTAAGTGCTCACCTTCTGGAGTGGGTGGTGAATGTCCCCATCTAGCAACCAGCCTCCAGAGCTAATTTTCTTGCAGCATCCTGCAGATAAAGGCCACGCCAAAGCTGAAACCAGAACAAATACCCTGGTATCTCCCTGGCAGCAGATCCCAGGTGAAAGCAAACTCCTCAGCACAGAAAAACTCTCAGAATAAAACTCCCAATTTATCTTCAGGTGGGAAGGGATAAAAGTATCCTTTTTAGAGATGGGCGGACGTATTCTTTTAGGACAATTACTCGAGCATCGCTTTTTTCGAGTAACTGCCTACCTCGGGGGGGCGGTAGGGTGGCGCGGGGGGTAGCAGTGAGGAACAGGGGGAGCTCTCTCTCCCCTCCACTCCCCTCCCGCAACCCCCTGCTCACCCCCGACACCCCCTGAATCTTTTTGCCTGATTAGGCAGTTACTCGAAAAAAGCGATGCTCGTTCGAGTAATTCCCCTTAATGAGCATGTTCGCTCATCTCTAGTCATTTTCCAAGGAGACTTGCCCCTTATTGTACAGAAGATCACACAGAGCTCACTCCATGTGCATCTGCTCTCTCCTCCACTAAGCCACGCCCCTCAACAAATTATATATTTTTTATATAAAACTGCTTAAAAAACAAAATATTTAAAGCGCCTTTGTGGTCTGTCACCATTTTTTGATCCCCAGAAGTTTCTCATTTTTGTTTTTTGCAGAGGGAGCATTTCATTCACTGACTATCATCTCAATTTACCTTCGCTGTTTAAAACTCCTCTAGGTCTGTGGCGCTGCAAGTTTTTGGCGTCATGAACAGGATAAGCTTCCGTGCCTTATCGCCAGTAGACAAACCGGATGCGTTTTTGGTGCATTTTTGATGCGGTTTTGTGCAAATACAAGAAGTTAGGGACATGAGTGACAAGGATCCCTCTGTGTAGAGTCTGGGACAAGCTTCTTATCAGTTTTCTGAGCTCTACATAAGAAAATATGAGGTTTTGGATCCTCTGAGTTCAGATGACAAGTGATACGATGTTGTCCTGGATGTAATAATGTGTCTCAGTGCTTTAAGTAACTTTAAATTCATGTTAACTTGTAAAGAGTTAATTAGCTATCTTGAAAATTTGGATGTCATAGTGCTAAAGAAAGTGTAAAAAATGTAACTTCATCAAAAGAAAAGAGTCTAGAGAAAGTGCTTTGAAGTGTTTTGTACTGTACAAAAGGACTGTTTGTTACTGTATTGCTGTATCAGAAAGTTTCATAATGATGGCCTGAAGAGAGTCAATTGTAACTGCACCCCAGAGTTCCAAAATGGTGCCCAAGCATGGGAAAACTACTTCATCAGCTTTCCACAAAAGCCTGTAAAACCAGAGCAGACAGAAAAAATCCCCCCAAATACACCCCCCCCCCCCAAAAAAAAACAAAACACACAACAAAAAAGAGAAGTAGAATGAATAAACCTCATAGCAATTTGGAGCTTAGTGTTTCATGTTAGCTCAATCTATTGTTCCATGGAAATTAAAAAAAAGACATTCATAAAAATATGAAGCTGTCAGTTCAAGCTATCAACCTGTATCCTCCTTTGGAATCTTAGAGGTAACACATAGAACAGCTCATTTTTTAACATATTTAACTGCATCTCAAATGTGTGCAAACATACTGTACACATTTTTGATAAGATATATATTTCCATCTGTTTACTTTATTCGGGACACACATTGGGAAAACGTTAGTTTTTTTTTTTAACCATTTAGGAGACGTACAATTTTAACATTGAATTTTAACATTTTGAGAATGATAGATACACCCATAAATGACCCAATTTTAAAAACTACACCCCTTAATGTATTCACTGAGGGGGGTGTGAGTATTTTTACCCCACAGTTTTTATTCGGGAATTAATGCAATATAAAGGAGAAAAAATAAAATTTCATATTTTTGCAAATATGCCATATAAAAGACAGTATTTTTTTTCTATAGTGCACATGAAAATGAGTATGTGCACCCAAAATGAATACCTCCATTTGTCCTGTGTTCAGAAACATACCCATTGTGGCCCTAATCTTGTGTCCGTATGCACAACGGGACTCAAACCCAAAAGCGCAGCAGGTGGCTTTCAGAACAGTCATTTTACTTGAAGGCGTTTTAGGCCCCATTGCCCACTTGTAGAGCCCTTGAGTGGCCAAAACGATGGAGAACCCCCACAAATGACGCCATTTTGAAAACTAGACCACTTAATGAATTCATCTAGGGGTGTACTGCACATTTTGACCCCACAGTTTTTGAATGAATCTAAGGAAGACAGAAGGAAAAAAATAGATATCCTACTGAGATTTATGTGTTTGTTAGTTAAAGCTTGAAGTGGTTTTAAAGGGGTTGTCTCGCGCCGAAACATTTTTTTTTTCCATAGGCCCCCCGTTCAGCACAGGACAACCCCAAAGGATGTGTTAAAAAAATTCTTATTACTTACCCGAATCC
This sequence comes from Eleutherodactylus coqui, assembly GCA_035609135.1. Classification (NCBI taxonomy): domain Eukaryota; kingdom Metazoa; phylum Chordata; class Amphibia; order Anura; family Eleutherodactylidae; genus Eleutherodactylus; species Eleutherodactylus coqui. Next base: position 40,953,400 of record CM069411.1, read on the forward strand.
CCGCTCTGCGACGTCTTCCTTCTTCTTTCTTCACCAAGATGGCCGCCGGGATCTTCACCCACGATGCACCGCGGGTCTTCTCCCATGGTGCACCGTGGGCTCTGTGCGGTCCATTGCCGATTCCAGCCTCCTGATTGGCTGGAATCGGCACACGTGATGGGGCGGAGCTACACGATGACGCGTAGAAGGGGGCGGAGCCAGAACGCCGCTCGTGCCTGGACCTAAGAGAAGGGGAGAAGACCGCACAGCGCAAGTGCGTCTAAAAAAGCAAGAAGACATCAAAATTAGACGGATCCATGGCGACGGGGACGCCAGCAACGGAGCAGGTAAGTGAATAACTTCTGTATGGCTCATATTTAATGCACGATGTATATTACAAAGTGCATTAATATGGCCATACAGAAGTGTATAACCCCACTTGCTGCCGCGAGACAACCCCTTTAATATATTTATTAACAAAAGTTATATTTTAAAAGGAACAAGAATGAAACCAGTGAAAAAGTATAGAATTGAATTGTTTTTTCTGCCTCAGTGAAAATGAAGTTGGGTATAGAGTTCAAGCATTACCATTAGAGATGAGCGAGCACCAAAATGCTCGGGTGCTCGTTACTCGGGACGAACTTTTCGCGATGCTCGAGGGTTCGTTTCGAGTAACGAACCCCATTGAAGTCAATGGGCGACCCGAGCATTTTTGTATTTCGCCGATGCTCGCTAAGGTTTCCTTGTGTGAAAATCTGGGCAATTCAAGAAAGTGATGGGAACGACACAGCAACGGATAGGGCAGGCGAGGGGCTACATGTTGGGCTGCATCTCAAGTTCACAGGTCCCACTATTAAGCCACAATAGCGGCAAGAGTGCCCCCCCCCCCTCCCAATAACTTTTACTTCTGAAAAGCCTTAATTAGCATGGCATACCTTTGCTAAGCACCACACTACCTCCAACAAAGCACAATCATTGCCTGCATGACACTCCGCTGCCACTTCTCCTGGGTTACATGCTGCCCAACCGCCCCCCCTCCCCCCCACAGCGTACACCAAAGTGTCCCTGTGCAGCCTTCAGCTGCCCTCATGCCACACCACCCTCATGTCTATTTACAAGTGTGTCTGCCATGAGGAGGAACCGCAGGCACACACTGCAGAGGGTTGGCACGGCTAGGCAGCGACCCTCTTTAAAAGGGGCGGGGCAATAGCCCACAATGCTGTACAGAAGCAATGAGAAATAGAATCCTGTGCCACCGCCATCAGGAGCTGCACACGTGGGCATAGCAATGGGGAACCTATGTGCCACACACTATTCATTCTGTCAAGGTGTCTCTGCATGCCCCAGTCAGACCGGGCTTTTTAATTCATAGACACAGGCAGGTACAACTCCCTATTGTGAAGTCCCTGTCGACCGACAGCATGGGTGGCTCCCTGGAACCCACCGGCGATACACAAAAATATCCCATTGCATTGCCCAACACAGCTGAGGTAGTAATGTCGTGCTTAATTCAGGTGGGCTTCGGCCCACACTGCATGCCCCAGTCAGACTGGGGTTCTTTACAAGTGGAAACAGATGCATTTATAATTCCCTGTGGACCCACAGCATGGGTGGGTGCCAGGAAGCCACCGGCGGTACATAGAAATATCCCATTGCATTGCCCAACACAGCTGAGGTAGTAATGTCAAGGTTAATGCAGGTGGGCTTCGGCCCACACTGCATGCCCCAGTCAGACTGGGGTTCTTTACAAGTGGACACATGTAGGTTAAACTCCGTGTGCACCTACAGCATGGGTGGCTCCCTGGAACCCACCGGCGATACACAAAAATATCCCATTGCATTGCCCAACACAGCTGAGGTAGTAATGTCGTGCTTAATGCAGGTGGGCTTCGGCCCACACTGCATGCCCCAGTCAGACTGGGGTTCTTTACAAGTGGAAACAGATGCATTTATAATTCCCTGTGGACCCACAGCATGGGTGGGTGCCAGGAAGCCACCGGCGGTACATAGAAATATCCCATTGCATTGCCCAACACAGCTGAGGTAGTAATGTCGTGCTTAATGCAGGTGGGCTCCGGCCAACACTGCATGCCCCAGTCAGACTGGTAATATGTACCTTAACAGTAACCGCGTTGGTGGTAATGTGGTGGTGACTGCGGACCTAGTAGCGCGGTTTTATTTTGTTGGTTTTCGGAATGTGGCCAGGATTAAGTGGGCCGTGGCGGGGGATGTTTTGGAGGCACTACGTGTCCTCTCCACGTGTCCGTGGTTATATGCACCTTAACAGTAACAGCGTTGGTGGGAAATGGCCTCGCCGCCATCATGTCTTTGGGAAGCCTCTGTTTCCACACCCCAGAGACATACCATTAGCAGCGGTATAGGCAGAGCCCAGAATTAGTAACATTTCAGCCGTAGCATTAGCGACAGGCCCCACTAACATATCACTAGCAGCATTATAGGGGGAGCACAGTCTTAGTTCCATTTCAGTAATAGTAGCAGCCTACACAGGCCCCAGTAACAATTCCGAAGCAGCAGTATAGTGGGGGCGCAGTCTTAGTTCCATTTCAGTAGCTGCAGTATAGCAAAGGCCCAAGTTACATTTATGTAGCTAAAGTGTAGGCCAACCCCACACACACTTCTGTACCATGAGTGCAGGCGAAGAACATACAAATTGCTATGATTACACTGTAGGTGAGGGCCCCAAAACATTGGTGTACCAATAGTACTAATGTACCTCAGTAAAAATTGGCCATGCCCAACCAAGATGGCAGGTGAAACCCATTAATCGCTTTGGTTAATGTGGCTTAAGTGGTAACTAGGCCTGGAGGCAGCCCAGTTTAACAAAAAATTGGTTCAAGTTAAAGTTCCAACACTTTTAAGAGCATTGAAACGTATAAAAAATTTTTAGAAAAATTATATGAGTGAGCCTTGTGGCCCTAAGAAAAATTGCCCGTTCAGCGTGATTACGTGAGGTTTCAGGAGGAGGAGCAGGAGGAGGAGGAGGAATATTAGACACAGATTGATTAAGCAGAAATGTCCCCGTTTTGGATGGTGAGAGAGAACGTAGCTTCCATCCGCGGGTGCAGCCTACGTATTGCTTACGTATCGCTGCTGTCCGCCGGTGGAGAAGAGAAGTCTGGGGAAATCCAGGCTTTGTTCATCTTGATGAGTGTTAGCCTGTCGGCACTGTCGGTTGACAGGCGGGTACGCTTATCTGTCATGATTCCCCCAGCCGCACTAAACACCCTTTCCGACAAGACGCTAGCCGCAGGACAAGCAAGCACCTCCAGGGCATACAGCGCTAGTTCAGGCCACGTGTCTAGCTTCGACACCCAGTAGTTGTAGGTGGCAGAGGCGTCACGGAGGACGGTCGTGCGATCGGCTACGTACTCCCTCACCATCCTTTTACAGTGCTCCCGCCGACTCAGCCTTGACTGGGGAGCGGTGACACAGTCTTGCTGGGGAGCCATAAAGCTGGCAAAGGCCTTGGAGAATGTTCCCCTGCCTGCGCTGTACATGCTGCCTGATCTCTGCGCCTCCCCTGCTACATGGCCCTCGGAACTGCGCCTTCTGCCACTAGCGCTGTCGGATGGGAAGTTTACCATCAGTTTGTCCACCAGCGCCCTATGGTATAACAACACTCTCGAACCCCTTTCCTCTTCGGGAATGAGAGTGGGAAGGTTCTCCTTATAGCGTGGGTCGAGCAGTGTGTACACCCAGTAATCCGTAGTGGCCAGAATGCGTGTAACGCGAGGGTCACGAGAAAGGCATCCTAACATGAAGTCAGCCATGTGTGCCAGGGTACCTGTACGCAACACATGGCTGTCCGCACTAGGAAGATCACTTTCAGGATCCTCCTCCTCCTCCTCCTCAGGCCATACACGCTGAAATGATGACAGGCAAGCAGCATGGGTACCGTCAGCAGTGGGCCAAGCTGTCTCTTCCCCCTCCTCCTCATCCTCCTCATGCTCCTCCTCCTCCTCCTAAACGCGCTGAGATATAGACAGGAGGGTGCTCTGACTATCCAGCGACATACTGTCTTCCCCCGGCTCTGTTTCCGAGCGCAAAGCGTCTGCCTTTATGGTTTGCAGGGAACTTCTCAAGATGCATAGCAGAGGAATGGTGATGCTAATGATTGCAGCATCGCCGCTCACCACCTGGGTAGACTGCTCAAAGTTTCGAAGGACCTGGCAGATGTCTGCCAACCAGGCCCACTCTTCTGAAAAGAATTGAGGAGGCTGACTCCCACTGCGCCACCCATGTTGGAGTTGGTATTCCACTATAGCTCTACGCTGCTCATAGAGCCTAGCCACATGTGGAGCGTAGAGTTCCACCGTGTGGGCACGTCGCACAGCAGTCGGTGCACTGGCAGATTAAACCGATGTTGCAGGGTGCGCAGGGTGGCAGCGTCCGTGTGGGACTTGCGGAAATGTGCGCAGAGCCGGCGCACCTTTACGAGCAGGTATGACAAGCGTGGGTAGCTTTTCAGAAAGCGCTGAACCACCAAATTAAAGACGTGGGCCAGGCATGGCACGTGCGTGAGGCTGCCGAGCTGCAGAGCCGCCACCAGGTTACGGCCGTTGTCGCACACGACCATGCCCGGTTGGAGGCTCAGCGGCGCAAGCCAACGGTCGGTCTGCTCTGTCAGACCCTGCAGCAGTTCGTGGGCCGTGTGCCTCCTATCTCCTAAGCTGAGTAGTTTCAGCACGGCCTGCTGACGCTTGCCCACAGTTGTGCTGCCACGCCGCGCGACACCGACTGCTGGCGACGTCCTGCTGCTGCTGACACATCTAGATTGCGAGACAGAGGTTGAGGAGGAGGAGGAGGGTGCTTTAGTGGAAGAAGCATACACCGCCGAACATACCACCACCGAGCTTGGGCCCGTAATTCTGGGGGTGGGTAGGACGTTAGCGGTCCCAGGCTCTGACTCTGTCCCAGCCTCCACTAAATTCACCCAATGTGGCGTCAGGGAGATGTAGTGGCCCTGCCCGCCTGTGCTTGTCCACGTGTCCGTAGTTAAGTGGACCTTGCCACTAACCGCATTGGTGAGGGCGCGTACAATGTTGCGGGAGACGTGGTCGTGCAGGGCTGGGACGGCACATAGGGAAAAGTAGTGGCGACTGGGAACTGAGTAGCGCGGGGCCGCCGCCGCCATCATAGCTTTGAAAGCCTCCGTTTCCACAACCCTATACGGCAGCATCTCAAGGCTGATAAATTTGGCTATGTGGACGGTTAACAATTGAGCGTGCGGGTGCGTGGCGGCGTACTTGCGCTTGCGCTCCAACGCTTGCGCTAGCGACGGCTGGACTATGCGGTGCGAGACATTGGTGGATGGGGCCGAGGACAGCGGAGGTGAGGGTGTGGGTGCAGGCCATGAGACGGTAGTGCCTGTGTCCTGAGAGGGGGGTTGGATCTCAGTGGCAGGTTGGGGCACAGGGGGAGAGGCAGCGGTGCAAACCGGAGGCGGTGAACGGCCTTCGTCCCACCTTGTGGGGTGCTTGGCCATCATATGTCTGCGTATGCTGGTGGTGGTGAGGCTGTTGGTGGTGGCTCCCCGGCTGATCTTGGCGCGACAAAGTTGCACACCACTGTTCGTCGGTCGTCAGGCGTCTCGGTGAAAAACTGCCAGACCTTAGAGCACCTCGGCCTCTGCAGGGTGGCATGGTGCGAGGGTGTGCTTTGGGAAACAGTTGGTGGATTATTTGGTCTGGCCCTGCCTCTACCCCTGGCCACCGCACTGCCTCTTGCAACCTGCCCTGCTGCTGCCCGTGCCTCCCCCTCTGAAGACCTGTCCTGTGTAGGCGTTGCACACCAGGTGGGGTCAGTCACCTCATCGTCCTGCTGCTCTTCCTCCGAATACTCTGTGCGCTCCTCCCTCGGACTTACTGCCCTTACTACTACCTCACTGCAAGACAACTGTGTCTCATCGTCATCGTCCTCCTCACCCACTGAAAGGTCTTGAGACAGTTGCCAGCCTCATCCCCCGGACCCCGGGAACTTTCCAATGGCTGTGCATCAGTGACGATAAACTCATCTGGTGGCAGAGGAACCACTGCTGCCCAATCTGAGTAGGGGCCCGAGAACAGTTCCTGGGAGTCTTCCCGCTCCTGAGCATGTGTCATTGTAGTGGAGTGAGGAGGCTGGGAGGAAGGAGGAGCAGCAGACAGAGGATTCGGATTTGTAGCACTGGACGGCGCAGAACTCTGGGTGGATGATAGCTTGCTCGAAGCACTTTCTGCCATCCACGACAGGACCTGCTCACACTGCTCATTTTCTAATAAAGGTCTCCCGCGTGGACCCATTAATTGGGCGATGAATGTGGGGACGCCAGAAACGTGCCTCTCTCCTAATCGCGCAGCAGTCGGCTGCGACACACCTGGATCAGGAGCTCGGCCTGTGCCCACACCCTCACTTGGGCCTACGCGTCCTCGGCCGCGTCCACGTCCTCTCGGCCTACCCCTACCCCTCAGCATGCTGTATTACCAGTGATTTCCAAGCCAGGAAAGAAATTGGCGCAAGCCTGCAGTCAAAATAGTATTTTTTCCCTTGTTTTTCAAAGGACAAGCCACACTGCGTGTATTCAATGAATACTACTAAGTTTAATAACTGTGTTGTGGCCCTGCAAATGTGTCAGAGAACTGCAGTGATGCAAAGTTATTGGCTACAGCAGATCAGGGATTTCCCATGCAGGAAAAAAATTGGCGCAAGCCTGCAGTAAAACGTAGCTGGCTGCGTCTGATTTTTTTTAACGTTCTGCACGCAGCACACACGTACCCAGAGCCCTGAGGACTGTCAGAGGCAGGCGAAATAGAATTTTTTCCCTTGTTTTTCAAAGGACAAGCCACACTGCGTGTATTCAATGAATACTACTAAGTTTAATAACTGTGTCTGGCCCTGCAAATGTGTCAGAGAACTGCAGTGATGCAAAGTTATTGGCTACAGCAGATCAGGGATTTCCCATGCAGGAAAAAAATTGGCGCAAGCCTGCAGTAAAACGTAGCTGGCTGCGTCTGATTTTTTTTAACGTTCTGCACGCAGCACACACATACCCAGAGCCCTGAGGACTGTCAGAGGCAGGCGAAATAGAATTTTTTCCCTTGTTTTTCAAAGGACAAGCCACACTGCGTCTATTCAATGAATAATGTATGTCTTCTGGCCCTGCCTACACAATTCTATCCCTGTAGTATTAATGCCGGGTGCAATGGTCTGCACAGCCGGTTTTGAGAAAAAAAAAAAAATGCAACACTGCTAACAGCAGCCTGGACAGTACTGCACACGGATAGATGTGTCCCTAGAAAGGACCATTGGGGTTCTTGAAGCCTACACTCACTGCTAACACTCTCCCTGCCTAACCACCACTTCTGTCCCTATTGCAGGGCGCAATGCTCTGCAGATCCAATTTTGAAAAAAAAAATAAAATACAGTGCTAACACAGTACTGCACACTATTAGATGTGGCCCTGAGAAGGACCGTTGGGGTTCTTGAAGCCTACACTAACTCCTAACGCTCTCCCTACAGCAGCTCCAGCACGATACCACTGTCCCTCAGCTAACTCACAAGGCATCTGAGCCGAGCCGCGGGAGGGGCCGATTTTTATACTCGGGTGACATCAGATCTCCCCAGCCACTCACAGCAGGGGGGTGGTATACGGCTTGAACGTCACAGGGGGAAGTTGTAATGCCTTCCCTGTCTTTCAATTGGCCAGAAAAGCGCGCTAACGTCTCAGAGAGGAAACTGAAAGTAACCGGAACACCGCGTGGTACTCGTTACGAGTAACGAGCATCCCGAACACCCTAATATTCGCACAAATATCAAGCTCGGACGAGTACGTTCGCTCATCTCTAATTATCATTGAGGAGCCCACTTCTAGGAGACTTATTAGTCCGTGTCATGGGTTCAAGATTTCTTCATTTTGTGTGGTGTTACCGATCACCAGGTCTCACATATGTGAAGAGAAGTTATACTTCATAGGTTTTCAGCTGTGGTCCAATTGAGGATTTGAATATGACCTAAATCTAATTTAGCTATGATATGAGAAAGATCTTCAGGGGTTCTGATTGCCAAGGTTTAATTGTACCCAGATATCGCCAAGCCAAAGAGGAACATCCATTTCAATGAATGGCTGAGCCCTGACTGTGATTGGCTGAGCGCTCAGCCAATCAGACACAGCCTTTTCAGCAGGTGGGGATGTTAAATTCCTGCCTGCTGAAAGAACTTCCTTACAGTGATGGGACCCAAGCTGCTAGACATGCCTTAGCCCCAGCAGCAGCGGAGAGGTAAGTATGTATTTTTTTAGTGCTGTCACAGTGTTCAGTGATGAGCGGACCCCCGCAGGGAATATTGACATGCACCATGGGCCTATGCGGTGCACGCATGTCCTATCTTTTACATGTATGCTCATGTACACACCTGTAAAACACAAACATGTGAAACACCATAGAGAACCAATTTTTCTAATATACGTGTGCTTATGTGCGGATGTATGTATCCATGGTGTGCATGGACATAACACTGTGACTCTGTCAAACCTCTTAGATGTTGTCGTGCAAATCTAATGGAGAAAATGGCTTGCAGTTATCTCTGATGCTAGCCATTGCAGTAGTGTGTGAGCTGTATAATGCATCTGAAATCTGCTGCTCATGGTGCAGGCTCAGCTCCTAAGTCCATGCCATCTGTGCACTGTACAACACAGTGTCTTCAATCCCATATAATTGCTCTGGCTCACAGACAATGGTCCTCAGTGTCTGACCCCGTCTATAATGCCTGTATGGTAATAGATCATATGTATTAGGGTTATCTTCAATCTTCAAGATAATTTTTTTAATTGTTAAACCTATACTGTAATAATAATTAGAAGTTTTCTGAAAATAATGAAAAAAAGCAAAGATAAAAAACAATGGAGGAATTTAATTTTTTGTATATTCACCTGAGAAATACAGCTGATGGTGTGTGGGAATGCAGTTAGGAAAAAACTGAAAAATATGCTGCCTTACCAAGGCAAGAGCAAGGTGCTACCTTAAAGGGGTTGTCCCGCGAAAGCAAGTGGGTCTATACACTTCTGTATGGCCATATTAATGCACTTTGTAATGTACATTGTGCATTAATTATGAGCCATACAGAAGTTATCAGAAATTATTCACTTACCTGTTCCGTTGCTAGCGTCCTCGTCTCCATGGTGCCGTCTAATTTTCAGCGTCTAATCGCCGGATTAGACGCGCTTGCGCAGTCCGGTCTTCTTCTTTTATCAATGGGGCCGCTAGTGCCGGAGAGGGGCTCCGTGTAGCTCCGCCCCGTCACGTGCCGATTCCAGCCAATCAGGAGGCTGGAATCGGCAATGGACCGCACAGAAGCCCTGCGGTCCACCGAGGGAGAAGTTCCCGGCGGCCATCTTCAGCCGGTAAGTAAGAAGTCACCGGAGCGCGGGGATTCAGGTAAGCGCTGTGCGGATTTTTTTTTAGGTCAGGTTTGTCTTGCGCCGAACGGGGGGCTGTTGAAAAAAAAAAAAACGTTTCGGCGCGGGACAACCCCTTTAAGGATTTAAATAGTGAGCAAAAAATCAACAACAACATGCAGTAGGATCCTGCTTACATCCTCCTTGTATGTGTGTCATGTGAGGGCATATGACAAAAGCAAATGTGATATTTATAAGGGAGGAGACTGATGAAATTACTTATAAAACTCAGTTTATTTTACTAACATTACTATTCTGCTAAGAAAACAGACACAACATGGACTCCAGCTGTAAAAAGATCTACTGTACCCATGAGATTGATGCCAAGAAATTTTTTGAGACCTTCTTTTCTGCACATGCTCCATACTCTGTTATTAAGGAAACAGCAATACATACAGTACAAGAATTTTACAAAGCATTTAGTACAGGTAAGGTAATCATCACTCATGGAGGATATTATTCTGTGTAAGTATATGCATAGTAATAAATTGTAGATGATGGAAACACAAATAGTATTTAAGAAAAAATACACTGGGGCATGTTTATTATTAGTCTTGCACCAAAATTTTGGTATAATTTATAATTTTTTTTTATTTCAAAGAACGAATACATTTAGAGAAGTTCACAACTGATTTGCGACAAAAATTAACAGCTGTTGCACCTCCCATACCATTTTCAAAATTGTCTAGAAAGAGGGTGATGATTGAGTGAAGTTACATTGTTAGATGTAATTAAAAATTCAGTTTTTTTTCTTTCTTCCATCTGTAGCCCTTTTTATTTCATTTCATTTTTTTCTCTGCACTTTCAAAAATGTAATAACTGTTTTTCTAATTTTTAGAGCAATATGTTTAGTTTTTTTCAATGGTACCATTTAATATACCACATAATGTATTACAAAAACTCTAAATTGGGCCAAAAGAAAAAAATATATATATTTGCACTGTTTTGGAGGGATTTTGGTTTTAAGTAGAGATGAGCGAACGTACTCGGCCACGCCCCTTTTTCACTCGAGCACCGCGATTTTCGAGTACTTCTCTACTCGGGTGAAAAGATTCGGGGGGCGCCATGGGTGAGCGGGTGGTTGCAGAGGGGAGTGGGGGGGGAGTGTTAGAGAGAGAGAGCCCCCCCCTGTTCCCCACTGATACCCGCCGCTCCACCACTCCATCCCCCGCTCCCCGGCGCACCACGAATCTTTGCACCCGAGTAGCCAGGTACTCGAAAATAGCGATGCTCGATCGAGTAATTACTCGAAACAAGTACGTTCGCTCATCTCTAGTTTTAAGGCATTTACGGTGCACTAAAAATGAAAAAAAAAGTTTATAATGGTTTAAATGGGACAGTAAAGCACATTGCACGGCATGCAATGTGCATGTGATGCGAGGTTTCCCTTTGAAAACAATCGGAAACAGTTGCCGATTGCAACTTCACAGGAGTCATAGGAGGCATTTTTGACAGAGATACCTTGCATCTGCTTCATTATCGCACATTGATGAGCACGATATCGGGTCAAGTTTAATGCCATGATATCTCACTTGGCTGTGTACACATAGCTTAAAGAATAGATTTTGTGCATCACTGGATATTTAACAAAACTGTCTAGAAAAAATAGGTTGTGTTTGAGGGAAGTTTTCAATTAGTCAACTCAATTGATATATTTAAAAAACTCAAAATGTTTGATCAATCTCCCGATGGGTGGCATAAAAAGTCTAGGAACTTACTGGAACATGCAACAAATGTAAAAAGTTAGTAGCATTATGTGACAATATTTGAAATTGTACCCATACAGCAATTGAAAATTGGGGAAAAAGGTATTCCAGAGCAGTTACAGAAAAAGCTTCTTTGTGGGCACATTTATTTCTGGTGCTGCAACAGAATTCTGCAAAGATTGTGCCTTTACTTCACACAAATTACGATTGATTTGCACAAAAGAGTAAGCATGTTCTGCCTCTCACACCACTCTTCAAAAGTGCCAAATGAGGAGAGGCTTTAGGGGAGTGTGGTTAAGGGCATATTCACACGGGCGGATGCACAACTAGGCCCGCCGTTAGAGTGTAGTAGGTGAAAATCTATTTTTTAAACTTTCAAAAATTGTGCTATCCTGAAAAAACAAAAGTGGGTAGATAGGTCCTACTCTATCCTTCCCGCATGTAGTATTAACTACGTGTGAGAAAGATAGAGCAAGTCCTATTTTTCCTCGGGCATAGTATTAACACCTGAAAATACCACTTTTGAAAATGAAAATGTATTAAAATCAAGAGTTTTGTTTCATCCCATTATGTGGCCGCGATTATAACACTTGCAAAAAGGACAAGATCACGCCCGTCTGTCTAAGCACTTAAGCTAATTTCACACGGATGAGTGCAATATCTGGGATAATGTATAATATTGGTTAACCCCAAGAATATTAACAAAATTCTAAAAAAAATCTAATTCCTAAAATAAATTCCATTCAAATAAGCTACTGTCTATACTAGCATCATGGTTCTCCTAACCATTATCATACATTCATTTTCCAATGGCTCTACATGGACAATACTCATTTTTTTAGTTGTATAGGGAATTTTTGATGCTAACAATGCCTCTGCAGAAGACGATACTCATGCAGTAAAACCTTAAAAAAAGTCTGACAGAACTTGGTACTTCTTTAAATAAATGAAGATTGTAATATATTTTTTGCATCTAACTACTATAGGTCTGGTTTCTGGAAGAACTGCGATTGATTTCAGTGTTGGTCCTATTCTTTATCATCTTACTGCAATGTGTGACTTCGTAGAAAAGATTACTGTTCTAAAAGTAAATGATGGCAGCTTGAAGGAACTTGAAAAATGGAAGAATAAAGATGCAGATGCTTGTGATTGGGCTCATGCCACAGAAATCTTACAGGAGTTAAAAGGAAACAGGTTTAGTATTGTCCCACACACCTTCACCCTACATGACATGAGTTTAGCTATAAGTGTACGGCCACATAAGGCTGATTTTCTACAACACAATTTCCTCCACAGATCTTCTCGCCAATCAGTTGGGATTTCGCTCTGTATTTGGCACGGAATTCACTTTATACATTGCAATAGGTGAAAACCACAATGAAAATCCACAGTGTACACTGGCATACTGTAAATTTAAAATCTGCAAAACAGGTCGATTCATCCCCTTAACCACTACTGTCAATTTTCAGCCCACAATTCCATTGTGTATTTACCCTATGTGGCTGTTCCCTGAAGACTTATTCACATGGGCGTATATCAAATGGGATTTCACACCCTGCCGATATACGCTGCCCCTCTGATGCATTGGCTTGCAATGCTTCAGTGGACTGGGGCATATTTTCCCATCGTGAAAACACATCTTTCACGCCAGAGGGGGCAGCTTCATAGCTTCCTATGGGAGCCTATGCTAGCTGCCAGAGAATGGAGGTGGGACGGAGTTTAGCAGCGTGACTGCTAAACTCCCTTCCCTTCTCTTCTTTTCTCCGCCCCTTGCTACAGTTTGCAATGGGAAGTAGCAGGGAGGAGCTAAGCTTCACCTGCTCTGCCCCCTCCTATTGCTGGCTGCGGAAAAGGGCCAAAAAGGGGGGGGCTTAGCTCTGCCCCGTCCCGCCCCCTCCAATTGCAAATGGCCAGAGGGGAGGAGAGAGGAGGTGAGCTGGCAAGAGAGAGGGAAGGGGGAATTTCTCCCCAGACTCCATGGCATTGCATCCTCGGTGTATATGTGCCAGGCCCTTTGCCGTTCAGTTGTTTTTATGGCATTGGCGGGCGCACAAAAATGACTATGGCCATGTAAATAGGCCCTAAAGCTGATTTTGATGAGTTTCTTGGAGCCCATATATTTCGGGCCATCCTAGTGATACAATTCTATCAGTTTTGATGCACAAATATATTAGAAGATACAACTTCTAATCCATCTTAATGCACACTGTTTTTTTAATCTTGTAAAAAAAACTGTCAGAAATTTGAATGATTTTTTTCATAGGCATTGTTAAAGTTTTTTTTTTGCCCAAAAGAAGGGAGGTGTGGAGCGACTCCTGCTAAGTGTGTGTTCCAGATAGTAAGATATGATTTCTAAAGTAGTTATTAGGGGTGCTGCCAGTATAATTGCGGCCACCGTGGGTAAGAAGGCATGGAAGGTCTTAATCAGAAAAAGGAAAAAATAATTTTCTAAAGCCTCAACCCTTCTAATGTAAAGCACATTTAGACAAAAGTAATTCAACCAAATTCATTATTTGGATGTGTAAAATATGTTTTTTTGTCAGTTTAAATAAAAAAATGTAAAGGCTGCCTGCAGACAGCCGTGTCGGATCCGGCAGCGAGAATTCATGCTGCTCTCTCTGAAGGTACGCTGATTGCAGTGATCTGTCAGCCTGATATATCTGTGAAACATTTTGTCAGGGACTTACATTTGATTAGCAGCAGATACACAGAGGACCAGAAGAAGTAATCCTTCATATTAATTAGCTTCAGACTAGCAACTCTGGCCACACTCTCCAACCACTGATTGACAGTTCTCTTTCTATGCAGAGTATTAAGTGGACAGCTGTCAATTAGTGGCTGCAGGGTGGGCAATGCTAAGTTGAAGCTCAAGAAAATATTAAGCACCACTTCCTGTAGTCCTCTACACATGGTTGCTGCTGATAACATATAAAGACTTACATTTTATTAGTGAAAGCTACAATAATTAGTAGAGATGAGCGAGCACCTAAGTACTCGGGCGCTTGTTGCTCGAGTTGAGCTTTCTGCGATGCTCGAGAGTTCGTTTCGAGTAACGAACCCCATTGAAGTCAATGGACGACTCAGGAATTTTTGTATATGACCCATGCTCGCTAAGGTTTTCATTTGTAAAAATCTGCAAAACCTACGAATGTGATGGAAACGACACAGATACGGATTGGGCAGGCGAGGGGCAACATGCAGGGCTGCATTTCAGGTTCCCCGGTATCACTATTAAGCCACAGTAGCGGCAGGAGCGGTCCCCCCCCCCCCCCCCCCCCCAACAATTTTTACTTCGGACAAACCCTCATTAGCAAGGCACACCTTAGCTAAGTACCACACTTCCTCCAACCAATCACAATCACTGCCAGCGGGACACACCGCTGCCTCTTCTCCTGGGTTACATACTGCCCAACAGCCCCTCCCCCCCCCCCCCCGCACGACCCTGCGTCCGCAGCGCTCACAAAAGTGCTTCTGCGAAGCCTTCAGCTGCCCTCAATCCACACGCTGGCTTCATAACCACACCACCCTCATGTCTATTTATAAGTGCGTCTGCCATGAGGAGGAACCGGAGGCACACACTGCAGAGGGTTGGCAGGGCCAGGCAGCGACCCTCTTTGAAAGTGTGGGTGATAGCCCACAATGCTGTTGAGAATTGATAATAGATTCCAATCCTGTGCCACCTCCGTCAGGAGCTGCAAACGTGGGCATAAAGGGGACTTAGCTGCCACCCCAGCACTTCTACACATCTCCACAATGCAGCAATACTCGGTGTGGGAAGTATGTGAGCGGGTCCTGGGTCAGCCTCTGTCCAAGCAAACACCTTGTGTGGCCCAAGGTGCTGCGAGTGACATAGCAATGGGACTCCATGTGTTCACACACTACTCATTCTGTTTGGGTGTCGGATACCTCATCGACAACGCAAGGGGTAAACCATCTGCACTCTGCACCCTACCCAAGTCTGTCAGTGTTTTGGGGACAGGCAGGTACAACTCCGCTATGGCAAGTCTGTATGCACCCACAGCATGGGTGGCTCCCAGGAATCCCATTGCAGTGCCCCGGATAGCTGAGGTTACAAGAGAGGAAATGCATGTTGACTGCGGCCCACACTCCATGCCCTAGACATTCTGGGTTTTTTTGGGGGCCAGATATGTAGAACACCACACTGGGTAGACTTAGTGCACCCATCAAATACACAGACCCCTGCAATATTCCAGTAGCAAAGGTATAAGCTGACCCCAGTAACAGTTATGTTGCAGAAGTCTAGGGAGACCCCAGTAACATTTCTGTAGTAACAGTATAGACAGACCCCAGTAACATTTCATTAGCAGAAATATAGGCAGACCCCTGTAACATTTCTGCAGCAGAAGTATAGGCATACCCCTGTAACATTTACGTGCCAGAAGTATAGGCAGAAACACAGTAACATTTTAGTAGCAGCAGTATAGGCAGACCCCTGTAACAGTTATGTAGCAGCAGTATAGGCAGACCCCTGTAACAGTTATGTAGCAGCAGTATTGGCAGACCCCTGTAACATTTCTGTTGTAACAGTATAGACAGAGCCGAGTAACACTTCTGTAGTAACAGTATAGGCAGACCTCAATAACGTTTCTGTAGCAGCAGTATAGGCAGACCCCTGCAGCATTTCTGTAGCAGCAGTATAAGCAGACCCCTGAAACATTAATGTAGCAGAAGCATAGGTAGACCCCGGTAACATTTTTGTAGCAGCAGTATAGGCAGACCCCAGTACCATTTCTGTAGAAGTAAAGGCAGACCCCAGTAACATGTCTGTCCCCGCACTATAAGCAGACCCCTGTAACATTTCTGTAGCAGAAGCATAGGCAAACCCCAGTACCATTTTTGTAGCAGAAGTATACGCAGACTCCCTGTAACATTTACGTGGCAGAAGTATAGGCAGACCCCAGTAACATTTTTGTAGCAGAAGTATAGGCAGACTCCTGTAACATTTAAGTGGCAGCAGTATAAGCAAACCCCAGTAACATTCTTGTAGCAGCAGTATAGGCAGACCCCTGTAACATTTATGTGGCTAAAGTATAGGCAGACCCCAGTAACAGTTATGTAGCAGCAGTATATGCAGAGCCCTGTAACATTTTTGTAGCAGCAGTATAGGCAGACCCCAGTACCATTTCTGTCCCCGCAGTATAAGCAGACCCCTGTAACATTTCTGTAGCAGAAGCATAGGCAATTCCAGTACCACTTCTGTTGTTGAAGTATAGGCAGACCCCAGTTACATTTTTGTAGCAAAAGTATACGCAGACCCCTGTATCATTTCTGAAGTAACACTATAGACAGATCCCAGTAACATTTCTGTAGCAGAAGTATAGGCTGACCCCTGTAACATTCAAGTGGCAGCAGTATAGGCAGACCCCTGTAACATGTAAGTGGCAGCAGTATAGGCAGACCCCTGTAACTTTGTTGTAGCAGAAGTATAGGCAGTCAGGCAGACCCCAGTAAAATTTCTGCAGTAATAGTATAGGCCAACCTCAGAAACAGTGGGATACCATGAGCGTAGGCGAAGGCCGGAAAAATTAGTTGGATAAGAGTGTAGGCATGGGCCCCAGAAATTTGTGTACCAAGAATACAAGTGTACCTCTGAAAAATTTATCAACCGAGAGGGCAGGTGAAACCCATAAATATTTTTTTTAAGATATAGCTCCCTGTTGCTTATTTTGTAACAGAGCCTGGAAGCAACCCTGTTGAAAAAATTGGTTCATGTAACAGTCTCAATACTTTTGAAACTTTGAAGTATTGTAAAAACATTGGTAGATGTAGATGAGCCTTTTGGGCCGCAAAAAAATTGGCGAGATGACTTGTTGTTTCTGGAGAAGGAATAGCAGGAGGAGGACTAATGTCAGAGATAGATTGACAAAGATAATTGCCCCGTTTTCCTGGTGATACAGAAGAGTGCTTTTATCTGCTGTTGCAGTGAAAAGATTATTTAGGTTCCGCTGATCTTCGCTGGTGGAGAAGAGAAATCTGCGGAAATCCAGGCTTTGTTCATCTTTATGAGTGTAAGCATGTTGGCACTGGCAGTTGACAGGCGGGTACGCTTGTCCGTGATGATTCCCCCAGCTGCACTAAACACCCTCTCTGACAAGACGCTAGCGGCAGGGCAAGCCAGCACCTCCAGGGCAAACAGCACAAGTTTGTGCCACGTGTCCAGCTTTGACACCCAATAGTTGTACGGAGCAGAGGCGTCATGAAGGACGGTGGTAAGATCGGTTACGTACTCCCTCACCATCTTTTTACAGTGCTCCCTCCGACTCAGCCTTGACTGGGGAGTGGTGACACAGTCTTGCTGGGGAACCAGAAAGCTGGCAAAGGCCTTGGAGAGTATTCCCCTGCCTGCACTGAACATGCTGCCTGATCTCTCCGCCTCCCCTGCTACTTAGCCCTCGGAACTCCGCCTTCTGCCGCTAGCGCTGTCAGATGGGAAGTTTACCATCAGTTTGTCCACCAGGGCCCAGTGGTATTGCATCACTCTCGAACCCCTTTCCTGTTTGGGAATGAGAGTGGAAAGGTTCTCCTTATACCAGGGCTCGAGAAGGGTGTACAGCCAGTAATCCGTATTGGCCAGAATGCGTCTAACGCGAGGGTTACGAGAGAGGCAGCCTAACATGAAGTCAGCCATGTGTGCCAGGGTGCCAGTAAGCAAGACATGGCTGTCCTCACTAGGAAGATCACTTTCAGGATCCTCCTCCTCCTCGTTCACAGGCCATACACGCTGAACAGATAGAAGGCAAGCAGCATGGATACTCTCTGCAGTGGGCCCAGCTGTCTCTTCCCCCTCCTCCTCCTGCTCCTCCCCCTCCTCCTCCTCCTCCAAATCGCGCTGAGATATAGACATGAGGGTGCTCTGACTATCAAGCGACATACTCTCTTCCTGTGTCTCCTGTTCCGATCGCAAAGTGTCAGCCTTTATGGTTTGCAGCGAACACCTCAGCAGGCATAGCAAAGGAATGGTGAGGCTAATGATTGCAGCATCGCCGCTCACCATCTGGGTAGACTCCTCAAAGCTTTCGAGGACCTGGCAGATGTCTGCCATCCAGGCCCACTCCTCGGTAAAGAGTTGGGGAGGCTGATTCCCACTACGCCACCCATGTTGGAGTTGGTATTCCACTATTGCTCTATGCTCCTCATGGAGCCTGGCCAACATGTGGAGCGAAGAATTCCACCATGTGAGCACATTGCACAGCAGCCGGTGCTCTGGCAGATTAAACCGATGTTGCAGGGTCTGCAGGGTGGCAGCGTCCGTGGTGGACTTGCGAAAATGTGCGCAGACGTGGGCGCACCTTGCCAAGCAGGTCTGACAAGTGCGGGTAGTTTTTCAGAAACCGCTGAACCACCAGATTGAAGACGTTGGCCAGGCATGGCACGTGTGTGAGGCTGACGAGCTGCAGAGCCGCCACCTGGTTATGGCCGTTGTCACACACGACCATGCCCGGTTGAAGGCTCAGCGGCGAAAACCAGAGGTCGGTCTGCTCAGTCAGACCCTGCAATAGCTCGGACGCCGTGTGCCTCTTGTCATCTAGGCTGAGTAGTTTCAGCACGGCCTGCTAATGCTTGCCCACCGCTGTGCTGCCGCGCCACACCGACTGCTGGCGACGTGCTGCTCACATTTCTTAATTGAGAGGTAGAGGTTGCGTAGGAGGAGGGGGAGGGTTAAGAGGAGGTGGCATAAACCGCCGCAGATACCAGAACCGAGGAAGGACCCGCAATTCTGGGTGTGGGTAGGAGGTGTGTGGTCCCAGGCTCTGACTCGGTCCCAGCCTCCACCAAATTCACCCAATGTGCCGTCAGGGAGATATAGTGGCTCTGCCTGCCAGTACTTGTCCACTTGACCTTCCTATAACCGCGTTGGTGAGGGCACGATTGATATTGCGGGAGACGTGCTGGTGTAGGGCTGGGATGGCACACCGGGAAAAATAGTGGCAACTGGGGACCGAGTAGCGTGGTACCGCCGCCGCCATCATGTTTTTGAAAGCCTCCGTTTCCACAAGCCTGTACGGCAGCATCTCCAGGCTGATCAATTTTGCAATGTGCACGTTTAAAGCTTGAGCGTGCAGGTCCGTGGCGGCGTACTTGCGCTTGCGCTCCAAGGCTTGCGCTAGCGACAGATGTATGCTGCGCTGAGAGACATTGCTGGATGGGGCCAAGGACAGCGGAGGTGAGGGTGTGGGTGCAGGCTGAGAGGCACTCGTGCCTGTGTCCTGAGAGGGGGGTTGGATCTGAGTGGCAGGTTGGGGCACAGGGGGAGAGGCAGTGGTGCGACCCGGAGGCGGTGAACGGCCTTTGTCCCACCTCGCGGGGTGCTTGGCCATCATATGCCTGCGCATGCTGGTGGTGGTGATGCTGGTACTGGTGGCTCCCCTGCTGATCTTGGCGCGACACAGGTTGCACACCACTGTTCGTCGGTCGTCCGCGCTCTCACTGAAAAACATCCACACCTTTGAAGACCTAGGCCTCTGCAGGGTGGCTTGGCGCAAGGGGGTGCTTTGGGAAACAGTTGGGCGAGTCTTCGCTCTGGCCCTGCCTCTACCCCTGGCCACCCCACTGCCTCTTCTAACCGGTCCTGCTGCTGCACTTGCCTCTCCCTCTGAAGACCTCTCTTCAGTTGGCTTAGGGAACCAGGTGGGGTCAGTCACCTCATCGTCCAGCGGCTCTTCCTCCGAATCTTCTGTGCGCTCCTCCCTTGGATTTACTGCTCTTACTACTACCTCACAGATAGACAACTGTGTCTCATCATCATCGACCTCCTCACCCACTGCAAGCTCTTAAAACAGTTGCTGGAAGTCCCCAGCCTCATCACCCGGACCCCGGGAACTTTCCAAAATTTGGGCATCAGTCACGACAAACTCCTCAGCTGAGAGAGGAACCATTTTTTCCCAATCAAGGCAGGGGCCCGGGAGCAGTTCCTGGGAGTCCGTCTGCTCATCAGAATGTGTCATTTTCATGGAGTGAGGAGGCTGGGAGGAAGGAGGAGCAGCAGCGAGAGGATTCAGAGTTGCAGCAGTGGACGGCGTTGAAGACATGGTGGTCGATAGATTGCTGGATTCATTTTCTGCCATCCACGATAGGACCTGCTCACACTGCTCTGTTTGTAATAAAGGTCTACCATGTGGACCCAAAAATTGTGATATGAAGCTGGGGACCCCAGAAACTTGCATCTCTCCTAATCCCGCAGCAGCCGGCTGCGATTCTTCTAGACCAGGAACTCGGCCTGTGCCTACACCCTCACTTGGACCTCCGTGTTCTCGGCCGCGTCCACATCCTCTAGGCCTACCCCTACCCCTTAGCATGCTGGATTACGAATAGAGCAGACACAGAGCGGTCTGAATAATTATGCAATTATTAGCGTGCAGTTGGAGGCTGACAGCGGTTATGTAACACACACTGCAGTCCCAAAAAAATAATACGCAAGGCGGCAGAAAGGCCTAGCTGGGTAATAGTGAGCCAACTCCCAGCAGCCACGCAGTATAATGCACACGGTCAAAGGTAGCCCTAAGGCCGCCTGCACACGGGCGGAAATCCCGCGGCGGGATTTCCCGCGGGATTTCCACCACTGAAAGTTTGCATAGGAGTGTATTACAATACGCACTCCTATGCAGACGGCCGCGGTTTGGCCGCGCAAAATCTCGCGCGGCAAACAAACCACGTCATGTCCTATTTTTGTGCGGGGCACGCAGTCACCCGGCCGCCGGCTCGGGTCTGCGCATGCGCCGGCTGCGCTGCAGCCGGCACATGAAAGAGCTGGGGCCGCCAGGCGCGGGAGAGTACACGCTCGTCCCTGCAGGCTCTCGGGTCGGGTCCTGCGGCGAGAATTCTCGCTGCCGGATCCGACCCGCTCATGTGCAGGCGGCCTGAGAAGGAGCTTTTTTTCAAATTTTTTTGAAAAAGCTAACAGCCAAGAGAGCGCATATATGTCTTTCCCTCTATCAGGGGCTGTCGCCGCACGCTGTGCGTAAATTTGCAGGCACACACAGAGCGGTGTAAAAAAATATGCAATTATTGGCGTGCAGTTGGAGGCTGACAGTGGTTATGTAACGCACACTGCAGTCCCCAAAAAATAATACGCAAGGCTGCAAAAAGGCCTAGCTGGGTAATAGTGAGGCAACTCCCAGCAGCCACGCAGTAAAAAGCACATGGTCACAGATAGCCCTAAGAAGGAGCTTTTTTGGGTTACTCGTTGACAGGATTCTACACTACCACTGTCCCTGCCTCACCAGTACCCTATACTCTGTATAATTGACTGCAGACTGACAACGCAATAGTCTGCACAGCCCAAGATGAAAAAAAAAATGTGCAAAACTGATTCCAGCAGCCACAACAGTAATGCACACGGTCAGATGTGGCCCTAAGAAGGACCGTTGGGGTTCTTGAAGATGCAAACATTAGCCTAGCACTCTCCCTAATCTCTGCCAGCGTGTGTCTGAGGCGAGCCGCTGGCGGGACCGCTTTAAATACTCGGCGGTTACTTGATCTCACCAGCCACTCATTGCAGGCGGGTGGGATAGGGCTGGAACGTCACAGGAGGAAGTTGCAATGCCTTCCCTGCATGTCTATTGGCCAGAAAATGGCGCAAAATATGCAGGGAAGGAAATTGAATTGACTCGAGTACCGAGTGGTGCTCGTCTCGAGTAACGAGCATCTCCAGTACCCTAATACTCGAGCGAGCATCAAGCTCGGAGAAGTACGTTCGCTCATCTCTAATAATTAGCTTTAGACTAGCAAAGTAGACCACATTTTTTGACCACTGATTAACTCCCTCCCTCCCCATGACGTAAGGGTACGTCATGGGAGCGGGGTACTTCCCGCAAAATGACGTACCCTTACAACATAGGGATAGCGTGAGATCATGACAAATCTCAAACTACCCAGCAGCGGGAGCCGGCTATCACTGATAGCCGGCCTCCCGCTGTAACAGCGGGGGTGCATCGGATATGCGCCGCCGCTGTTAACCCTTTCCCTGCCACAATCTAGGTAGATTGCGCCATGGGAAGGGTTCACAGAGGGAGCGCGCTCCCTCTGTGACTTCAGCTGGCTCTCGCAATGTTATTGCAGAGAGCCCAGCTGATTGCTATGGCAACAGGACACCAGATACTGGGTTCTTGTATTGCCAGTGCCTGGATCGCTGTAATAAGCGATAAGGCATTGCAGGAGAGATGTCCAGCAATGCCTTATCGTAGCGATCCACGGGGCTACAGTGAAAGTTCCCCAGAGGGACAAAAAAAGTGTACAAAAAAAAAAGATCAAAATTATGTACAAAAAATAAAAATGTAAAAAAAAAATATTAACCCCCTACTCTTTTTATGCTTTTTCTCATATTGGCTTAAAAAAATATATTTTGGCACCATGTTTGGTATCGTCATGCGTCATGTCTGTAATGACGTGAATAATAAGTTGCATTTTGCCTCCCAAAAAACGCAATAAAAGTGATAAAAAAACGTATGTACCCCAAAATAGTACCAATAAAAACTACAGCTCGTCTCACAAAAAATAAGCCCCACAGAGCTCCGTCCATGGAAAGATAGAAAGGTTATGGGACTTTGAATGCAGCGATTTAGAAAAAAAAATAATTTTTCCAAAAAAAGGGTTTTTATTGCAGAAAATTGCAAAAACCTAAAAAAATAAGAATTTTTTGTATCGTTTTAATCATACCGACCCGCAGAAAAAAATGTATTGTGTCACTTATGCTGCATAATTACCACTTAAAAAAAAAATAATCTACGGCAGAATTGATGCGTTTTCTTTTTCTGCCATCAGAAAAAAAGTTTTACATCATAAAATAATAAAAGTTTTACAATATAGTCTATGTACCCAACAATCACACCGATAAAAACTACAGTTCGCCGTGCGAAAAAAAAAGCCCTTATACGGTCGTATTGATGGAAAATTTAAAAAGTTATGGCTTTTGATAAATGGAGATTAAAATCTACCAATAATCGTTTGGTCTTCAACGCCAGAATAGGCCATGTCCTTAAGGGGTTAACAGTTATCTCTTTGTACAATAACAGGTAGATATCTGTCAAATAGGGACTGGAGGGTGAGTGAGGCTAGCTTGAATTTCATAAAAATGTCAAGGACTACTTCCTGCAGTCCTGTATATGTAGCTGCTGCTGATAACATAAAGTTTCTGACAAACTGTTTCACGGATACATCAGACAGACATATGACTGCACACACATGAATGGTATCTACCTCATAACATTTGCATTCTTAAGATATAACTAATTGTCACACAGCATGTGTAACTGACTGATTTGATTTTGGTCCATTCATGAAGAAAGTACCTAGGGGTCCTTTACTTTTATCCTGTAACCTCCAACTGGGATCTGGTCTTAGCTGCAGGGCCTCCCATTCTGTTGTCCTAAAAGTAGTCTTGGTACAATGGCAGCTGATATAGACAGGGCCGAGGCTCTGAAGCCTTGTATCAAAGAGACAGATAAATACGTAGTTGATTACACAGACAGAGGTCAGGACAGGCAGTAAACAGATTAATCATAAATCATGGAGCAGCATGGTGGCTCATTGCTTTTCATATGGTGCACTGTCCTTTTCAGGCCACTGACTTAAATGCATAGTTTAGGGAGTATGTGTTACCATGCAGGGCAGCGCTGGGTCCCGCGGCTGGCGTGCGCCGCTCCGATGTCGGCTCCGGCGGCGTGGAGCAGCCAGCGTGCAGCGGCGTGGGCGTGTTCGCCCGTAGGGTGCCACCCGCTCTCCTCCACCTTCCATATGCAACAGTGGGAGAGTCAGCTCCTCCCACTCTCCGCCCCTGGGCAGAGGCTTTAAGTTAAAAGGCTGGCAGTGACCTGAGCTCACTGCCAGTTATTGGTTCTGTTAGCCTCTAGTCAGGTCTGTCTCAGTCTGCTCTAGTTGCTAGTCAGTGTCCTTCCAGTTTGCCTGTGAGCTCCATCTCCAGCCTTACTCTGCCTTGTAAGTTCTGTTGGTCTGTTCCACCTGCCTCTTCTGTCGGCACTCTGTCCCCCATTAGTTAAGTTCCATCTAGGTAGTCGACAGGTCCCTAACCAGAGCAGGGACCGCCGCCCAGTTGTCCGCCTGGGGTTAGCCAGGGCCGAGGCAAGTAGGCAGGGACAGTGGGGTGCGGGAAGTTCAGGGCACCCCACCTGGCGCTCGGGGGGCAGAGTGCCGTAACAGTATGTCTGCAGGAAGGAGGCAGTGAGTCTGCACTGTGATCACCATAATAAGAAAATATGTGTCCGTGGCCACAAACTAATTGTTTCCTCTTTAAATTTTTCACATTAAGTCCTGCCTCTGGATGGCAGATCTGGGTCCTTTCAGTAGAAACCTGATTATTATAAAAAACAATTGGCAATCTGTAAGCACAGGGCTCATGAGGTTACAAGAGAGGTACCCCTTACGTACTCTGATGTTTACAGGTTGAAAACTGTGAAGAGTTAGAGGGCTGCAGACTCTCCAGATTTAGGGTGTAAACGCACGCACAAAAACACGCTTATATTTGCAACAATGCATTCCCTATGGCGTGCTCACATGTCCGTACATTGCAGGTGTGTGCCTGCAAAGATAGGACATGCGCGCACCATAGGGAATGCAAGCATTGTTTTCAAAGGAACCGTGGTTGCTACTGGCGGTTCCATTGAAAACCATGCTCTGCCGGCACCCCTACATTTTTTTAGGGAAGGGCTTTACATAAAAGCCCTTCCCTGAAAAAGAAACATTTTAGTGTTAAAAAAAAAAGATACTTACATCTCCGCCGCTGCCGTGACCCCCGCGGGCATGAAAAACACATCTGCTGCATGCGGCAGATGTTTCCTTCACCCCCGCTAGTTAAAAGAATTCCCTGCTGCTATATCTGCCACATCTGTGGCAGATGCAGCAGAGGAATTCTTCAATTCTCAAGCACAGCTGTCACACATGAAAATCCCCGGCTGCTGATAGCTGAGAACTAGAGAGTCGGGGACAGCGCCAGACATTGCAGCTGAGCCCCGGCAGCAGAAGGGAGGTGAGTATGCTTTTTTTTAACACTACTTTTCTTGGATTTTCAGAGAAGGGCTTATGTTTAAAGCCTTTTCCTGAAATCCAATGATGGGGTGCCTGCAGCAGGATCCTCTACCGCAGCTGTCATGTGTGATAGCTGCGGTTGGGAATTGAAGAATTCCTCTGCTGCATCTGCCACAGATGTGGCAGATGTAGCAGCAGGGAATTCTTTTAACTAGAGGGGGTGAAAGAAACATCTGCCGCATGCGGCAGATGTGTTCTTCATACCCGCGGGGATCATGACAGTGGCAGAGAGGTGAGGTTTTTGTTTTTTTTACACTAAAATATTTCTTTTTCAGAGAAGAGCTTATATGTAAAGCCCTCCCTGAAAAAGAATGCAGGGTTGCGGGCAAAGCATTGTTTTAAACAGAGCTGGCGGCAGCAGCCACGGCTCCATTGGCAATAAGCACGCAGCTGCATACACGCGTGTTTTTGCTTGTACGTAGATGTGCACCTATATACACACGAAAACACGCTCGTGTGACCCCACCCTTAGGATTGAATCATAACGTAATATGCTAGAACTAATTTTAAAACTAAATAAAAAACAATCAAAGAGGGATATGCACTCCAAAATAGTAACAATAAAAACTGTAATTTGTCTTGCAAAAACGCAATAGCTCTGTTGAAGGAAAAATAAAAATAATTTGCGGTTTTTTTGAATGTAGCAACAGAAAAATTAATTATTTTCTTGAAAAGGTGTTTTTATTGTGCAAACAGAGAAAAACAATTACTGTAATTGTATTGGCCCAGAAAATGTAGATTTCATGTTATTTACACAGCACAATGAACACCATAAACACAAGCAATGGCAGGAATTCAGTTTTGTTTTTTTCCGCCATATCATAAACAATACATTACATACCTCAAAGCGGTGCCATTAAACAGTACCTCTTATTGCACAGAAACCAACCCTTTAACACCTATGTCAATAGAAAAAGATAAAAGCTATGACTTAAATGTGACAGTTGAAAAAGCATAATCAAATTGGGTATCATTAAGGCACAAAGTAGCAAAATGACAAATCCTAGCAGTATGACATCTGTTACTTTGACCATAAAACTTCTCAAAAGAAGAAGAAATCTCAAAGAGTTTGTTCAGGTTCCAAATTGGATAGTTCTTTGATAGTTGGTGGGTTTAGCTGCCTGGGACCCCTGCTGATAAGCTGTTCATTGGTCCGCTGTTTCAGTGTGCTGATCTGGAGTCAGACAGCTCCATACATTTTGCTGTGGCTTTGCTTCACCCTGTAAGCACTATTCTCATTCAAATGATTAGTAAATTATCTGAAATACCAAGTCAGACAGGGCTATAAAGTAGACAGAGCTGTCTGCTTTTGGCTCCATACACCAGCACACCGCCCCAGCGAACCACCGCCATTCAATATTAATCACCTATCCTATGGATAAGTCATCTATACACAGAACCTGGACAACCCCTATAAGCACAAATGGTCAATTTAACAGGAGAAAGGTCACATATGATTCCTACACGTAAGTATTCAGGAACACTGGAGTTAGTTTATAATCATCTTTGATTCAGTAAGTGATGCTCATCCATGTCTTGTAATGTTTATATTTTTCAGTGAGGAGTCGGAAGATAAAGAAGAAAACCTAAGAGGAAAAATTCACCAGATTTTGAAATGGGACCCCAGCAAATGTGACCCTGCAGATCTGTTACTGCTGTCAAAAGCTGATATTGCCATAAATATATCAATTCTTGAAATGATCAGCAAGGATCATGATGATTACAGAAGAAACCTAAGTAAAATGTGCAATGTAATCAAGCCAGGGGGATATCTCTTATCATATTCACCTAGTAATGCCTCTTATTTTAAAGTTGGAGAAGACACGTATCACTTCTTACCCTGTGATGAGAGCTTTTTAAGAAAGGTTATAAGTGAGAGAGGTTTTGAAATTGAGCATTTTAAGATATTTGATAGAGTTATGTGCAGTGACATTGCAGACCATGAGAGAGTCATGTTTATTATTGCTCGTAAAGTGAAGAAGATGTAGAACAGGAAAAGTTTATAGCCATGAATGCATTTCTGTGCTGTTATCTGCTATTAATTGCTGGTTCTGCTGTTGGCTCTGATTCAGCTAGAACTGAATTATGCAAGTTAGTCTGTATCCAAGAAGTATTACACAATTGTGTATTTACATTAATAGATAGTCAATGCCAAAATAGTTACTCCAGACCAAGAAAAAAAACAGAGGCACTCCCATACTAAGGCTAAACTAGTTCAAAAATGTGCAACAATGCCCAATATTCTTCTCATTAGTGATTTACAGTAGTTGCTTGGAGTTTATAAAATCCTTGAGCCTTATTATAATGTATATAATTAAAATATTCTGTCAAAATTCTACAAGATCAGCAGCAGTTGAGTGCATACTAAATGTTTTGTAATCAACAACATGCCAGTTCTGTACCGGATTTGTTGCGGATTTATTGAGGTGAAATTCACCCTTACGTCTGTGTCAAAATCTGTGTGTGTTACATAAAGATTTCATCACAGATTTGTTGTGGATCAAGACTGCTTGTACACGAGTGGTGCAATATACCACAACGGATTTCCGCCACGGTACCCACCGCCAAGGAGCACTTTGTCATCGCGATTCTCTGAGCGATTTTCCGTGATAAATGTATCTTAATGATAGGTTCTTCACGGAGTATCGCGGCATGCCAAGATTTTTAGAAGCTAGCGGATAATCACAAGTGATTTTCCGTTCGTGTACATCAGGCTGTGCTTTCCATAGTTATTTTATGGAAAGCGTTCACTGCGTTACCCACGTGCGGATTATCACCACGGGTAACGCAGTAAAATATCACTCGTGGACAGAAGACCTTACTGTGACATCTGTGGGGAAAATATCTGCAGCATGTGGGCTCAGTTAAATTACAATATTTTGTTCAGTATTATACATCAGTATTTGTAAGCCAAAACCAGGAGTTTCTCTAATAAACAGTAAAGGAAAAAAGCTTTCCATGGTATGTTTTCTCTGTAGCGTTCACTTCTGGTGTTTGCTTACAGTTACTGAAGTATAGTACTAAACAGAATATTACAGTTTAACTGAGCCCAAACGCTGCAGATGTTTTCCCCACCGATTTCACAGTAAATCCACAACAAATCTGTGATTAAATGTGTATGTAACACAGGCGGATATACTGACACAAGCAAAATAGTAACCAGAGGCTTAGATAAAGTCTCATCAGCTCAGGAGGAAAAGTCCAGCTTGGGCCCCCCAGCTACTCTGCATGGCTGCTGGCCATGTTGAAGCTCAAAAAATGCATACATGTGTAATAATTATTAGATAGCATACTTTAAGACATTTATAACTCAACAGTTTATATACACTGCTTCAGCTCTAGTAACCTCTATATAATGCAATCACAATATAATAGATACCAGTGCTAGAGATTACAGAGAAGGTATTGCCAGTGATCACAGGGGACTTGTTCGTTAATTGGTGTCATTCACTTTCTTTTTTCTTCTCCATCCAGCCCAGACTGCTCTGAAGATTTCTTAAGATTACTTCTTGATTGCACACTCTCTTCATCCTGCTGTTGCTTCTCATGCCCCTCTTAGTGCCCCCACAGTGAAAGTGTCCTATCTTATGGTCAAATCAATATTGCTTGCACACAGTGATAATTGCACAATAGTGACCAACACAAGAAACAGTGCCTGCCTTGTGACACTACACTGTAATAATGCCACTCCGTCCCCATATAGTTATTCTTCCCCTTTCTGCTCAAAAAATGTATGCCCTACATAGTTATTATTCCCCTGCCCCCCACCCCCCACAAAATAATAATGCTCACTTTGTACCCAAAAAAGTAATACCCCTCTATGCTCACAAAGTAACAGTGGTCCCTTTGTGCCCCTTAAGTGGAATGTCAGAATTATTATTTTAATTCCTGCATCCCAAGTATAAACATGCAGTTCTATACCTCCCTTTCCCGACTGTCACAGCTCTATTCCTGGTGCTGGGTCTGTGTTTACAGCCTGCAGCAACCCATTTATGAGATGCCACGGGCTGCTGCAGCCAATCACAGACATCAGTGTTCAAATGCTTAGGTTTGTGATTGGCTGCAGTGGCCTGTGATGTCCCGTACATAGACTGCTGGGGGCTGTCAATACTGCACCATAGCAGAGAGTAGAGGATGCCCTGATGGAGTAATTTTCCCCGTACTGAACCTCCACTGAACCTTCATCTAGCTGAGTAGTACGAATACAGAGTCTTTCTGATTCAGCAAACAGCAGGTCTGCACTAACACTGCCTGTGATGTCCACCTGTACAAAGGCTCCTGTGGGCTGTCAATACAGCAGCACAGCGGAGAGTAGAGGATGCCCTGCTGGGGTATTTTTCCCCCTTACTGAACCTCCGTCTAGCTGAGCAGTAAGAATACACAGCCTTTCGGATTCAGCAAACAGCAGGTCTGCACTCACACTGCCTGTTATGTGGCCAGTAGTATGAGCAGGCTTCTTTTAGAGAATAATGAGAGCCATGAGAGCTGGAAAGGACTCCTATAAGTTAAAGGCTGTAACCCTTTAATTGCTGGATAGATGACATATGTTCCTCACAAAGAGGTGAAGCAGTAATGATAATTAGTTAGAATTGAAAGTGTTATTCTGTGTAAACATTCCTGGACTGCTGAGCCCAGTAGCATGTATAGCACAAATAGCAAGGTCATTATAGGCACATTACATACTGAGACCACTGAGGGATTTCTGACTAATGACACCTCAGGGGCCTTCTGCAGTAATGGGAGGAAGCCATCACTAATGCCTCATTTGTTAAGTTCATGTAAGCGAAGGCCAGCAATGTTAATGGTGAAATGGCTTTACTTGTCTACGTGCCTGGGTGCAATTGCGACTCCTGCGATCCCCATAGCTACACCACTGATACTAACCAAAATGCAACCGTGTGAATAACAGCTGAGTAAAAAATTATGTGTTTAGTTGATTGATTGAATTACACTATCTTCAGCAGCAGATTAGTATTTTACTGTTTAGTTCAGAAGTTTTATTCTATTGAAAGTTTTTATAATTGTTCTGCCTAATTATAAGTATCAGTTTGAAATAAACCTACTCAAGTTCTGTCAATGTGCAATCTAAATGCAATAAATTCTATTCAGCAATATATACAGTATCATTATGTGAATTACTGAATGGACAAAAAATGTAGTAAGGTGCCCCAAATACTAGGATTGCCACAATCCAAACAAAGCACCTCCTGCTTCATGTAATGGGCAATACTCTGATTTCTATGTTGAAGTCTTTCTTTAAGTCATTGATAACTCAATATGATTTCTTCGGCAGCCGTATGAACAGTCCAGTGTCCTAATGCCAAATAAAGCACTTTTGTCTTCTCCCCAGCAAGAAATCTCAGCCCTTTTTGAAGCACCTGCAGCAGCTGTTACATGCAGCCAATGAGCCTAGTGAAAATGCAGAATTGTCTTTTTGTGTATGAACAAAGAAAACTCCATACCAGCTTTTATAACCTCCAACATAATGAATAAGGTGATGTAGTCGGGCTGGTGTGAGGAGGAAATTCACACACATTTGCAGGATCAGACAGGGGTTACAGTCCCCAACTCCCTTTTACCTCCATAAACTGGAGATGGAGCTTCTTTTCTTTACAGGCAAGATGATGACGTTGGCCTGAGTTCCAGCCATACCAGTTCAGACATTGGTACTAGGAGGAAAAGTTCCCAGCTGCATGGGCAACATTGGGGACTATGGGGAAAGCTACCTTATTAGGCTGATAAGATATTTAAATTACATATTAACTTTTTTTATTTGAACAACAATAACACTCTTAGTTGTTTTTTATCATTTACTTAGGATGCTTCAATGAGATCGAGAACAGTGTAGACAGTTACATTTGCCAGTCTCGATGCACAAGAGTCCATTACACCTTATTAACTGTTAGCACAGAAATCACTTTCTATTTCCCAAGTGGGAGACAATGATCCATTGGCTCTACATAAGCAGCAGCATATTACTTCAGGGAGATACTTTCTGCTACCAAACCCATTCTGCACTGCTTTCATTTATCTTCAAGCTCAAAGCACACTTCTTTGTTCCTGCCCCCTCTTAAAAACGCTACACTCTGAACAGGTTTTTAACATAACAAACATGATACAACATAATGTGAACTTACCCCCTAACAATGCTGCGGTAAATTACAGTACTTCTCTGGTAGTGTACAAGTACTGTATAGCTGTAGGGTGCCAAGATGGTGGGGAATCCCAATGCTTGGAAATAGATGGAGGGAAATATTGCTGTGTGTAACAACACTGGCAGGACGCAAGATGATAGAACTGAACTTCATCTATAGCAGTTTCCTTGCTTAGGTGCTAAGTCTTGCAGTATTTAGATATCTTTTTGTAGTAACTAGGCTATGGATAATATGAAGCACATATCAACACTAGTAGGCAACAAAAATACAAGAACAGGAACTTGTCAATTGATGAGAAGATCAGAATGCTGATGGCTGGCAGATAATTTCACAGATGATAGTAATATAGTCAGATAATAGAGCCGATGGATGATGGAGAATAGATGACAAATTGAAAATAACTGACCCAAACTCTAGCATTCCTTATGTTTTCGCTTATGTTGACACCATGGACCCTGAGTATCCGTTAATATATCTTTAATAGAAACCCTATCTGAATCACTGACCCAGATAAATATGAAGTTCACAATAAGACACAGCGACAAGATAAGCAAACTCAAAAAACTTAAAGGGGTTGTCTCGCGGCAGCAAGTGGGGTTATACACTTCTGTATGGCCATATTAATGCACTTTGTAATATACATTGTGCATTAAATATGAGCCATACAGAAGTTATTCACTTACCTGCTCCGTTGCTGGCGTCCCCGTCTCCATGGCTCCGTCTAATTCTGATGTCTTCTGGCGTTTTTAGACGCGCTTGCGCAGTCCGTGCTTCTGCCTGGTGAATGGGGCTGCTCGTGCCGGAGAGCTGGTCACCACCTCGTCATTGTAGCTCCGCCCCGTCACGTGTGCCGATTCCAGCCAATCAGGAGGCTGGAATCGGCAATGGACCACACAGAGCCCATGGTGCACCATGGGAGAAGACCCGCGGTGCACCATGGGAGAAAACCGCGGTGCATCCCTGGGAAAGGACCGGCGGCCATCTTGAGGAGAAGATTTTTATAACTTCATATTTCGTCAGATTGGTGAGTAGCAAGCGGTTTAAAAAACGCTTTAAATTGTTATTTTATGCCAGGGGGGTGACAGGGGGAATGGGCTAATGTAAAATTTTGATGTTTGCCTCGGGACAACCCCTTTAAACTTATAGTCCTTTTAGACCAAAGGCTTCTTGTTTGAACCAGCGAACAATATCACAGCTTACTCTTTTGTACTCCTGCAGCATGTTCAGACTGGAAAAAGGCATGGTTTAACCCCTTAGTGACCAAGCCTGTTTTTGCCTTAATGACCAGGCCAAATTTTGGAAATCTGATGTGTCACTTTAACATAGAATAGCTCCGTAAAGGTTTTGCATATCCAAGTGATTCTGACATTGTTTTTTCACCACATATTGTACTTCATTTAGGTGGTGAAACTAGTTCGATATAATTTGTGTATATATATTAAAGTGCCAATATTGGGTTTTTCACATTTTCAATTGCAATATATCAAATATCTGCAAACATACGTACAAACTTTTGCTAAGATATATATTTCCATCTGTTTACTTTATTCTGAATGCACATTTGAAAAACCTTTATTTTTTTTTTACCATTTAGGAGACATCATTTTGAGGAACACTTTCTTTTCCTACACCAAGCCAAGATTGCAAAGGTGCATAGGTGTCAGAATGATAGATACCTCTACAAATGACCCTATTTTAAAAACGACACCCCTTATTGTATTCACTGAGGGGTGTTATGAGTATTTTGACCCCACAGTTTTTTTTCAGGAATTAATTCAATGTCATTTTAAAGACATATTGTTTTCCTATAGTGCACATACAAATGAGGATTTACACCCCAAAATGGATACCCCTGTTTGTCCTGTGTTTAGAATCATACCCTTGTGGCTCTAATCTTATGTCTGGATGTACAAAGGGACCCAAAATGAAAGGAGTATTCGGAGTCTTTCAGAACAGAAATTTTTAGGCCCCATAGCACACTTGTAGAGTTCTCGAGTGCCCAAAACCATAGAACACCCCCACAAACGACCCCATTTTGAAAACTAGACTCCTTATAGAATTTATCTAGGGGTTTACTGTGTATTTTGATTCCACAGTTTTTGAATGAATTCAAGCAAAGCTAAATGGGAAAAAAAAAATGTGATTTTCGTTTTTTCGCAATTCTGTCATTTTAAAAACATCTTTTTTTGTACAGCACACATATGAAGGTAGACTTGCACATTAAAATGGATACCCCTGTTTGTCCTGTTTTCAGAAATATACCCATTGTGGCCCTAATCTTATGTCTAGATGCACAACGGGGCCCAAAATGAAAGGCATAGTTGGTGGCTTTTAGAACATAAATTTTGCTTGAAGGCCTTTTATGCCCCTTACCACAATTGTAGAGTTCTTGAGCGACCAAAACTATAGAGAACCCCAACAACTGACCCCATTTTGAAAACTAGACCCCTTAACAAATTCATCTACAGGTATACTGTGTATTTTAACCTTACAATTTTTGAATAAATCTAAGCAAAGCAGTAGGAAAAAATTACGATTTTTGTTTTTTGGGCAATTGTGTCAATTTAAAAACAGGTTTTTTTGTACAGCAGACATATAAATGAAGACGTTCACCCCAAAATGGATATCCCTGTTTGTCCCGTGTTCAGAAACATATCCTTTGTGGCCCTAATCTACTTACAGGACACATCGCAAGGCCTATAATGGAAAGAGCACCCGTTGGATTTAAGGGTATAACTGAATAAATTTCATGCCCCATTGCCCAACTATAGAGCCATCAAGCGGCCAAAACGATAAGAAACCTCCTTAAGTGACCATTTTTTAAAAACTAGACCCCTTAACAAATTACTCTAGCGGTGTACTGCATATTTTGACCCCACAGTATTTGAATGAATCTAAGCACAACAGAAACAAAAAAAATATGATTTTCATTTTTTTGGCAATTTTGTCAATTTAAAAACATTTTTTTTGTACAGTATACACAGGAATGAAGATGTTCACCCGAAAATGGATCCACCATTTGTCCCGTGTTCAGAAACATACCCATTGTGGCCCTAATCTACTTACAGGACACATTGCAAGGCCTATAATGGAGGGAACATCTGTTGGATTGCAGGGCACAACTGAATACATTGCAGGCCCCATTGATCACTTGTACGGAATAAAAATTGACTCCCTAAAAATATCCCCCCTCCGTGCCCTTTTTGGCGTTCCCCAATACTTACATAAAAGTAATAATGTAAACTGTGTGGTATTTCCGAAGACAGGGGTAATTACAGGGGCCTGGTTGGGATGGGTACATGGGCAATAAAACCGGGTATCCTCCCTCCTCTTATGCTTTTTTGGGGGTATTTTTTTTACCCCAGTGGCGGGTATGAGGTGTAAAAAGTAGCACTCTGTGAGGCTTCATAAGCTTGATGAGGTGCGGCGGTCTCACACAGAAGGTGCTTAACAAGCTGCAGGAAGGCGAGCATTCCCGGGGCTTCTGTGGAAGCCGTATGTGGAATCCACTTGCAGAGACTCTCAGCGGATCCCAGCTGTAAGCCCCGCTGTGACCCTGCATCATGCGCAGTACACCTTTTTTTGTTTGTATTTCCTGCACCATCGCTTAGCAATGACACTGGTACCCTCAGCGCGTACACAATGTAGTAGCGTATGGGCTGCCGGTATATCCATGACCATAGAGGACAATGGGCTCTATGTTGCGGATATCCGCAATAAAATAGAACATGCTACATTCTCTTTTCTGTGACTGGATTACGCAATTTCGACCAACTAATGTTAGCGGAATTGTGTAATCCAATGCGATTGATCTGCGTATTACCGCGGATCAGACGCATGCGGAATCCGTAATTCCTATACAGTCATGTGAGACCGGCTTAAGGTCGATGGGACCAGGGACTGCTCAACGAGGTCACTACTCCAGGTTCTCGGTGACCATTGGTCACTGGGAGCAAAGAGATTTTATGTTTCCTGGGCTCCCCAACTCCTTTGCATGTGTCCGGCATTTTGCCGGCGGTCGCATGTGCAGAATTTCGGGAAGGTCCACGGAGGAGAATCATATTGGGGTAGGAAGATGAAACTTAATTTTTTTTTTCAACTTTCACGTGATCACCATTATCCATTAGATAATGGCAAACACGTGACCAGAAACTGCTCACCGCGGCCCCTGTGAAATCTCCAGGCTCTTGGCTCAGTTTTGTAGCCAGGACCAGGGTGCATGTGCAGAAGCTGGGGTAAGGTCCGTGGATAAATATGGGGGCCTTAGGTACGTACTTTCATCCTCCCTCACGGATATGATTCCGCCTCTGCGGAATGCCCAACCTTTTCTCCTCCCTCCACAGAACCCATGGAACTGTGTACCATGTCTTCTAAACAACGGAGGGAATACAGCCTGAACAAGAATCTCTGTTTCTACTGTGGTTAGTCAGGTCATCGAATCGCAACCTGTGGAAAGAAGCTGCGGCAGGAAATCTTCCGCTCTTGGGCAGTTGTCGGCAGAACTGTCTAGGAGCTAAGGTACTCTCTGTGGCGTCTAAGATGTTCTTGCCCTAAACCCTAGAATTTTGTTCTTTCTTCCATACCAGGCAAGCCTTTATTGATTCTGGGGCGGTGGCAGATTTCGTTAACTTTGATTTTGTAGCTCAAATTTCTGGGTTTTTGTTACATTTAGACCCTCCTATTCTGGTCACTGGGGTTGACTCCACACTTTTGCAGGCTAGCCTGGTCAGTCTTGTCACCCCAGAGTTAAGGTTTATGGTGGGAGCCCTACATGCTGAGTCCTGCACATTTCTGGTTATGAAAGACTTGTCTGTGGATATAGTCTTAGGGCTACCCTGGCTATGGGAACACAACCCTGTCTTAAATTGGGACACGTTGAAACTGTAAAGGGGATTGCGCTACCGGACTACCTCTCTGATTTTTCTGATGTCTTCTCTAAACAATTATCTGAAGTTTTGCCTCCTCATAGAGAATGGGATTGTAAGACTGATATGATCCCTGGTGCCAAACTTCCTAAAGGCCAGATCTACAACATTACGGTTCTGGAGAGGATTCCTTAAAGGATTATATCCAGGACAGTTTGGCCAAGGGGCACATCCGAGCCTCGGAGTTCCCGGTGAGTGCTTGGTTTTTCTTTGTCAAAAGGAAGGACGGGGGTCTCAGACCCAGTATTGACTACAGAGAGCTGAATAAGATCACTGTCAGAAATCAATATGCGCTTCCGCTCATTCCCGACCTCCTCAACCAGGTTGCCAGGGCCCAGTGGTTTTCTAAGCTCGACCTCAGGGGAGCGTACAATCTCATTCGTACCTGGAAGGGGACGAGTGGAATATGGCATTTAATACGCCCCTCGGCCACTTTGAATACCTTGTCATGCCCTTTGGATCTTGTAATGCCCCAACCATTTTCCAAGGGTACATGAATTTCATTTTTAAGGATATCATGGGCATGTTCATCGTAGTGTACCTGGACGACATTCTGATTTTCTCTTCTAATTGGCAGACACATCGTTTACATGTTCAGACCATGCTGACTTGCCTCAGGACTAACAAATTATTTGCTAAGATTGAGAAATGTGTTTTCGGTGTTCAGAAAATATCGTTCTTGGGGTATATTATTACACTATGTGATATTCAAATGGATCCTGGGAAGGTGAAGGCCATCACAAAGTGGGCTCAGCCAGTAACCTTGAAAGCCTTGCAACACTTCCTTGAGTTCTCTACCTACTATTGCAAGTTCATTAAGAACTTCTCTGTGGTGGCTAAGCCTTTAATGGATCTCACCTGAAAGGGGGTGGATGTGAGTACGTGGTCTTCCGATGTGCTGGTGGCCTTCGCTACCCTGAAGGCTGCTTTTTCTTCAGCGCCCGTTCTCATCTAACTGGACCTTTCCAGTTTGTTTGTGGTGGAGGTAGATGCCTCTGAGTTTGGAGTAGGAGCGGTTCTATCCCAAGGTCCTTCCACACTCATGAATCTTAGACCGTATACCTATTTTTCTAGAAAGTTCTTATCTACAGAACGGAAATACAATATAGGCAACCTAGAATTACTTGCTATTAAGTGTGCGTTTGAAGAGTGGAGGTATTTTTTGGTAGGGGCTCGCCATCAGATCACAGTGCTCACAGACCATAAAAATCTTATTTATTTAGACTGAGCTAAAAGGTTGAATGCTTGGCAAGTCTGCTGGGCCTTGTTCTTTTCATGCTTCAACTTTCTAGTTACTTACCTACCCGGCTCGAAAAACTGATGCCTTGTCCAGGAGTTTCAGTATCCCAGAATCTATTGAGTCTGACCCTGAGTCTATCCTCTCCCCTGGGGTGGTTCTCGCGGCAGTATCCTCTGACTTCTCTCCTTAGATTTACGCTGCTCAGCAATCTGCCCCTGAAGCCCTTCTGGAAGGCAAACTGTTAGTTCCTTTACCTTTGAGGTTGAAAGTGTTAGAACAGACACATGCCTCGGTCGTAGCTGGTCACCCCGGTATCTGAGAACTCTGGAACTACTTTCCAGAATTTAGTGGTGGCCTCATATGGCTAGGGATGTGTGGACATTTGTGACTGCTTGTCCGGTTTGCGCTACAAGGAGGTGTGTCAGGAGACGTCCTGAGGGGCTTCTTCTCCTCTTGTCCATTCCATCCAGGCCTTGGTCACATCTGTTCATGGACTTTATAACCGACTTGCCGCCATCACAGTGGAGCGTGGTCATTTCGGTCATTGTGTATCATCTCTCTAAAATGTCATTTTTTTCTTTTGATAATACATATTTTTTACAGATATTGGAAGCCCCCATGGGATCTGTTTTTCCCCTACTATAGCTAATCTGACCATAAGCTGGTCGGAACATTTGTATATCTTTTGTGACAATAATCCTTTTTCTAGCCGTATGGTGTGGTATGCCCGGTTTATCAATGATATTATCATCATTTGGGAGAGAGAAGATTTAGAGGCAAATGTTACAGTAGAAATTGAATGCTTCTCTAGTTACATCAACGACAATGTAATCAATTTAAAATTTATATGTATGCAGGAAGATAAGGAAATCCCATTTCTTGATTTATGGTTAACTGACAATAGGGAAACAGGAGTTGGAGAATCCAAATTATACAGAAAACTGTCTGCAGGGAATACAATTCTTCATGCAAAAAGTGGGCACCCAAATCATGTAATAAAAGCAATGTCTACCAGTGAATTTATCAGAGCCAAATGAGCATGTTCAAAAGAAAGTGATTACACAATGATAAAAAAAGATATCAAACATAGATTGCGTGAAAGACGATATAAAAAATCTCTATTAAATAACTCATCCAATGTAGTTGATAATATAAGAGAGAATGTATTGGTGGATAAGAATTCCAGCAAAAATAATGAATATATAATTTCTCCACAGCGTACTGTAAAACTTTTTTACAATTTTCTTCCAATATTGAAACAGGACAAAATTACAAATAACATCTTAGATAAGGGCACAATGGTAGTAGCGAAAAAAATAAAAGTTTAGGAGATATTTTATCTCCAAGCCGTTTTTCCACACAAAAGAAAAAAACACATTGGCTCGTGCATAAAGGTTTCGTCAAATGCGGGAATTCCAGTTGTAGCATGTGTCATTTAGCTAGCAAACGTGACAAATTAGTACAGGAACAAAATGATTTAGTTTTAATAGTTAAATAAATTGTGACTCAAACAATGTCATTTATTTAATAACTTGCATTGCATGTAATTTACATTATGTAGGGTGTACAACTAGGAAGCTAAGAACATGAATCGCAGAACATGTTCCCCTTATAAATAATTCCAATGTCAATCAATTCAGGAGCAGTAAAACATTTTGTAGAGCAGCATTCTAGTAACATCAATAATTTCATATACTATGGTATAGAAAAGTAAGAAATAAACAGAAACAAAATGTTGATCAAGCTTGTGTACTGAAAAGGGTAGGTTTCTGGATTCTGATGTTTGGTACCAGATTCCCGAAAGGTATGAACATGAAAACCGACCTTCTGTATGTATATTAAACATGATAGTGTGAGGGTATATGTATATATTGACATATGTTTTTTATGCTTTTATACCTGTATGCAAGTTCTATTCAATGCTAAAATGAGAAAAACTTAATATGTCGCCTTACATCAGATATTCCAAAGGTTTGCAAGACTGAGAGAGATGTGTCCAGAAATTCAGAGATGATACAGAACCGGATATGAAGGCCGCGTGCTTGGCTGTTTTCCCAGAAGTGCCGTATCTAGATAACGACTGTTTAACTACGTATATAACTATCACTGCCTCAGGCGGAAATGCGGACTTCACATATATGGTTATGCGGTGAATTTGAGCCAATGAGACCATTACCCATTCCTAGTGACGTGACCAAAGGGTATAAGACCCCATATAATCTGTAATAAAGTGCACAGTTATGTCCCCGTGTGAGGAACTATACCAGACCACCGTGTGTGGTGTCTCTTCTTTACCGCTGGCAGCGGGGCATTGGGGTGGGCCTGATAGGTGCTGTATGCAGAATTTCCATGACAGATGGCGCATCCAACGTGGGGCTACAAAACCGGAGCCGTACAGCCCAGACCACCCGGATCCAATCCACGGGGAAGCCGTTCTGCTGCAAACCGAGCCTGATCAACTCACAGAACTCCAGGTAAGACCGGCATATATTTATGTTGTGTTTTACGCTGGGAGACTTGCAGCAGGAGGGACTATCTGTGTTTTGTGACCGGACGGGTTGGGTTAAGAGTTCTACATGGTAACTCGTGGGCTCCGGGTTTGCCGACACGGACCACTGACCGTGATAAGTGCACCAATCGCTCACCCAGGAACTAGTCTGTAGTCTATTTGTTGCTGAAGTCCATAGTGTTTTAATGATAGAGGAGGTTGTTTGTTGTATCTGCAGAAGTTTATTTTTCTCTCCTTTTTGTCTTTTCCTTAGTCTCACAGGAGGAGGTACCCTCGGTTGTTTTGCCATACATAAGGGGCTGAGAATTTGGATCAGAAGGATACATTTTGTGGAGTGTGTTATTATTATTATTGTTGTTGTTGTTCTAATATGCGTAATACCTTACTAAAGAAGGCGGAGCCCCTTGAGGGCCGCCGCTGAGCGGATGAATTGGTGGAGTAGATTGGGTCCCAATTTGTAAAATGTAAGAAAACTCTTATGAAAATGTGTAGCAAGGACCCGCACGGTAGATTACAGCATGGTGACTGGGAGGAGGTCCTTAGGACCAAGAAGAGCGCCTTGAAAGACAAAGGTTTACTAGAAACTGCTGAAGTGAGGAGCAGAGAGACAGTCAGAGAACGTTAAGTATGTACACATTATTTGTTTAAGGAAGTATCTGTAAGTGAAATGTTGGAAAGTACAGTAAGTGATCAAGAGGGTGTCGGGAGAGTGTCTATTGAAGGTTACATTGGCAGTTAGGTAGGGAGAGAAATAAGGGGAACAAGCAAAGTCAAGAAGAAGGTTACAATACATGTGATTTGGTGGCAGGGAGAGAGAGTGGAAAAGGTGTATAATACTAGGTGGATAGATATAGATATATATGTGTGTGTGTGTGTGTGTATGTATGTATGTATGTATGTATGTATATATAGTTTTATATATATATATATATATATATATATATATATTCAAATGGTTAACTGAGCTCGCTTCTAGTGAGAGAAGGATTGTTTGCTTGAAGCTGCAGTGTCTTAGTCTAGCTTCTCAAGGCCCAGAGATAACAGTGAGAGAGAATGTGATTCTAACCCTGGAAAGTAGCTTTGTTTGCTCTAATGGAATAGAAGCTTGTAATGAATCTGATGAATTATACTGTCTTAGGAGGCAGGAAAGTTAGCAATTTTAAGGTACATTCTTACTGGGTTCTGAGGTCACAAATGGACACGTCTTGGTCTTTTTCATACAGGTGTAAGAAAGTTATACACCACTCACATCCTGTGGGGGCTTTTAAGAATACAGGGGTTGAAAATGCAGAACATGTTGCGCTGTCAGAAGGTCCCAGCATATGTGTTATTTATGTGTTTAAATGCAGGGAATAGTTAAACTAAAACAACTTTGTTCAGTCGCATTTTCATATTTACAGAGAGATAACAGACGGTTATTTTGCAAAGGTGGTGGCTTTCAGTCTTCACTCTTTGCTCAGGGTCACAGACAGAGAAGGAAAGACAGGGAGGGCTTAAAGATACCCACGCATTCTAAAATATATCAGCGTTTAATATAGCATATAGGGGGGCGTGGCCTGACCGAGCACCAAGATGGCCGCATAGCCAAGGAGCTCCGAGCACAGAGGCTAAAAAAAGCTACTTCAAAGCACCTAATCAGCCGCTACCTACCC
This sequence comes from Eleutherodactylus coqui, assembly GCA_035609135.1. NCBI lineage: Eukaryota > Metazoa > Chordata > Amphibia > Anura > Eleutherodactylidae > Eleutherodactylus > Eleutherodactylus coqui. Next base: position 40,995,078 of record CM069411.1, read on the forward strand.
GGTCTAAAGACAACAAGCATTGCCAACAACAGCTGGGAGCGGAGGAGCCGCCGCAAGTCTCCTCATCCCCTGCACAAACTCCTAGAGGACATCTTCTGCACACGTGGCGACTTTCCCTCAGTGGACCCCGCACCTCCGATGTAACAAGCAGCCCTGGCAGAGGAGAGCAGCCAGCAGACCTCTGGAGCCAGCGCAAGCCTGCAGACGGAACCCATCACAAACAGCAGAAAAAAGTGGCGGGGACCGATACTCCGGCTCTTATAACAGCTGGGAGCAGATGAGGCGCCGCAAGTCCTCTCATTCCCTGCACAGATGGCTAGAGTACTTCTTCTCCCCGCGCGGCAGCCCATACACAGCGGACCCCGAGCCTCCGACACAGCCAGCTTCCCCAACTGAGGAGAACAGCTTGCAATCCCACAGAGCCAGCGGGAACCTGCAGACAACGACCACAGCAGATCGGAGGGGAGAGACAGTGGTGAGTAACACTCCATCCCCGCTTAGCAATCCCCTGCCCTGCACCATTAACATCATGGCGGCCATTAGAGGGAAAGCTTCCCAAAAGAACAAGCCACAGACCAACAAAATGGCTTCGAGCACAGCCCATAATAAAAAAAACGCAAATTTCCCCGACCACTAGCCCCTTAAAACAACGCGCTAAAATAGCGGAAGAGCAGGTAGAAGACCCACAAAGCCCTCAGATGGGAGACTTTATCACTTCTATGCCCTCATCGGATAAACCAGCCACAGAGGCATTTATGAAAGAAATGCTTTTGGCCCTAAAAGACTCCTTACAAGTGAACTTTGACTCACTAACTTCAACACTAAAATCCTCAATGGAGGAAATGGAGGAAAGAATATCCCATACTGAAAATAAAATGAGTGAAATTACTCAATCCCACAATAATCTAATTGATGAACACTACTCTCTGACAGAGGAGGTGGATGCTCTCAAAATAAAGCTCGCAGATATGGAAGATAGAAACCGACGTAATAACGTCAAATTTAGAGGTATCTCAGAGGCGATCCAGACATCAGAAATTATCAACTACATCCAGCAAAAGATCAAAACAATTCTCCCAGATGCTACAACAATGGATCTAACTATAGACAGGGCACATAGATTGCCAAAACCAAAATTCGTCCCCGACTCTATGCCTAGAGACGTCATTGCTAGATTCCACTTTTACCATATTAAAGAAGCTATGATTAAAGATGAGCGAACGTGTCCGTTACGGACACATCCGCACCCGGACACCGGCTTTGCCGAACACTGCAGTGTTCGCGCGTAAAGGTCCGGGTGCCGCCGGGGGGCGGGGAGATGCGCGGCGGCGCGGGCGGCAGTAGCGGGGAACAGGGGGGAGCCCTCTCTCTCTCCCTCTCCCCCCCACTCCCCGCCGCACCCCCCCCGCGCTGCCACGGCGGCCCCCGAACTTTTTCGCCCGAACACTGAAGTGTTCGCAAAGTTCGGTGTTCGGGCGAAAAAGGGGCGGGGCCGAACGTGTTCGCTCATCTCTAGCTATGATGCAAGCCGCACGCAAACTGAACCAGATGCCGGCCCCCTACAATGCGATTCGTCTCTACACAGACCTCTCACAGATGACATTGCAAGCGAGAAGAAAATTCTCCCTAATTACGAATGCGCTATGCCAGGCAAAAATGCCCTACAAATGGGGCTTCCCTCCGAAACTCCTAATCCACAAAGATGGAGCAACCCATATTTTCTCAAACCCAGAAGATGCCATAGAAAAAGTGAAATCCTGGGGTATATCCATTCCGCCTCCAGACGAAAACCCTAGGGGTCCAACTAGAAGACCAAGACCGGAAAAAACCCTCATGGCCTCTGAATCCGGCCGTTGAAAATATACCTAAATTCTCGATCCACGAGAACTATCTTAACACAGCCTGCCTCTGGCTCTCACCCACTCAAGTGAACTTTACCCCCCCCCCCACTGTGCAAGTCCACACCTTACTTGGGCTTGAAGTTTCCCTTCACTTGTCAACTCCTTTGATGACAAGCAATTTCTTTTTAACTTGTTTTGCAATGTTTCCCCTTGTTACGCTTAGACATCGCAACTTTCCATACTGCTTCATGTCATATTTTATTCTAAAAAGTGTCGGTTAAACTTCTCTCCATAAACGCTAATGGGTTAAACTCACCATTTAAACGCTCATCACTGTGGAGAGAAGCGTTGACCCAAAAGGCTGATATACTTTGTGTGCAGGAGACACATTTCGATGCTTCCGCATGTCCAAAAATGTACCATACCAAATACCCCAAGATTCTACTAGCTTCTGCTCCAAATAAAAAGGCAGGAGTGATGATCGCATTTAGAGATACGATCAATGTACAAACCAACTCAATTCTACAAGACCCCAGAGGGAAATTTATCCTGGTAACGGGGACTTTAAACTCTGTTCCATTCTCCCTACTAAACATTTACGCTCCAAATGAAGCCCAGATATGTTTTTTAAATAAAACAATTAAAAAACTGCGGAAGCATGGAAATGACAGGGTGATGATATGTGGAGATTTCAATCTCGTCCCGGACGAAACTATTGACACAACGAGTCAGACTCATAGAAAACAATCAAATCTAAACCCCTGGTTGAAAAAGGAAGCCCTCTATGACAGCTTTCGCTGTTTGAATGCATCAGCAAGGGAGTATACCTTCTACTCCCCTCCACACAGATCATTCTTGAGAATAGACCTGATATTAGTGGATAGGTGGTCTCTCCCCTTAATCTCAAACGCCTCAATTGAAAAGGCCACATGGTCGGACCGTGCCCTATCACAGCCACTTTTCAATGGGGGGAGGGGGGGCAGACACGCACATGGAGAAATAACACCTTTTTGATGGGGATCCCTCAGCACACAAAAACAATTAAAGATGCTCTCACGGAATATTTTGAAATCAACGATACTCCAGAGGTATCTCCAACTACGGTGTGGAACGCGCACAAAGCGTATATTAGGGGAATCCTCATTAAAATTAACGCAAAGCACAAAAGAGACAAGGAAAGAAAACTCAATGAAACTCTAAACCAAATTACAACTAGTGAAACCCGCCTCCAAAGTGTCCAGTCAGATGAGTTACACAAACAACTATTTGAACTAAGACATAAACTACGCTCCCTGCTCATTGATAGTTTTGACAAGACCATCAAAATCTCAAAAATAGCCTATTATCCCTCAATGAACAAACCATCCAAACTAATGGCAAACCTAGTCAAAAAAACTAGAATCAAAACAAAAATCCCATACATAACTGACCCAGAAAACAAAGAGACAAAAATTACGCACCCTAAACAGATCGCAGAATGCTTTCGTAAATTTTACGAAAAACTATATAACCTTAAAGAAGACCCCTCCACTCCCCAGCCGAACCAAAAAGAAATATCATCTTTTCTTAAAACACTAAACCTCCCGAATATCTCAAAATCGCAACAAAAAACTTAAACAAACCCATATCATCCCAAGAAATCATTAGCACCATAAATACACTAAAACTTAAAAAGTCCCCGGGCCCAGACGGCTTTTCAAATGAGTATTATAAATCCTTTAAAGAAACCCTAGCACCACACATGTCCCAAATGTTTAATTCGGCAATACAACAAAGAAAATTTCCAAGAGAAATGCTCGAAGCCACAATCGTTACAATAGCCAAACCGGGTAAGGACTCTTCATCTTTATCAAACTTTCGTCCTATCTCTTTGCTTAATTGCGATACTAAATTATACTCAAAAATCATTGCCCAGAGACTACAGACGGTCCTACTGTCCATAGTCCATTCGGACCAGGTGGGCTTTATAAAAGGACGGCAAGCACCCGATGCCACAAGAAGAGTGATTGACCTCCTCTCCATGCTAGAATCCTCCCATACTCCGGCCTTACTCCTAGCCTTAGACACAGAAAAGGCTTTTGACCGCCTTCACTGGGACTACACCTTTGCTGTTCTGGAAAAATTTGGCTTCACAGGCAATATTATCAACGCTAATAAAGCACTATACTCATCCCCCTCAGCTAGAGTCCTAGTCGACGGTACTTTATCCGAAATATTTGCCATCACCAATGGGACCCGTCAGGGATGTCCACTTTCTCCCCTAATATTTATTCTAGCAATGGAATCCCTGGCCGAATCCATAAGACTGAACTCCAACATAAGAGGTGTACCCACAAAAACTAGACAACACAAAATCAGCTTATTTGCAGATGACACGTTAATCATGATAACTAACCCTATAACCTCCTTGAGACATGTATACTAGAGATGAGCGAACACCAAAATGTTCGGGTGTTCGTTATTCGAAACGAACTTCCCGCGATGTTCGAGGGTTCGTTTCGAATAACGAACCCCATTGAAGTCAATGGGCGACCAGAACATTTTTGTATTTCGCCGATGCTCGCTAAGGTTTTCATGTGTGAAAATCTGGGCAATTCAAGAAAGTGATGGAAACGACGCAGCAACGGATAGGGCAGGCGAGGGGCTACATGTTGGGCTGCATCTCAAGTTCACAGGTCCCACTATTAAGCCACAATAGCGGCAAGAGTGCCCCCCCCCTCCCAACAACTTTTACTTCTGAAAAGCCATCATTAGCATGGCATACCTTTGCTAAGCACCACACTACCTCCAACAAAGCACAATCACCGCCTGCATGACACTCCACTGCCACTTCTACTGGGTTACATGCTGCCCAACCACCCCCCCTCCCCCCCACAGCGCACACCAAAGTGTCCCTGCGCAGCCTTCAGCTGCCCTCATGCCACACCACCCTCATGTCTATTTAGAAGTGCGTCTGCCATGACGAGGGACCGCAGGCACACACTGCACAGGGTTGGCACGGCTAGGCAGCGACCCTCTTTAAAAGGGGCGGGGCGATAGCCCACAATGCTGTACAGAAGCAATGAGAAATAGAATCCTGTGCCACCGCCATCAGGAGCTGCACACGTGGGCATAGCAATGGGGAACCTATGTGCCACACACTATTCATTCTGTCAAGGTGGCTGCATGCCCCAGTTAGACCGGGCTTTTTAATTCATAGACACAGGCAGGTACAACTCCCTATTGTGAAGTCCCTGTCGACCGACAGCATGGGTGGCTCCCTGGAACCCACCGGCGGTACACAAAAATATCCCATTGCATTGCTCAACACAGCTGAGGTAGTAATGTCGTGCTTAATACAGGTGGGCTTCGGCCCACACTGCATGCCCCAGTCTGACTGGGGTTCTTTAGAAGTGGACACATGTAGGTTAAACTCCCTGTGGACCCACAGCATGGGTGGGTGCCAGGAAGCCACCGGCGGTACATAGAAATATCCCATTGCATTGCCCAACACAGCTGAGGTAGTAATGTCATGCGTAATACAGGTGGGCTTCGGCCCACACTGCATGCCCCAGTCTGACTGGGGTTCTTTAGAAGTGGACACATGTAGGTTAAACTCCCTGTGGACCCACAGCATGGGTGGGTGCCAGGAAGCCACCGGCGGTACATAGAAATATCCCATTGCATTGCCCAACACAGCTGAGGTAGTAATGTCGTGCTTAATGCAGGTGGGCTAAAAATTTATTTGATTACACTGTAGGCGAGGGCCCACAAAAATTGCTGTATCAACAGTACTAATGTACATCCCAAAAATTGGCCATGGCCAACCAAGAGGGCAGGTGAAACCCATTAATCGCTTTGGTTAATGTGGCTTAAGTGGTAACTAGGCCTGGAGGCAGCCCAGTGTAACGAAAAATTGGTTCAAGTTACAGTTCCAACGCTTTTAAGCGCATTGAAACTTTTAAAAATTGTTTAGAAAAATTATTTGAGTGAGCCTTGTGGCCCTAAGAAAAATTGCCCGTTCAGCGTGATTACGTGAGGTTTCAGGAGGAGTAGCAGAAGGAGGAGGAATATTAGACACAGATTGATGAAGCAGAAATGTCCCCGTTTTGGATGGTGAGAGAGAACGTAGCTTCCATCCGCGGGTGCAGCCTACGTATTGCTTACGTATCGCTGCTGTCCGCTGGTGGAGAAGAGAAGTCTGGCGACATCCAGCCTTTGTTCATCTTGATGAGTGTTAGCCTGTCGGCACTGTCGGTTGACAGGCGGGTACGCTTATCTGTGATGATTCCCCCAGCCGCACTAAACACCCTCTCCGACAAGACGCTAGCCGCAGGACAAGCAAGCACCTCCAGGGCATACAGCGCTAGTTCAGGCCATGTGTCCAGCTTCGACACCCAGTAGTTGTAGGTGGCAGAGGCGTCACGGAGGACGGTCGTGCGATCGGCTACGTACTCCCTCACCATCCTTTTACAGTGCTCTCGCCGACTCAGCCTTTACTGGGGAGCGGTAACACAGTCTTGGTGGGGAGCCATAAAGCTGTCCAGGCCCTTAAAGACTGTTGCACTGCCTGGGATGTACATGCTGCTCGATCTCCGCACCTCCCCTGCTACCTTGCCCTCGGTACTGCGCCTTCTGCCACTAGCGCTGTCGGCTGGGAATTTTACCATCAGCTTGTCCGCAAGGGTCCTGTGGTATAGCAACACTCTCGAACCCCTTTCCTCTTCGGGAATGAGAGTGGGCAGGTTCTCCTTATAGCGTGGGTCGAGCAGTGTGTACACCCAGTAATCCGTTTTGGCCAGAATGCGTGCAACGCGAGGGTCACGAGAAAGGCATCCTAACATGAAGTCAGCCATGTGTGCCAGGGTACCAGTACGCAACACATGGCTGTATTCACTAGGAAGATCACTTTCAGGATCCTCCTCCTCCTCCTCAGGCCATACACGCTGAAAGGATGACAGGCAATCAGCCGGTGTACCGTCAGCAGCGGGCCAAGCTGTCTCTTCCCCCTCCTCCTCATCCTCCTCATGCTCCTCCTCCTCCTCCTGTACGCGCTGAGAAATAGACAGGAGGGTGCCCTGACTATCCAGCGGCATACTGTCTTCTCCCGCCCCCGTTTCCGAGCGCAAAGCAGCTGCCTTTATGCTTTGCAGGGAATTTCTCAAGATGCATAGCAGAGGAATGGTGACGCTAATGATTGTAGCATCGCCGCTCACCACCTGGGTAGACTGCTCAAAATTACCAAGGACATGGCAGATGTCTGCCAACCAGGCCCACTCTTCTGAAAGGAATTGAGGAGGCTGACTCCCACTGCGCCGCCCATGTTGGAGTTGGTATTCGTCTATAGCTCTACGCTGTTCATAGAGCCTGGCCAACATGTGGAGCGTAGAGTTCCACCGTGTGGGCACGTCGCACAGCAGTCGGTGCACTGGCAGCTTAAAGTGATGTTGCAGGGTGCGCAGGGTGGCAGCGTCCGTGTGGGACTTGCGGAAATGTGCGCAGAGCCTGCGCGCCTTTACGAGCAGGTCTGACAAGCGTGGGTAGCTTTTCAGAAAGCGCTGAACCACCAAATTAAAGACATGGGCCAGGCATGGCACGTGCGTGAGGCTGCCGAGCTGCAGAGCCGCCACCAGGTTACGACCGTTGTCACACACGACCATGCCCGGTTGGAGGTTCAGCGGCGCAATCCAGCGGTCGGTCTGCTGTGTCAGACCCTGCAGCAGTTCGTGGGCCGTGTGCCTCTTATCGCCTAAGCTGAGTAGTTTCAGCACGGCCTGCTGACGCTTGCCCACCGCTGTGCTGCCACACCGCGCGACACCGACTGCTGGCGACATGCTGCTGCTAACACATCTTGATTGCGAGACAGAGGAGGAGGAGGAGGAGGAGGAGGGTGCTTTAGTGGAGGAAGCATACACCTCCGCAGATACAACCACCGAGATGGTGCCCGCAATTCTGGGGGTGGGTAGGACGTGAGCGGTCCCAGGCTCTGACTCTGTCCCAGCCTCCACTAAATTCACCCAATGTGCCGTCAGGGAGATGTAGTGGCCCTGCCCGCCTGTGCTTGTCCACGTGTCCGTTGTTAAGTGGACCGTGGCAGTAACCGCGTTGGTGAGGGCGCGTACAATGTTGCGGGAGATGTGGTCGTGCAGGGCTGGGACGGCACATCGGGAAAAGTAGTGGCGACTGGGAACTGAGTAGCGCGGGGCCGCCGCCTCCATGATACTTTTGAAGGACTCCGTTTCCACAACCCTATACGGCAGCATCTCAAGGCTGATGAATTTTGCTATGCGGACGGTTAACGCTTGAGCATGCGGGTGCGTGGCGGCGTACTTGCGCTTGCGCTCAAACACTTGCGCAAGCGACGGCTGGACAGTGCGCTGAACTACACTGGTGGATGGGTCCGAGGACAGCGGAGGTGAGGGTGTGGGTGCAGGCCATGAGGCGGTAGTGCCTGTGTCCTGAGAGGGGGGTTGCATAGCAGTGTCCGGTTGGGGCACAGGGGGAGAGGCAGCGGTGCAAACCGGAGGTGGTGAACGGCCTTCGTCCCACCTTGTGGGGTGCTTGGCCATCATATGTCTGCGCATGCTGGTGGTGCTGAGGCTGTTGGTGTTGGCTCCCCGGCTGAGCTTTGCGCGACAAAGGTTGCACACCACTGCTCGTCGGTCGTCAGGCGTCTCTGTGAAAAAACTCCCAGACCTTAGAGCACCTCGGCCTCTGCAGGGTGGCATGGCGCGAGGGTGCGCTTTGGGAAACAGTTGGTGGATTATTCGGTCTGGCCCTGCCTCTACCCCTGGACACCGCACTGCCTCTTGCAACCTGTCCTGCTGCTGCCCCTGCCTCCCCCTCTGAAGACCTGTCCTGAGTAGGCGTTGCAAACCAGGTGGGGTCAGTCACCTCATCGTCCTGCTGCTCTTCCTCAGAATCCTCTGTGCGCTCCTCCCTCGCACTTACTGCCCTCACTACTACCTGACTGCAAGACAACTGTGTCTCATCGTCATCGTCCTGCTCACCCACAGAAAGTTCTTGAGACAGTTTGCGGAAGTCCCCAGCCTCATCCCCCGGACCCCGGGAACTTTGCAATGGTTGGGCATCAGTGACGATAAACTCCTCTGGTGGGAGAGGAACCACTGCTGCCCAATCTGAGCAGGGGCCAGAGAACAGTTCCTGGGAGTCTTCACACAGCTGAGCAGGTGTCATTGTAGTGGAGTGAGGAGGCTGGGAGGAAGGAGGAGCAGCAGACAGAGGATTCTGATTTGCAGCAGTGGACGGCGCAGAACTGCGGTTGGACGATAGGTTGCTCGAAGCACTTTCTGCCATCCAGGACAGGACCTGCTCACACTGCTCATTTTCTAATAACCGTCTCCCGCGTGGACCCATGAATTGTGCGATGACTGTCGGGACGCCAGAAACGTGCCTCTCTACTAATCGCGCCGCAGTCGGCTGCGATACACCTGGATCAGGAGTTTGGCCTGTGCCCACACCCTGACTTGGCCCTCCGCGTCCTCGGCCGCGTCCACGTCCTCTAGGCCTACCCCTACCCCTCAGCATGCTGTATTACCAGTGATTTGATTTCACAGGCAGGAAATAAATTGGCGCAAGACTGCAGGCCAAATATAATTTTTTCCCTTTTTTGAAAACAAAAGGCCCCACTGCCTCTAGTGAATGAATAATCTAAGTTTAATAACTGTGCTGTGGCCCTGCTAATGTGTCACCGAACTTGAGGGTAGCAGAGTTATTATAACTCTGGCAGAGCAGGTATTTTTTTCCCAATTAAGGAAAGCAAATGGCGAAGCCAGGAGTAAAACGTAGCTGGGTGCGTCTGATTTTTAAACGTTGCACACGCAGCCGACACGTGTCCACCGCCCTTAGGACGGACAGAGGCAGGACAAATACAATTTTTTTCAGTTTTTTTCCACCAAAAGGCAGCACTGCGTATATTCAATAAACATGAGAAGTTTAATAACTGTGCTGTGGCCCTGCTTATGTGGCACAGAACTTGAGGGTAGCAGAGTTATTATAACTCTGGCAGAGCAGGTATTTTTTTTCCAAAGTAAGGAAAGCAAATGGCGAAGCCAGGAGTAAAACGTAGCTGGGTGCGTCTGATTTTTAAACGTTGCACACGCAGCCGACACGTGTCCACCGCTCTTAGGACGGACAAAGGCAGGACAAATACAATTTTTTTCAGTTTTTTTCCACCAAAAGGCAGCACTGCGTATATTCAATGAACATGAGAAGTTTAATAACTGTGCTGTGGCCCTGCTAATGTGGCACAGAACTTGAGGGTAGCAGAGTTATTATAACTCTGGCAGAGCAGGTATTTTTTTTCCAAATTAAGGAAAGCAAATGGCGAAGCCAGGAGTAAAACGTAGCTGGGTGCGTCTGATTTTTAAACGTTGCACACGCAGCCGACACGTGTCCACCGCCCTTAGGACGGACAGAGGCAGGACAAATACAATTTTTTTCAGTTTTTTTCCACCAAAAGGCAGCACTGCGTATATTCAATGAACATGAGAAGTTTAATAACTGTGCTGTGGCCCTGCTAATGTGGCACAAAACTTGAGGGTAGCAGAGTTATTATAACTCTGGCAGAGCAGGTATTTTTTTTCAAAATTAAGGAAAGCAAATGGCGAAGTCAGGAGTAAAACGTAGCTGGGTGCGTCTGATTTTTAAACGTTGCACACGCAGCCGACACGTGTCCACCGCCCTTAGGACGGACAGAGGCAGGACAAATACAATTTTTTTCAGTTTTTTTCCACCAAAAGGCAGCACTGCGTATATTCAATGAACATGAGAAGTTTAATAACTGTGCTGTGGCCCTGCTAATGGGGCACAGAACTTGAGGGTAGCAGAGTTATTATAACTCTGGCAGAGCAGGTATTTTTTTTCCAAATTAAGGAAAGCAAATGGCGAAGCCAGGAGTAAAACGTAGCTGGGTGCGTCTGATTTTTAAACGTTGCACACGCAGCCGACACGTGTCCACAGCCCTTAGGACGGACAGAGGCAGGTCAAATAGAATTTTTTTCACTTGTTTTACAAGCAAAAGGCCGCACTGCGTATATTCAATGAATAATAACTGTGTTGTGGCCCTGCCTACACAATTCTTTCCCTGCAGTATCAATGGAGGGTGCAATGCTCTGCAGAGGCGATTTTGAGAAGAAAAAAAATATGCAGCACAGCTAACAGCAGCCAGCACAGTACTGCACACGGTTAAATATGGCCCTAGAAAGGACCGTTGAGGTTCTTGAAGGCTACACTCACTCCTAACACTCTCCCTGCCTATGCAACACTTCTGTCCCTAATGCCGGGTGCAACGCTCTGCAGAGCCGATTTTGAGGAAAAAAAAAATTGCCACTGCGAACAGCAGCCAACACACAGCTATCAGTGGCCCTAATAAGGACCTTTGGGGGTCTTGAAGCCTACACTAACTACCAATTCTTTCCCTACAGCAGCTCCGGTACAAACAGCACTGTCCCTCATCTAACTCACACGGCATCTGAGGCGAGCCGCGGGAGGGGCCGACTTTTATATTCGGCGGACACCTGATCTCGCCAGCCACTCACAGCAGGGGGGTGGTATAGGGCTTGAACGACGCAGGGGGAAGTTGTAATGCCTTCCCTGTCTTTCAATTGGCCAGAAAAGCGCGCTAACGTCTCAGGGAAGGAAGTGAAAGTAACCCAAACACCGCATGGTGTTCGTTACGAATAACGAACATCCCGAACACCCTAATATCCGCACGGATATCAAGTTCGGATGAACACGTTCGCTCATCTTTAATGTATACTCCACGCTATCCCTATTCTCAAGAATTTCATATTACAAACTAAACATTTCCAAGTCACAAATACAGGGAGTTCATATAGCCGCCAGCCTACCACAAGGGCTGGTGCTGCTACCACTCTGGTCTTTTTTATTTTTGAGGGGGAATCTCTGGGGGAATTTCTAAATCCTTCTTAGTGATAGCATCTTCTATCTCTCCCCTTTACATCTTTAGCTACAGTTTGGCTTGCGCTACTGTTGAGCAATTTAGGATTTTTCTATCTTTTTGTTAGACGTTTTGCTAGGGATTAGGTTCCTGATGACGCTGTGTTGATTACAGCAGAAACGCGTCGAACCGCGTACTATTGAAAAGCAACGTCTCTATCCTCTATATGCAGCCTACGACTAGTCTACGTTGAGTACGGCTCATAGATTCTGTCCTCTTCTCGTTTTAGGAGTCTACCTACAGTCCTTGGGACTTCAGACAGATTGTGCACCGAACAGGGAATCATACATCCCGTGCACCATCTTCTGTTAAGGCTAGATTCCTGCTAGTGGAAATTTCCGTTTGGTCTCTATCAGAAAGTGTGTGCTCTAAAGGAAACCCACATATCCCTGGCACATACCAGACCACGGAACTTTCCACTAACTGAACAAGGAAATTTCCGTGTTAACCCTGAGTATAGCCTACTGCTATTCTACGTTGAGTACGGCTCATTGATTCGGTCCTCTTCTTGCTTTAGGAGTCCACCTACAGTCCGTGGGACTTCAGATAGATTGTGCACCGAACAGGGATCTATATATCCCGTGCACCATCTTCTGTTAAGGCTAGACTCCTGTCAGTGGAAATTTCCGTCTGGTCTCTATCAGAAAGTGTGCGCTCTAAGGGAAACCTACATATCCCAGGCACATACCAGACCAGGGAACTCTCCACTAACTGAACAAGGAAATTTCCGAGTTAACCCTGAGTATACTAGTCCGGTTGACCCTGTATCTAAACGGCTTCAGATACACCACTTGTATTTACGTGGCAGCCTCTGACTATTGCTAAAGCCACAAAATTGGTTCTTACTAAACTGGAACTAATTGCTCTCCATGAAACACGGTATCCCGCACTAGGGCATGGTTGGGATTATCAGCTGGGGAGCAACAAAATTCCTTTTTTATGTTTTTTGTGTGTCTTTCGGAAACTTGCAATTCAAGTTCCCTTTTTAATGTAATATTTATTAAAAGTTATATTTTAGTTATTGTTTCACGAACCCTACAGTGATTAGGAGTTCATATACCAAACAACTTAAAAAGAGATATAAAACAAGAATTCCCTTTTCAGTGGCAGTCTCAAAACATTCCCTATCTTGGAATCCAAATCTGCTTCCCCCTGGCCACCACTATCTCAGCCAACTACACCCCACTGCTAAAATCACTACAGGAAGAACTAAACAACTTTAAAAAACACCAATCTACATGGCTCGGGAAGATCACCTTATATAAAATGATGATCCTTCCAAAAATTCTATACTACTTTAGAACACTCCCAATACCGATCCCCCAAAAAATACTACAAAAATTCCAAAGTCAGATGTCAGAATATGTGTGGAATGGTAAACCACCTAGGGTGGCGCGCTCTATCTTGACCCTACATAAAACTCAAGGGGGAGTAGACCTTCCCAACTTAGAATCCTATTATTTGGCAACTATACTTAACCAATCAAGGGAGTGGATAACCCTCTCAACATCGACAGGTTGGGTCAACTTGGAACGAGAACAAATCAATTCTAAATCTCTAAAATCTCTACTCTACGCAACTATTCTGGCAACGCTATCACCACAACTGAAAACGACAAAACTCCTCCCACATCTTTCACCAACAATTACAGCGACTGTTGAGGCGTGGAACAAACTTCTAAAAAAACACAGATCACTCTAAAACTCAAAACCAAAGCATAATCCCGCTAGATACTCTAGAGCATTTCATTCCGGGCCTGCGACTAACCACATGGGCGGAGGTGGGGATAAAATTAATCGTAGATCTTTTTGAGCAAAACACCCTGAAGTCCTTCTCACAACTAGTTGATCAATTCAATTTACCAACGACAGAGATGTACAGATATTTTCAACTAAGATCCATACTAAAAACCATCCATCCCCAAATATATCGCTCCCCCTCACAATAGCTACAATTATAACAAAACTACAAAAAGGGAACAAAAGTACAACCAGATATTTCTACGATCAGATGACCAGAAACCTACGTTCGGGAAAGAGATGCCACCTTTTAAACTGGGAAAGAGACCTAAAAACAAAGATCCCACTTGACAGTGGGTTAGACTCTTTTAAAAGAGCTAAACAAGCGACAAAATGTGCCAGCTTAATGGAAACTCACCTAAAAACGCTCACAAGGTGGTATCTCACACCGGACCAACTAAAGAAAAGACGGATGGCTTCTGAAGCCGACTGTTGGAGGGGATGTGGGCAAGAGGGAACCCTACTCCATATTCTTTGGTCGTGTCCTCTAATGGCCGCCTACTGGTCTAGTGTCTACTCATTAATCAACATATTCTCGACTGCCAAAGTCCCGGAACTCCCTGCCACAGCATTACTTCTTCTAGATCTAGGGGAAAACAGACCCTAAAAAAGACAGTTAATAAGCCATATACTGATGGGGGCAAAAATCCTAATAACTAGAAAATGGCGAACTACGGAAATTCCCCACATAAATGAGTTAATACAGCTTATAACGGAACATGGTACTTTCGAGAAAACTCTTGCACTCAGAAACAACTCTTATTTAAAATACACGACAGTAGGGAAACAATGGTATGACAACTTGCATCTCGATGTCTAAAACTGTTATTTTCTTTGTTTTTCCCTTCCCAACCTTCCCACAAAGCCCATTGTTTTTTTCTCCTCCCCCCCTCCCCTCTCTATCCTCCCCCCATGTCCTGCCTCACCCAAAGAATTTCATAATGTGTATCTCAAATTACCAAATATGGTTTCACACAGAAAAGTTGATTGATTCTAGTTACAATTCTGTAACAATCCTGGTAAAATTGAAAACATACTAATGCATATTTGTAATTCTGTCTGTGAAATTCAATAAACATTCAATGAGAAAAAAAAATATAGCATATAATAGCTTCAGTAAATAAGAAAGATAGAATGTCTCAGTCACTCAGCAAACTTTTTCACATAATTTGTCAAAAATAGCGCTCATTCACAATCTCATCCCTATAGAATCATGTACTTTATAACATTATAGCACTCACCTCAATGTTTTTCAACTGATGTATGTTTGTTTGTCAAACTTTTTTTACTGTACATCTGTATGTACTGGTACACCTTCAAATGAGGGGGGTGACGGGGCAGACTTGAGCGCATGGATCGATGAGAGTTAATGACCAGTGTTCAGGCTGTGGTGGATGTAAAATGTGTGATGCAGATATTGACTGGGGATAAAAGTGTTCCTCCCCCCTCGGCATAAGACTTTGCTTGTTTGTGATGTGGATGGGCAGACTGTAAAGTTTAAATGAAGGTGTGAAGAAAGATGCAAACAGCCAGTATCGAGAGGGTGAGCTAGATGATGTAAAAGTACGTAATGGATCATCCTTCTCTTGTCCACAAAGGAGGGGGTGAGAATCTTGAGCAGCCAGTAAAAGTTTTTTTTTTTCCCACACATTTGACAAGACATTGCAGGCAGGATCAGATTAATAATGAATTTGCTTAAAGGATATCACATTTTAGATATGGATAGGTGTTTGTTGATTATTCTGCCCCGATGTAACTCATGTCTCTGTTATTGGCGCTAACATCTCACAGGCCTTATCTGCATCCATCAAATCTTTTTTCCAATGTTTTACTACTTTGAACCCGGCTACTCTTCTTCCAATTGAGTACGCTGGTTCAGAGGGGAGAGGAGGAGGAATAGGATATCTAGGTATTGCAGATTAGCTATTTTTAAATTTTTTGCAACAAGATTCTGATCTATTTGAAATAGAATATCAACCTGATTGTCTAGCATTGATGCAACAAGAAAATTTAAGTTTTAAAAAGTTACTGAAACCCCTTGTTAACAATGCATATTTTGAGCTTTTTGTAGATAATCCCAGGGTGAGGATTGATGACTCCATACTGGAAAAGCAGTGGTCACACAACAAGATGTCCTAAAAGCAGAAGCTCTGCCTCTGCATGTCTCAGTACAAGAAGCGGAACTGAAGACCCTCACTGAGGCGTGTAGAGTTGCGAAAGGTAAGACGGCAAACATTTACACTGATTCCCGGTATGCATTTGACATAGCTCATGATTATGGCCCAACATGGAAGGCCAAACAGTTTTTTACCTCAGCAGGACAGCCAATTAAGAATGGTGCAGCGGTGCAGAGTTTCACGGAGGCCCTACTTCTACTTGACAAAGTGGAAAGCTCACACCAATTCCTACACCGGAGAAGCAAGAGGCAACACCCTCGCAGACCACACAGCAAAGGCAGCGGCCCTCAAGCTGTGGAAGAAAAGAAGAAAAGAAGAATTTGAAAAAAATCTTGGACATTGACTAAAACTTTGAACATTGATAAAAACTTGGACTTTGATATGCTAAAGACTTTACAGTTACAAGCCAGCAAGGAAGAAAAGGAAAAATGGACTATAAAGGGACGCCGTATGGCGAACAGTCAACAGAAATTGCCTACCACAGTCCCTGTGCCCTATGATGGCCCAGCTGATGCACGGAAAGACACACTTATCAAAGCAGCAATGATGTCAGCGCTTGAACGAGGACGGGTGGCTCCTGCGTTTTCTGTAGCTGCTGCATCATTTGTCCAATTTTGCATGATCTTTACCGTAAGCAACAGGTCAGACTTAAAATTTGCCACATAACACTTGCCTGGGCCACTCTACCCATTTCAGGGATTGCAAATTGACTACACTCAGCTCCCACTTGTTGGGAAGTATGAATATGTGCTTGTTGTTTATTTCTTTTCAGGCTGGAGACCTACCCTGTTGCCAAAGTAAATGAGCAGGTAACCGCACAGAAGCTCATGAATGAGGTAATCTGCAGATATGGGGTACCGCAAGTGATTGAGTCAAACAAAGGTACATACTTCACAGGTGAAATAATGCAACACATCATGTCTGCTTTGGGTATATACCAGGCCTTTCACACACTCTACCATTCACGCAGTAGGGGGAAAGTAGAAAGCATGAACGGTACCCTAAAATTTAAGATAGAAAAGGCAATGGAGGAAACGGACAAATCTTGAATTGAGTGCCTTCCGTTAGTTTTTCCTCAGGAGGGTACATACCACAGTAGCTGAGCTTGGGGAATGATTCTCTTGTTAATTTTGTCATAGGCCTCTCCAAGGATTTGTCAGTAACGCATTCTGCAGTCTCTGCTTCTCTCCCAGGTCCTACAGACGAGTGTCACAATCTGAAACCAGGTGACAGGGTCTATGTGAAAAAGTTTGAGAGAGAAGGACTAGAAACCCGGTTTGAAGGTCTCTACCAGATGTTGCTCCCCACCCCAACTGCAGTCAAGCTCAAAGGAAAGCCCACTTGGGTTCACTCTTCACACTGCAAAAATGCCCTGGGTCCCGGAGCACAGAACTCATGATCCTGCATATCCTTTGCATGCTATGGGCAGGGTGGGGGACCTGGGCGGAAGTGGCTGTCACACGTTCAGGGGCAGGAAAGGAGGGAAACTGGAACCCCTGGTCCAGAGAATATGAAGGGGAAGTGACATTGTGGTACAATTCCTCTAACACACATATAGCCACATACACCTTTGACTGCTGTACACTAGCCCTCTGTTTCAGGGATCAGAACAAATTAATACAATCAAATGTGCAATATGAAGGCTACACTCAGGGTGAGAATCCAACACCGCATCGTGCTAAGAGAGAAGTTGATGCTCCAGGTGGCAGTTTTGATCCACATATATATAGATGCAATAGGAGTGCCAAGGGGGGTGACAGATGAATTCAAGGCCAGGGATCAGGTTAAAGCAGGTTTTAAGTCCTTATTTGCTATTGTCACTATTAACAAGAATGTAGACTGGATAAATTATTATACCCTTGATCAAAAAGAGTATGAGTAAGGGACTGGACAATGTGACACCGATATTACCCTTGTTTGAAAAAGATAAAGAGCCAGTCCCGATAATGCCAACTACAGTACATTACCAAAGACATGGAGAGATGGACTAGTACTGTGCCGTCTCAGTCTCATAAGATGAATTGTCAGTGGAATTCCCATTTGCCTAGGGATAGTGCAGAAGACCATAGGTTCCAGTGTGGGCGCACTCTGCGGGGTGTTAACTTGTACAGATAGAGGGTATGTATGCCCGCAAAATGAGCCCAGGGAATCCATGGCCTCCTTCTGAGGCGAGGTAGGGATCCCCCCTCCTAGGAGTAGGGCCTTACGGGCAGTGGGGAAACCCTGACGCAAGGGAGAGGCGACCGAGGAAGAGTGCAAGGTCTGGTGCTTGATCTCCATATTAAGTTTTTAGGGGGGGTTTGTGAGGGTATATGTATATATTGCCATATGTTTTTTTATGCTTTTATACCTGTATGCAAGTTCTATTCAATGCTAAAATGAGAAAAACTTAATATGTCGCCTTACATCAGATATTCCAAAGGTTTGCAAGGCTGAGAGAGATGTGTCCAGAAATTCAGAGATGATACAGAACCGGATACGAAGGCCGCGTGCTTGACTGTTTTCCCAGAAGCGCCGTATCTAGATAACGACTGTTTAACTACGTATATAACTATCACTGCCTCAGGTGGAAATGCGGACTTCACATATATGGTTATGCGGTGAATTTGAGCCAATGAGACCATTATCCATTCCTAGTGACGTGACCAAAGGGTATAAGACCCCATGTAATCTGTAATAAAGTGTGCCGTTATGTCCCCGTGTGAGGAACTATACCAGACCTCCGTGTGTGGTGTCTCTTCTTTACCACAGGCAGCGGGGCATTGGGGTGGGCCTGATTGGTGCTGTACGCAGAATTTCCATGACAATAGATTGATTACTTTAGTATAATATAATATTAATGAGATAATAGGAATAGTATGTTATTTATAGATAACTATAGGACATATGTAATATCGGATGTATAAATATATTTCATAGAGAATTATTAATATTAACATTATTACAGCACACAGAGAATCAATTTACATTTACTGCTCTGACATAATTCTGATTTTAATATGATATAGATATTTTAGTGAGTGTCGTCGATTTCATACATTTTTAGAATCTTATGATATAGAGTATTAATTTATTCATGAATTTACTGGATATGGAATGCAGTGTGAAATCAGATATAAATTAATGGATGTAGATTATTTATGCATGTTATGTTCAATATGTATTATTGTGAATTCATACCAAAAAGATAAGGAGAAGAAGTAGTAATGAATAAGAAAATTATTTTTTTTCCCACCTTTTTCTCTTTCTTTCTTTTTTTCCAACTATGTCATAAACTTTATATAATAGTTTTGATAAAACAAATAAGCTAATACAATAGGACGTTGCCAGTATATAAGATATCTTTATGGTTTATATAATATATCTTTTCTGTAATATATTTAAATTATAATACATAGGTAACAAATAGAGATGAGCGAACGCGTTCGTCCGAGCTTGCTATTCGTGCGAATATTAGGGTGTTCGGGATGTTCGTTATTCGTAACGAACACCATGCGGTGTTCTGGTAAATTAAACTTTCTTCCCTGAGACGTTAGCGCTTTTTTTTGGCCAATATAAAGACAGGGAAGGCATTACAACTTCCCCCTGCAACGTTTAAGCCCTATACCACCCCCCTGCTGTGAGTGGCTGGGGAGATAAGGTGTCCGCCTGATATGAAAGTCTGCCCCTCCCGCTGCTCGCTATGGATGCATTCTATATGCGCTCAATGGGGCCAGCGGCAGCAGCGCTGACCCCATTGAGAACATATAGAAGACAAATCCTTCTTCTCTGGCACAGCTGTAACAGCTGTAGCAGAGAAGAACGATGTTTGCCCATTGAATTCAATGGAACCGGCAATACAGCCGACTCCACTGAATGCAATGGGCTGCCGGCGATCGCAGGATGAATGGTCGGAAAGGGGTTAAATATATAACCCCTTTCCTGCAATTCATCCAGAAATGTGTTACACTAAAAATATATACCGGCGTATAAGGCGACCGGGCGTATAAGACGACCCCCCAACTGTCACCTTATACGCCGGTAATACAGTGGAGAAAAGAATAAAAAGCATTACTTACGTTTTTAGATGATCTGCGGTGCTCCTGCAGGCTGTCGCTCCCTCCTAATCCACGGCAGAGTATTCCTTTCTCCACGAAAGACTTTAAATCCCTGCCTCCAGAAAGACACGTGCCTTCAGCCAATCACAGCCAATGACAATGATGTCATTGAATGGCTGTGATTGGCTGTGTTTCTGGAGGCGGGGATTTCAAGGCTTGAAATCCCCGCCTCCAGAAACACAGCCAATCACAGCCATTCAATGACATCATTGTCATTGGCTGTGATTGGCTGAAGGCACATGTGCTTCTGGAGGCAGGGATTTAAAGTCTTTCGTGGAGAAAGCTTGTCTGCCGTGGACCAGGAGGGAGTGACAGCCTGCAGGAGCGCCGCAGATCATCTAAAAACGTAAGTAATGCTTTTTATTCTTTGCTCCACTGTATTACCGGCGTATAAGGTGACAGTTGGGGGGTCGTCTTATACGCCCCGTCGCCTTATACGCCGGTATATATTTTTAGTGTAACACATTTCTGGATGAATTGCAGGAAAGGGGTTATATATTTAACCCCTTTCCGACCATTCATCCTGCGATCGCCGGCAGCCCATTGCATTCAGTGGAGTCGGCTGTATTGCCGGTTCCATTGAATTCAATGGGCAAACATCGTTCTTCTCTGCTACAGCTGTTACAGCTGTGCCAGAGGAGGACGATCTTTATGCTGACAGTGGGGGGGGGGGGGGGCACTCTTGCCGCTATTGTGGCTTAATAGTGGGACCTGTGAACTTGAGATGCAGCCCACCATGTAGCCCCTCGCCTGCCCTATCCGTCACTGTGTCATTCCCATCACTTTCCTGAATTGCCCAGATTTTCACACATGAAAACCTTAGCGAGCATCGGCGAAATACAAAAATGTTCCGGTCGCCCATTGACTTCAATGGGGTTCGTTGTTCGAAACGAACCCTCGAGCATCACGGGAAGTTCGTTACGAATAACGAACACCCGAACATTTTGGTGTTCGCTCATCTCTAGTAACAAAGTTATATATAAGGACATTTTTGAATTAATTTTTGACTATTTGGTCATAGAACAAGCATTTTTGGATAACATAGGAATTAAAACGGCATTACAGCTCTTTGAATGACAATAGAATAGCGGAGTGCACAACAACCCTAAATATACTATAAGAGGTTAAATTTCAGGTGTTTTTAATGAGTTTTAACATACAAGGAAACATGATGTGATGTAAGAACGAGGTGAACAAGAGTCTTTGGAATTGAAATGAGTTCTCTGTGTACACCCTGAAAAATGAGCACTTTTGTTAAAAATTGCAGGAAATATTTTCACATTAAACTGTATTCCCAAGTCTTCATATATTTCTTATAAGTGTAGATCAGCCATTTATAGGATTATGAGGGGCACTTTCTAGATAGACAACATCAGCAGAATTGTCAAGAAGGTTCAAGAGAAAATATAAGAAAAACACAAACTTTTAACCACCAGCCTCTTTTGGGCCAACCAAAAACAAGTACATTACAAACTTTTTGCTGCTGGACCAGATTTTAGGGATGGAGTCCATTCTGGTTCTAGATTACGAAGCGATATTTAGAAATTTAAGGGGACGTGGAATAGCCAATTAAATCCATGTCTCCCTGCGTAGTTGGCTACCTGCAGCAGAAAAATTAGTGGGAAGCAGGGGCGGATAAACATAACACATAACTCTAATATGCTGCTGAATAATGCCATATAGTGGAAGTTGGGTATAGATTTCCAGAATTATCATTGTGGAGACCACTTCTAGGAGACTTATATGAGTTTGTATCATGTGTTCGAGATTTCTTCGTTTTGCGTGGTGTTACCAATGACTATGTCTCACAGAAGAGAGGGTATACATAGTAAATCTTCAGCTGTGGTCCAATTGGGGATTTATATATGACCTAAATCTAATTTTGCTTGGGCATGAGCAAGATATTTAGGGGATCTGATGGCCCAGGTTCTATAGTGTTTGGATATCGCCAAGCGAAAGGGAAACATTCATTTGTAGGGTAAAACTTTTTCCCTCAGCTTTTTCTCAGGGGCTGGAGCTGTCTTCTTAGGTCAAGGGTCAGTTTGAATAGGTCTTGAAATCTTGAGTAAAGATGAGCGAGCACCAAAATGCTCGGGTGCTCGTTGTTCGAGTCGAACTTTCCGCGATGCTCGAGGGTTCGTTTCGAGTAACGAACCCCATTGAAGTCAATGGGCAACTCAAGCATTTTTGTATATCGCCAATGCTGTCTAAGGTTTTCATTGATGAAAATCGGCAAAATCCAAGAAAGTGATGGAAACGACAGAGAAACGGATAGGGCAGGCGAGGGTCAACATGCTGGGCTGCATTTCAGGTTCCCAGGTCCCACTATTAAGCCAAAATAGCAGCAAAAGTGGGCCCCCCCCTAACAATTTTCACTTCGGACAAACTCTCATTAGTAAGCCACACCTTAGCTAAGCACCACACTATCTCCAACTAAGCACAAGCACTGCCTGCGGGACACACCCCTGCCTCTTTTCCTGGGTTACATGCTGCCCAACCCCCCCCCCCCCCGCACGACACAGTGTCCACAGCGCACACCAAAGTGTCCCTGCGGAGCCTTCAGCTGCCCTCATGCTACACGCTCACTTCATAGCCACACCACCCTCATGTCTATTTATAAGTGTGTCTGCCATGAGGAGGAACCGGAGGCACACACTGCAGAGGGTTGGCAGGGCCAGGCAGTGACCCTCTTTAAAAGGGGCGGGGCGATAACCCACAATGCTGTACAGAAGCAATGAGAAATCCAATCCTGTGCCACCTCCGTCAGGAGCTGCAAACGTGGGCATAGCAATGGGGAATCCATGTGCCACACAGTATTCATTCTGTCAAGGTGTCGCATAGCTCAATCCACACTGCAAGGGGAAAGCCATCTGCGCTCTGCCCCCATACGCAAGTCAGTCAGTGCCTTTGTGCCAGACAGGTCAAACACCGCAATGGGAACTAAGTTTGCACCAACAGCATAGGAGGGTCCTAGGAAACCCAAGACATGAACAAAAATTGATCTGAGCGGCCAAACATGGCAGACTTGCACCGCGCCCACGGCATAGGCCTCAGACCACAGATTCAGCAATCCTAGGCAGGAAGCGGACTTTCACTGCACCCAGGACATAGGCCTCTGCACAAACCCTAAGCAATCGCGTGCCAACAGCGGACTCCAATGCTAGCGTAGCTGTGCACGTCTCATTAGCGCTGTATTGCTCCTGTAGTTTGTCCCAATGCAGTGCCCCGGATAGTAGAGCTAACGTCATATTAAATACAGGTGGGCTTCGGCCCACACTGCATGCCCCAGTCAGACTGGGGTTCTTTATAAGTAGACACAGGCAGGTACAACTCCGTGTGGACCGACAGCATGGGTGGGTCCCAGGAAGCCACCGGCGTTACATAAATAAATCCCATTGCATTGCCCAGCACAGCTGAGGTAACGTCAGATTAAATGCAGGTGGGCTTCGGCCCACACTGCATGCCCCAGTCTGACCGGGGTTTTTAATACATAGACACAGGCAGGTACAAATCCCTAATGTGAAGTCCGTGTGGACCCAAAGCATGGGTGGCTTCCTGGAACCCACCAGCGGTACATAAACAAATCCCATTGCAGTGCCCTGCTCAGCAGAGCTAACGTCAGATACAATACAGGTGGGCTTCGGCCCACACTGCATGCCCCAGTCAGACTGGTAATATGTACCTTACCAGTAACCGCGTTGGTTGGAAAGTGGTCGCGACTGCGGACCTAGTAGCGCGGTTCTATTTAGTTGGTTTTCGGAATGTGGCCAGGATTAAGTGGGCCGTGGCGGGGGGATGGTGGGGGGCTCTCTTATTGTGTCTTTAAAGGTGAAATTCTTGGACTGCCACCAGACGGACCAATGCAAAGGCATTTGCCAAGAATGTTTTCATTGTTGGAGGAGGAGGGGGATGTTTTTGAGGCAGTACGTGTCCTCTCCACGTGTCCGTGGTTATATGCACCTTATCAGTAACCGCGTTGGTGGAAAATGGCCTTGCTGCCATCATGTCTTTGGGAAGCCTCCGTTTCCACACCCCAGTGACATAGCATTAGCAGCGGTATAGGCAGAGCCCAGAATCAGTAACATTTCAGCTGTAGCATTAGGGACAGACCCCAGTAACATTTTAGTTCCAGAAGTGCAGACAGACCCCAGTCACATTTCATTGGCAGCAGTGCAGACAGACCCCAGTAACATTTCATTGGCAGCAGTGCAGACAGACCCCAGTGACATTTCATTGGCAGCAGTGCAGACAGACCCAGTAACATTTCAGTTCCAGAAGTGCAGACAGACCCCAGTCACATTTCATTGGCAGCAGTGCAGACAGACCCCAGTGACATTTCATTGGCAGCAGTGCAGACAGACCCCAGTAACATTTCATTGGCAGCATTAGGGACAGGCCCCAGTAATATTTCAGTAGCAACAGTATAGACAGACCCCTGTAACATTTCAGTTCCAGCAGTGCAGACAGACCCCAGTAACATTTCAGTTCCAGCAGTGCAGACAGACCCCAGTAACATTTCATTGGCAGCAGTGAAGACAGACCCCAGTAACATTTCAGTAGCAACAGTATAGACAGACCCCAGTAAAACTTCAGTTCCAGAAGTGCAGACAGACCCCAGTGACATTTCATTGGCAGCAGTGCAGACAGACCCCAGTAACATTTCATTGGCAGCAGTGCAGACAGACCCCAGTAACAAATCATTGGCAGCAGTGCAGACAGACCCCAGTAACATTAACGTAGAAGCAGTATGGTCAAAGCTGCAGATTCACATTTCCCTGGCAGCAGTCTAGGGAGAGCATAGTATTTGTAACATTTCAGTAGTAGCAGTATAGACAGGCCCCAGTAACATTTACGTAGAAGCAGTATGGGCAGAGCCCACTATTTGTTACATTTCTGTTATAGCAGTATAGACATGCCCCAGTAACATTTCCATTGAAGCATTATGGGCAGAGCCCAATATTAGTTGAATTACAGTAGTAACAGTATACACCAACCAAGGTAAAATTTCAGGAGCAGAAGTATCGGCAGACTGAAGCAACATTTCAGTTGCAGAAGTCTAATCAGACCCCTCAAGCGTTATAGTGGCAGAAGTATAGGTAGGCAGAACAGAGTTACATTTCTGTAGCACAAGTGTAGGCCAACCCCAGACACAGTGGTGTACCATGAGTGCAGGCGAAGCCCATAAAAATTACTTGGATTACATTGTAGGCGAGAGCCCGAAAAATTGTTGTACCGACAGTACAAATGTACCCCAGAAAAATTGCCCATGCCCAACCCAGAGGGCAGGTAAAACCCATTAATCGCTTAGCGTACTGTGGCTTAATTTTTAACTAGGCCTGGAGGCAGCCCAGTCTAAAAAACAATAGGTTCAGGTGGAAGTTTCAATGCTTTAATGAGAATTGAAACAGATAAATATTATTATAATAAAAGTTATATGAGCCTTTTGGCCCACAGAAAAATTGCCCATTCGCGGTGATTACGAGAGGTTTCAGGAGGAGGAGCCGGAGGAGGAAAATGAATACCATACACAGATTGACAAAGTTCTTTAGGTAGTGCTGCTGTCCGCTGGTGGAGAAGAGAAGTCTGGGGAAATCCAGGCTTTGTTCATCTTTATGAGTGTAAGCCTGTCGGCGCTGTCAGTTGACAGGCGGGTACGCTTGTCCGTGATGATTCCCCCAGCTGCACTAAACACCCTCTCTGACAAGACGCTAGCCGCAGGGCACGCCAACACCTCCAGGGCATACAGCGTGAGTTCGGGCCACGTGTCCAGCTTTGACACCCAGTAGTTGTACGGAGCAGAGCCGTCACGGAGGACGGTGGTATGATCGGCTGCGTACTCCCTCACCATCTTCTTACAGTGCTCCCTCCGACTCAGCCTGGACTAGGGAGGTGTGAGACAGTCTTGCTGGGGAGCCATAAAGCTGGCAAAGGCCTTGCAGAGTGTTCCCCTGTCTGCGCTGAACATGCTGCCTGATCTCCGCGCCTCCCCTTCTACGTGGCCCTCGGAACTGCGCCTTCTGCCACTAGCGCTGTCAGATGGAAAGTTTACCATCAGTTTGTCCACCAGGGCCTTGTGGTATTGCATCACTCTCAAACCCCTTTCCTCTTCGGGAATGTGAGTGGAAAGGTTCTCCTTATACCGTGGGTCAAGCAGTGTGTACACCCAGTAATACGTAGTTGCCAGAATGCGTCTAACACGAGGGTCACGAGAAAGACATGCTAACATAAAGTCAGCCATGGATGATGAATAAGGATTAAGCGCTCACTAGAAGGATACTGGAGAGTGTAGTAGGTGGGTGGTCTTGATTCCCAAGTGAAAACGAATATTCATAGGTGCTGTAAACAATCTCATAAGAGAGAGCAGCTAGAGGGAAACTCCAGTCATAGCATGAAGGAGGAAGACATAAAATGGGATAAAAGGATAAAACCTCAGCGCTCACACCGTAGAATAAGTGGAAGTAAAATGTACTGAAGAGACTAAAATATGTCACTTACTTCAAGCTGGGCCCACTGCAGAGGGTGCCCATGCAGCTTGCCTCTCATCCATTCAGCATGTATGTACTATTTTATTATTCTATTAAAACCGTGGAATTTGTTCATCGTTGTTGGACGGTGCCATTTCTGATACGCCTATTGGGATTAGGAGGCGCCTACCCTAAAGGCGCCTCCTTGAAGTAAGTGACATATTTTAGTCTCTTCAGTACATTTTACTTTCACTTATTCTACGGTGTGAGCGCTGAGGTTTTTTCCTTTTATCCCATAAAGTCAGCCATGTGTGCCAGGGTACCTGTACTCAACATATGGCTGTCCTCACTAGGACAATCACTTTGAGTATCCCCCTCTCCTCCTCCTCCTCCTCAGGCCATACATGCTGAATGGATGAGAGGCAAGCTGCATGGGCACCCTCTGCAGTGGGCCCAGCTGTCTCTTCCTCCTCAGGCTCCTCCCCCTCCTCCTTCTCCTCCACGCGCTGAGATATAGACATGAGGGTGCTCTGACTATCCAGCGACATACTGTCTTCCCCCACCTCCGGTTCCGCCCACAAAGCATCAGCCTTTATGCTTTGCAGGGAACTTCTCAACAGGCATAGCAGGGGAATGGTGACGCTAATGATTGCAGCATCGCCGCTCACCATCAGGGTGGACTCCTCAAAGTTTCCAAGGACCAGGCAGATATCTGCCATCCAGGCCCACTCATCTGTAAAGAATTGAGGAGGCTGACTCCCACTTCGCCACCCATGTTGGAGTTGGTATTCCACTATAGCTCTACGCTGCTCATACAGCCGGGACAACATGTGAAGCGTAGAGTTCCACCGTATGGGCACGTCGCAAAGCAGTCGGTGCACTGGCAGATTAAACCGATGTTGCAGGGTGCGCTGGGTGGCAGCGACGTGTTGGACTTGCGGAAATGTGCGCTGACCTGGCGCACCTTGCCGAGGAGGTCTTACAAGTGTGGGTAGCCTTTCAGAAACCGCTGAACCACCAAATTAAAGACGTGGACGAGGCATGGCACGTGCGTGAGGCTGCCGAGCTGCAGAGCCGCCACCAGGTTACGGCCGTTGCCACACACGACCATGCCTGGTTGGAGGCTCAGTGGCGAAAGCCAGCGGTCGGTCTGCTCTGTCAGACCGTGCAACAGTTCGTGGGCCGTGTGTCTCTTCTCTCCTAAGCTGAGTAGTTTCAGCACGGCCTGCTGACGCTTGCCCACCACTGTGCTGCCGTGCCGCGCGACACCGACTGCTGGCGACGTGCTGCTGGTGACAAGTCTTGATTGCGAGGTAGAGATTGCGTTGGAGGAGGAGGAAGGTTTAGTGGAGGTGGCATACACCGCCCCAGATACCAGCACCAATCTGGGGCCCGCAATTCTGGGGGTGGGTAGTACATGAGCCGTCCCAGGCTCTGACTTGGTCCCAGCCTCCACTAAATTCACGCAATGTGCCGTCAGGGAGATATAGTGGCCCTGCCCACCTGTGCTTGTCCACATGTCTGTTGTTAAGTGGACCTTGGCAGTAACAGAGTAGGTGAGGGCGCATACGATGTTGCATGAGACGTGGTCGTGCGGGGCTGGGACGGCACACCGTGAAAAATAGTGGCGACTGGGGACAGAGTAGCGCGGGGCTGCCGCCGCCATCATGTTTTTGAACGCCTCAGTTTCCACCAACCTGTAGGGGAGCATCTCCAGGCTGATCAATTTGGCTATGTGGACATTTAAAGCTTGAGCGTGCGGGTGTGTGGCGGCGTATTTGCGCTTTCGCTCCAACGATTCTCTTAGCGACAGCTGGATGCTACGTTAAGAGACATTGCTGGATGGGGCTGAGGACAGCGGAGGTGAGGGTGTGGATCCAGGCCAGGAGACGCTCGTGCCTGTGTCCTGAGAGGGCGGTTGGATCTCAGTGGCAGGTTGGGTCCCAGGGGGAGAGGCAGTGGTGCAAGGTGGAGGCAGTGGACGGCCTTCGTCCCACCTTGTGGGGTGCTTGGCCATCATATGCCTGCGCATGCTGGTGGTGGTGAGGCTGGTGATGGTGGCTCCCCGGCTGATCTTGGCGCGACAAAGGTTGCACACCACTGTTCGTTGGTCGTCCGGCGTCTTCGTGAAAAACTGCCACACCTTAGAGCACCTTGGCCTCTGCACGGTGGCTTGGCGCGAGGGGGTGCTTTGGGAAACAGCTGGTGGATTATTCGCTCGTGCCCTGCCTCTACCCCTGGCCACCCCACTGCCTCTTTCAACATGTCCTGCGGCTGCAATTGCCTCCCCCTCTGAAGACCAGTCCTCAGTTGGCTTATCACACCAGGTGGGGTCAGTCACCTCATCGTCCAGCGGCTCTTCCTCCGAATCCTCTGTGCGCTCCTCCCTCGGACTTACTGCCCTTACTATTACCTCACTGATAGACAACTGTGTCTCATCGTCATCGTCCTCCTCACCCACTGAAAGCTCTTGAGACAGTTGCCGGAAGTCCCCAGCCTCATCCCCCGGACCCCGGGAACTTTCCAAAGGTTGGGCATCGGTCACGACAAACTCCTCCAATCTGGGCAGTGGCCTGAGAACAGTTCCTGGGAGACTGCCTGCTTCTCAGAATGTGTCATTTTCATGGAGTGAGGAGGCTGGGAGGAAGGAGCAGCAGCAGCCAGAGGATTCAGAGTTGCAGCAGTGGACGGTGTAGAAGACTGGGTGGTCGATAGATTGCTGGATGCATTTTCTGCCATCAACGGCAGGACCTGCTCACACTGCTCATTTTTTAATAAAGGTCTACCACGTGGACCCAAAAATTGCGATATGAAACTGGGGACCCCAGAAACTGTCCTCTCTCCTACTCCCGCAGCAGCCGGCTGCGATTTACCTGGACCAGGAACTTGGCCTATGCCCACACCCTCACTTGGGACTCTGCGTCCTCGACCCCAACCGCGTCCACGTCCTCTGCCCCTACCCCTCAGCATGCTGGATTAAGAATCGAGCAGAGACAGAGCGGTGTAAAAATGTTTGTGAATTATTGTCGCGCAGTTGCTGGCTGCCAGCGGTAATATAACGCTAAATGAAGCCAGAGATAAATTATAAGGAAGGCTGCCCTTAGGCCTAGCTGTGCACTATGCAGTTTGGATGGACGTAAAGTCCCACAGGCCACGCAGGCACAGGCACTGGGTAACCGTTAGCCGTAAAAAGGAATTTTTTTCATCTCCTTATTTTACTCTGCAATGCAGGCTGAGGCTAGGCAGTGTGTATTGCACTTTCAATCTATGGGCGTCCGGCAGACCGTGAACGTCTGAGATAGCACACGTATAACAGAGCGTTGTGGAAAATGTGCGGTTTCTTGGCGTACAGAGGCAGACTGCAGCGAGGCTACGCGAAGTGCAGACAGAAAAATATTTCTAAATGAAGGCTGCATGCAGGCTAGGCTGTGAACTATGCAGTTTGGATGGACGTAAAGTCCCACAGGCCACGCAGGCACAGGCACTGGGTAACCGTTAACCGTAAAAAGGAATTTTTTAAAAAAAAATTTTAAACGCAGGCTATGCTGTGCAATGCAGATGTACTACAACTCCCAGCAACCACGGAGTTCAATGCACACGGTCGTAGGTTGCCCTAAAATAACCATTGGGGTACTTGTAGACAGGATTCTACACTATCACTGTCCCTGCCTGACCAATAGTGCCCCTATACTGAAGTACAGACTGTAGCCTGAGAACGCTACAGCCTGTATGCCCGATATACATAAAAAAAAAAATTGGTGCAAAAGTGATCACAGCACCTACTACAGGTACTACAACTCCCAGCAACCACGGAGTTCAATGCACACGATCGCAGGTTGCCCTAAGAAGAACAGTTGGGGTACTTGTAGACAGGATTCTACACTACCACTGTCCCTGCCTGACCAATAGTGCCCCTATACTGAAGTACAGACTGCAGCCTGAGAACGCTACAGCCTGCATGTCCGATATACATAAAAAAAAAAAATTGTGCAAAACTGCTCACAGCAGCCACAACAGTAATGCACTAGGTGAGCTGTGGCCCTAAGAAGGACCGTTGTGGTTCTTGAAGACGCTAACACTGTCCCTATAGCAGCAGCATCAGCAGCACTTTCCCTGATCTCTCTTAGCATGTGTCTGTGGCGAGCCGCGGGCTGGGCAGATTTAAATACTCGGGGGTCACTTGATCTCGCCAGCCACTCACTGCAGGGGGGTAGGATAGGGCCGGAACGTCACAGGAGGAAGTTGTAATGCCCTCCCTGTGTTTCTATTGGCCAGAAAAGGGCGCAAATTTCTCTGGGAAGGAAATGTAATGAAGTCGAGTGCCGCGTGGTGCTCGTCTCGAGTAACGAGCATCTCGAACACCCTAATACTCGAACGAGCATCAAGCTCGGACGAGTGCGCTCGCTCATCTCTAATATCCACCAAATGGCAGATATATAATTGGTCATGCCTTGATGACAGCTTAGACAATTATTGCCAAACATTGGAGAGAGACCACTTTGCCAACAATAAGAGAGTTCAAAGACCGTATGGCTGAACAAAATGTATTTGAAAAATGAATGGCGTTGAGACCTAACTCTATGGGAAGGTATGGGGAGTCTTGGAACTTATGGGAAAAATTTACAAACCCTTGATTTGCTAAATTTATAGATGCCAAGTTAATGTTTTTTTTTTCTCTCTTATTTCAATTCAGTACATCTATGTTCGAGCAAATTTATTTGAAACTTAATAGATAATATAAAGGTTTTATTTTCTACGATAGATATGAGAAAGTGCATTGTTATTTTGTAGGAAAATACTATACTTTATTGGTAATGGTAATAATTAGAAATGAGCGAGCACCAAAATGCTCGGGTGCTCATTACTCGAGTCGAACTTTCAGTGATGCTCGAGAGTTCGTTTCGAGTAACGAACCCCATTGAAGTCAATGGGTGACTCGAGCATTTTTGTATATCGCCGATGCTCGCTAAGGTTTTCATTTGTGAAAATCTGCAAAACACAAGAAAGTGATGGAAACGACATAGAAACGAATAGGGCAGGCGAGGAGCTACATTTTGGGCTGTATCTCAAGTTCCCAGGTCCCACTATTAAGCCACAATAGCGGCAAGAGTGAGACACCCCCCCCCCACTGTCAGCGTAAAGATCGTTCTCCTCTGCCACAGCTGTAACAGCTGTGGCAGAGAAGAACGATGTTAGCCCATTGAATTCAATGGAGCCGGCAATACAGCCGGCTCTATTGAAAGCAATGGGCTGCCGGCATACGCGGGATGAATTGTCGGGAAGGGCTTAAATATATAAGCCCTTTCCTACAATTCATCCAGAAAGGTGTAAAAATAAAAAATATATATATACTTACCTGGTCCCGGCAGAACGATGTTAGCCCATTGAATTCAATGGAGCCGGCAATACAGCCGACTCAATTGAAAGCAATTGGCTGCCGGCGATCGCGGGATGAATTGTCGGGAAGGGGTTAAATATATAAGCCCTTCCCTGCAATTCATCCAGAAATGTGTAAAAATAAAAAATATATATATACTTACCTGGTCCCGGCAGACGGAGTTCAGCGCGGCAGGCTGCAGTTCTCCTGAACTGCTCTGAACAGCTGTGAGTAGTATTCAGCAGCCGGGGATTTAAAATCCCCGCCTGCTGAATGAGATGCCTCTGATTGGTCACAGCCTGACCAATCAGAGGCATCCCTCACTCACACCCATTCATGAATTCATGAATGGGTGAGTGAGGGCTGCCTCTGATTGGCTTAGCGCAGGGACAGCTGAGAGCTGCCCCTGAGCCAATCAGAGGCAGCCCTCACTCACCCATTCATGAATTCATGAATGGGTGTGAGTGAGGGATGCCTCTGATTGGTCAGGCTGTGACCAATCAGAGGCATCTCATTCAGCAGGCGGGGATTTTAAATCCCCGGCTGCTGAATACTACTCACAGCTGTTCAGAGCAGTTCAGGAGAACTGCAGCCTGCCGCGCTGAACTCCGTCTGCCGGGACCCGGTAAGTATATATATATTTTTTATTTTTACACATTTCTGGATGAATTGCAGGGAAGGGCTTATATATTTAACCCCTTCTTGACAATTCATCCCGCGATTGCCGGCAGCCCATTGCTTTCAATGGAGTCGGCTGTATTGCCGGCTCCATTGAATTCAATGGGCTAACATCGTTCTGCCGGGACCAGGTGAGTATATATATATTTTTTATTTTTACACATTTCTAGATGAATTGCAGGGAAGGGCTTATATATTTAAGCTCTTCCCGACAATTCATCCCGCGTACGCCGGCAGCCCATTGCTTTCAATAGAGCCGGCTGTATTGCCGGCTCCATTGAATTCAATGGTCAGTGCTCGTTTAATTCGAGACGAGTACCGCGTGGTGCTCGTCTCGAGTAACGAGCATCTCGAGCACCCTAATACTCGAACGAGCATCAAGCTCGGACGAGTATGCTCGCTCATCTCTAGTAATAATAATTCACAACAAGCGGGATAGAAAATATTGTAAGCAATGCCTAAATGGTTGTAAGTATCCTGTAACAAGTGATTAATAATGAGATGTATGACTATTTCAATCTCAATAAAAATGTAATATAGAAAAAAAAAAAACTATATCATGTACTCATAGATATTTCCATCTGTCTGATGTGGTGCACTGGTAAGTAAGGCCATTCAATGTGTTGTTGGGGTTTGTTGCTCCTGTTTACTCTGTATTAGTATGCACACGTGCTTTATGCTTCTTTGTTGTTGGTGAACGGTGCCATATTCTTCGGTACAGTTTTTATATTTGTTAAGTTCGTATAGGTTGCTGTTTTCATGGCTTGCATGGACATAACATGGTCACTCTGTCAAATCTCTAATCTGCTGTTGTGCAAATCTGATGGGTTAAATGGCTTGCAGCTATTTCTGAGGGCGAGCCACTATCGCAATAGTGTGTGAGCTGTATAATGCATCTGAAATCTGTTGCTGATGGTGCAGGCTCAGCTCCTGAGCCCATGCCATCTGTGCATTGTACAGCAAATTGCATTCAGTTTTATTAGTCCATGACATAAAGCTCTGACTTATAGATAATGGTCCCCAATGTCTGGCCCGCTGCATAACGCCTATATGATAATAGGGCATATGTGTTGGAGATATCTTCAATCTTCAAGACAATCCTTTTAATTGTTAAAACCCATACAATAATAATAATTAGAAGTTTTCTGAAAATAGTGGAAAAAACTTAGAGAAAAAACAATGGAGGCATTTATTTTTTTTTATAGTCACCTGAGAAATAAAGTCAATAGTTTGCGGGAATGCAGTGAGGAAAAAACTGAAAAATATTCTGTTATCAAGATCGAGGGTGCTACCTTAAGGGTTTAAATAATGAGCAAAAGATCAACAACACGCAGTAGCAATGTGATCTTGGGGATCCTGCTTACATCCTCCTTGTGTGGATGACATGTGAGGGCATATGAGAAAACAAATGTGATATTGATAAGGGAGGGAACTGATGGAATGATCTATAAAACTCAGTCTAATTTACTAACATTACTATTCTGCTAAGAGAACAGACATAACATGGAATCCAGCTGTAATAAGATGTACTGTACCCATGAGATTGATGCCAAGAAAGTTTTTGAGACCTTCTCGTCTGTACATGCTTCATACTCAGCTCTTAAGGAATCAACAATAAATGTGTTGCAAGCATTTTCCAAAGCATTTTGTACAGGTAAGCTAATGATTACTCATGAAGGATATTATTCTGTGTAAATATATGCGTGGTATTATACCGTATACAATGTAAACATGTTCATCTATTTCTCCAGAAACAATTTCTCAATAGTATTTAAAGGGGTTGTCCCGCGAAAGCAAGTGGGTCTATACACTTCTGTATGGCCATATTAATGCACTTTGTAATATACATTGTGCATTAATTATGAGCCATACAGAAGTTATAAAAAGTTTTTTACTTACCTGCTCCGTTGCTAGCGTCCTCGTCTCCATGGTGCCGACTAATTTTTGGCCTCCGATGGCCAAATTAGCCGCGCTTGCGCAGTCCGGGTCTTCAGCAGTCTTCTATGGAGCCGCTCGTGCCAGAGAGCGGCTCCGTGTAGCTCCGCCCCGTCACGTGCCGATTCCAGCCAATCAGGAGGCTGGAATCGGCAGTGGACCGCACAGAAGAGCTGCGGTCCACGAAGACAGAGGATCCCGGCGGCCATCTTCAGCGGTAAGTATTGAAGTCACCGGAGCGCGGGGATTAAGGTAAGCGCTCCGGTAAACTTTCTTTACTTCCCTGCATCGGGGTTGTCTCGCGCCGAACGGGGGGGGGGGGGGTTGAAAAAAAAAAAAACCCCCGTTTCGGCGCGGGACAACCCCTTTAAGAAAAATTACACTGATGCATATTTATTATGCTCTTGGACCAGAATTCTGGTATAATTCATAACTTTCTTTTTTTAAGCACGAATTAAGTTAGACAAGTTCACAACTGATTTGTGACAAAAAGAACAGGTGTTGCACCTCTTACACCACTTTTCAAAATTGTCTAGAAAAGAGGGTGGGGTTTGAGTGGAGTCATATTGTTAGACAGAATTAAGGATTGTGATCTTTAAACCTCTTCCGGCCGTAACCCTTTTTATTTCTATTCATCTTCATTTTTCTCTCTGCACTTTTAGAAATGTAACAACTTTCTGTTTTGTTTTTTCAATGGTAGCATGTAATATACCATATAATGTATTACAAAACCTCTAAACTGGACAAAAAGTAAAAAATATAAATTTGCACTATTTTTTTTTGGGGGGGGGGGGGGAGTTTCTACAGCATCCACGGTGCAGTACAAATGACATGTTATTTTAATTCTGTGGGTCAATATTATTATTTCAAGACAAAGTTTCTATAGTTTTAATGCAATACTGCTGAAAAAAAAAATATATATATATTTTTTTTTTTAACTTTAGGCTTCTTTAAAGTCAATTTTGATCCTCATAAGTTTATCATGCTTGTTTAATGCAGCTTTTTGTAAGCTTGTTTTTCTGGAGCCACCTTTAGTTTTTATTAATACCATCAGGCAGAGGTTAAAAAGTCACAATTTTTGTCATATCTCATTCCAGTAGCTTTGAGATGTATAAAATGACTCCACATCCCTAGGCATATTTCAAGATGCAACATATTTATCAACATTGTGTGACATTTTATACACTTTTGGCATTTTAAACTGGAGAATGGAAAAAAAAAACTTCTAGATAAGTAACATCAAATATTTCTCTTAAGGCTCATTCAGACGCGCATGTTTATGTGCGCACAAAACCGCACGTCTATTTAGAACCATTGTTTTCCTATGCTGTGTTCACATGTCCGTGTTTTACAGGCATGCAAACATGCGTACCTGCAAAATATAGGATATGCGTGCACCTCATAAGTCCGTGGTGCGTGTCAATAATTCCCGCAGGGAGTCCTTCTGTCACTAAACACTGTGATAGCACTGTCAGTGTCCAGTGACAAAGGGACTCCCCGCAGGGGGTAAAGAATCCGCTGCCACAGCTGTCACAGCTGTGGCAGAGGATTGCACTGTTCTCCCATTGCTTTCAATGGGGCCACCACAGCTGCCGGCAGCCCCAATGAAAGCAATGGGATGCCAGCAACCCCTGCAATGATTTTTGGGGGAGGGCTTTAAATATAAGCCCTTCCCTGAAAATCATCCCTAGCATGTCTAAAAAATAAAAAAGATATATATATATATATATATATATATATATATATACACACACTCACCTCTCCGTCGGGATTCAGAGCACCAATGAATGGTTGAGCGCTGCCTGTGATTGGTCACAGCGCTCAGCCAATCACAGGCAGTGCTCAACCAATCAGACGCAGCCCTTTCAGCAGGCGGAAATTTTAGATCCCTGCCTGCTGAAAGAGCTTTGGAGCAGTGGAGGGAGACCAAGCAGCTACACTCTCTGAGCCTCGACAGCGGCGGAGAGGTGAGTATATTTTTTTAAAATTTTTTACACATTCTAGGGATGATTTTCAAGGAAGGGATGATATTCAAAGCCATTCCCCGAAAATCATTGCAGGGGTTGCCTGTAGCCCATTGCTTTCAACGGACCAAATTCACCTTCCCCTGTGTAAATACAGCATTATAATATCCCTCCACTGAACTCATATGAAGCCCAAAGGGGCACATTTACTATTTGTACTGCACAATATTTCTTGTATAAGTTGCACCCTGTATTTCCATAAAACCAATTTAGACAAATATACTGCTGATTTATGCCATAAGGCTGCTTTCATACAACCAATACTTGCATGTTGAGAGGCACGTAAATATTAACTTCATTTTTTTGACTGGAGTTATATGCATGAGTGGCATGCTTTATTTTTACACATTCCTAAAGTTATGGATCCTACCCACTTGCGTTTTCTTTTTTTTTAACGCTGCGATGTTGCTGCATTTTTTTAAACGCAATTGTCAATGGGACTTTCCAGTGTTAAAAACTAGACATGAGCGAGCACCAAAATGCTTGGGTGCTCGTTGCTCGAGTCGAACTTTGCTCGAGAGTTCGTTTCGAGTAACGAACCCCATTGAAGTCAATGGGCGACTCGAGCATTTTTGTATATAAACGATGCTCCGCTTAGGTTTTCACTTGTGAAAATCTGGAAAACATACGAAAGTCATGGAAACGCCACAGAAACGGATAGGGCAGGGCCAGCATGCAGGGCTGCATCTCAGGCTCCCAGGTCTTACTATTAAGCCACAATAGTGGCAAGAGTGGCAAGAGTGCCCCCCTAACAATTTTTACTTCGGACAAACCCTCATTAGCAAGGCACACCTTAGCTAAGCACCACACTACCTCCAACCAAGCACAATCACTGCCTGCGGGTCAAACTGTTGCCTCTTCTCCAGGGTTACATGCTGCTCAACCCCCCGCATGACCCAGCGTCCACAGCGCACACAAAAGTGTCCCTGCGCAGCCTTCAGCTGCCCTCATGCCACACGCTCGCGTCTAGTCACACCACCCTCATGTCTATTTATAAGTGCGTCTGCCATGAGGAGGAACCAGAGGCACACACTGCAGAGGGTTGGCAGGGCCAGGTAGCGACCCTCTTTAAAAGGAGGGGGTCGACAGCCCACAATGCCGTTGAGAATCAATGAGAAATTGACGTTCGATCTTCATTCCAATAAAGTGCCAACCTCCGTCAGGAGCTGCAAACGTGGGCATGAGTTACATAGCTATGGGGAATCTATGTGCCCACACAGTATTCATTCTGTCTAGGTGTTGGATAGCTCAATCGACACCACAATGGGAAAGCCATCTGCACTCTGCCCCCTACCCAAGTCAGTCAGTGTCTTTGTGCCACTGTCGCATGATGCGATGAGTTCTGTGCCTAGACGGATATATCAGGGGAGATGACTATCCAATCCCTTAGAGTGTACATGATTGCGTGGCATTTGGACTTCTGCGCATGCGCGATGTCCAGGCCCCACTGGGAAAGGTTAATATACAGATGGGCGTGTTGTGCGCCAAGTGATATGCGTCAGGTGACGTGCATTGACTGGGCGGGACGGCCCTATAGTCCTCTAGAGGCTGGTAATCGCGTGAGGTTCTGAGAGAAAATACATATTGGCCTCAGCCCACAATTCGTGCCCTAGTTAGTGAGTGTTTTTGGGCCAGATAGGTAAAACACCGCAATGGGAAGTTTGTGTGCACCCATAGTATAAACAGACCCATGTAACATTCCAGTAGAAATGGTATAAGCAGACCCCAGTAACATTTTGGTTGCAGTAGTATAGGCAGGCCCCAGTACCATTTCTTTAGTAGAAGTATAGGCAGACCCCTGTAACATTTTGGTAGTAGGAGTATAGGCAGACCCCTGTACTATTTCGGTAGCAGGAGTAAAGGCAGACCCCAGTAGTACCATTTCTGTACAAGTATTGGCAGACCCCTGTAACATTTACGTGGCAGAAGTATAGGCAGACCCCTGTAACATTAACGTGGCAGCAGTGTAGGCAGACCCCAGTAACATTCTTGTAGCAGAAGTATAGGCAGACCCCTTCAACATTTACGTGGAAGCAGTATGGGCAGACCCCTGTAACATTTTTTGTGGAAGAAGTATAGGTCGAGGACAGCGGAGGTGAGGGTGTGGGTGCAGGCTGGGAGGCGCTCGTGCCTGTGTCCTGAGAGGGGGGGTTGCATCTGAGTGGCAGGTTGGGGCACAGGGGGAGAGGCAGTGGTGCGAACCGGAGGCGGTGAACGGCCTTCGTCCCACCTTGTGGGGTGCTTGGCCATCATATGCCTGCGCATGCTGGTGGTGGTAAGGCTGGTAGTGGTGGCTCCCCGGCTGATCTTGGCACGACACAGGTTGCACACCACTGTTCGTCAGTCGTCCGCGCTCTCACTGAAAAACATCCACAACTTTGAACACCTAGGCCTCTGCACGGTGGCTTGGCGCAAGGGGGTGCTTTGGGAAACAGTTGGGCGATTCTTCGCTCTGGCCCTGCCTCTACCCCTGGCCACCCCACTGCCTCTTCCAACCTGTCCTGTTGCTGCACTTGCCTCCCCCTCTAAAGACCTGTCCTCAGTTGGCTTAGCAAACCAGGTGGGGTCAGTCACCTCATCATCCAGCGGATCATCCTCCGAATCCTCTGTGCGCTCCTCCCACGGACTTACTGCCCTTACTACTACCTCACTGATAGACAACTGTGTCTCATCATCATCGACCTCCTCACCCACTGAAAGCTGAGAGAGGAACCATTTTTTCCCAATCAAGGCAGTGACCCGAGTACAGTTCCTGGGAGTCTGCCTGCTCATCAGAATGTGTCATTTTCATGGAGTGAGGAGGCTGGGAGGAAGGAGGAGCAGCAGCGAGAGGATTCAGAGTTGCAGTAGTGGACCCCTCAGCATGGTGGATTGCGAATAGAGCAGACACAGAGCGGTGTAAATAATTATGGAATTATCTGCGTACACTTTCACGCTGACAGCGGTATTGTAACGCTAACTCCAGGCAGAAATAAAGAATACAGAAGGCTGCAAACAGGCCTAGCTGTTCAATAGTGATGCACTGCAACTCCCACCAGACACCCAGTAAATTTCAGACGGTCAGAGGTAGCCCAACGATCGTTTTTTTTTTTTTTAAGAATACAGGCTATATAGCGTGTATATGACTTTCCCTCTATCAGTGGCTGTGGCCGTACGCGGTGCGTTAAGTTCACGGCAGACACAGACCGGTGTAAAAAATTATGGAATTATTGGCGTACAGTTGGAGGCTGACAGCGGTAATGTAACGCAAACTGCAGCCAGAAAAAAATTATACGGAAGGCTGCAAAAATGTCTGGCTCTGCAATAGTGATGCACTACAACTCCCACCAGACACCCTGTAAAATGGAGATGGTCAGAGGTAGCCCTAAGTAGGACCGTTGGGGTTCATGTAGACAGGATCATACACTACCACTGTCCCTGTCTCAGCACCACTTTCCCTATACTCTGTATTACAGACTGCAGACTTAGAACGCTATAGCTATAATAGCCTGCTCAGCCCGAGATGAAAAAAAAATTTTGGTGCAAAACTGCTCCCAGCAGCCACAACAGTAATGCACACGGTCAGATGTGGCCCTAAGAAGGACCATTGGGGTTCTTGAGAACTAACACTCTCCCTACAGCAGCAGCAGCACTTTTCCTAATCTCTTCCAGTGTGTGTCTGAGGCGAGCCGCGGGCCGGACCGCTTTAAGTATTCGGCGGTCACTTGATCTCACCAGCCACTCACTGCAGGGGCGTGGGATAGGGCTGGCACGTCACCGGAGGAAGTAGTAATGCCTTCCCTGCATGTCTATTGGCTAAAAAATGGCTCTAAACATGCAGGGAGTTAAATGGAATTGACTCGCGTACCGCGTGGTGCTCGTCTCTAGTAACGTGCATCTCGAACACCCTAATGCTCGAACGAGCATCAAGCTCAGATGAGTGTGCTCGCTCATCTCTATTAAAAACGCATTGCTCAAAAATCGCAAAGCTCAAACTTGTGATGCGTTTTTTGAACATTAGAAAGTTTCATTAACAATCACATTAAAAAAATGCAGTGATATCGCAGGATTAAAAAAACGCAAGTGGGTAAGAGCCCTTAGTAACATCATGTGACAATATTATAAATTTTCCCCCTATAGTAATGGAAAATTGGGGGAAAAAGCATTCCAGAGCAGTGACATAAAAAATTCCTCTGATGACAAAATACCCTAGTGGGGCACATTTATTTCTGGTGCTGCAACAGAATTCTGAGAAAGTTGTGCCTTTACTTTACACAAATTTACGATTGATTTTCACAAAAAAGAAAGCATGTTCTGCCTCTCGCTCCACTATTCAAAAGGGTCAAATTAGGAGAGCTTGAGTGGAGTGCGGTTGAGGGCATATGCAAACGGTCGTATGTGTAACTATGCTCGGCGCTACGGAGCATACATGTGTATGAACAAGTTGAAAATCTTTTTTTTTAACCTTTCAAATGGGCTATCCCAAGAAAAACAAAGACTGGAGGATACATCCTTCCTGCATGTAATATTAACTACATGCGAGAAAGATAGGGCAAGTATTAAATGGTTGTCCCGCGCCGAAACGGGGTTTTTTTTTTTTGCATAGGCCGCCCGTTCAGCGCA
Organism: Eleutherodactylus coqui; assembly: GCA_035609135.1. NCBI lineage: Eukaryota > Metazoa > Chordata > Amphibia > Anura > Eleutherodactylidae > Eleutherodactylus > Eleutherodactylus coqui. The sequence continues at coordinate 41,036,033 of CM069411.1, forward strand.
GGACAGACCCAACGGATGTGTTGAAATTAAAAAAAAAAATTTTACTTACCCGAATCCCCTCTCTGCAACTTCTTCCTTCTTTTCCTCCAAGATGGCCGCCGGGATCTTCACCCACGATGCACCGCGGGTCTTCTCCCATGGTGCACCGTGGGCTCTGTGCGGTCCATTGCCGATTCTAGCCTCCTGATTGGCTGGAATCGGCACACGTGACGGGGCAGAGCTACGCGATGACGCGTAGAAGGGGGCGGAGCCAGAACGCCGCTCGTGCCCGGACCGACCAGAAGGGAGAAGACCCTTCTGCGCAAGCGCGTCTAATCGGGCGATTAGACGCTGAAATTAGACGGCACCATGGAGACGAGGACGCCAGCGCAGGGAAGGTGAGTATATAACTTCTGCATGGCACATATTTCATGCACGGTGTATATTACAAAGTGCATGTATATGGCCATACAGAAGTGTTTAACTTAACTTGTCATCGCGGGACAACCCCTTTAAGTATTAACTCCTGAGAATACAGTTAGTGAAAATGAAACCATTTACATCAATGGTTTTGTTTCATCCTATTATGCAGCCATGATTATCACGGTCGAACAACGGGACAAGATCACGCCCGTCTGTCTAAGGACTTAGGCTAATTTCACACGGACGAGTGCGATATTTAGCCATGTAACACGGCCTGATATTGCGTTCGCCAATGTGCATTTTTATAGCGATGCAAAGTGTTTTTCTCGCAAAATCGCCTCCTATCACTTCTGTGAAGTTGCGATCCTCTAGCACGTTTTTCATGCACATAAGAGAATTGACAAGTATTTGCAATTGTTTTCAATGGGAAACCTCACATTGCAGTCGCGTGCACAGCACAAAGCATACAATGTCTTTCACAGTCTCATTGGAAACAATGGGTGCTGCGTTCCGAGGAAAGCAAAAAGAGAAGACATGCTCCAACTTTTTAACACACGTTGCTCATGCAATTGACTTCATTCAAAAGAATGGGGTTCATATTTGCACGGGATTTGCAAGTTTTGCAATGCAGAAATCTAGCGCAAGATTCTTGTCTGTGTGAAGTCAGCCTTATTGTGACGTAAATTCAAAGGGAAACATGATCCCCTCAAGCTGGGGGGAGGGACAGGATCCTCATTCGCTAAATGGATCTGGGCCTCAGCAAGTAGAACCCCACTGATCGGAAGGTTATCCCATAGGTTGTGCATAGGGGATAACTTATAATATTGGTTAATCCCTTTTAGTAAGAAAATTAACAAAATTCTAAAAAAAATTGTAATCCCTAAAGTAAATTCCATACAAATAAGCTTCTGTCCACACTAGCATCATGGATCTCCTAACCATAATTATACATTCATTTTCCAATGGCTCTACATAGACAATACTCATTTTTGAGTTCCATAGGGTATTTTTGATGCTAATAATAGCTCTGCAGAAGACGATACTCATGCAGTAAAAACATCAATTTTGACAGAACTTGGTAATTCTTTTAATAAACAGAGATTGTAAAATATTTCTTGCATTCAACGACTTTAGGTATGGTTACTGGAAGAACCGTGATTGATTGCAGTTTTGGTCCCACTGGTCATCATCTTCTTCCAATATGTGACTTCGTACAGAAGATTACCGTTCTAAAAGTAAATGATGCCAGCCTGAAGGAACTTGAAAAATGGAAGAATAAAGACCCAGATGCTTGTGATTGGTCTCATGCCACAGAATTCTTACAGGAGTCAAAAGAAAACAGGTTTAGTATTGTTCCACACACCTTCACCCTACATGACATGAGTTTAGCTCTACGTTTATGCCACGCAAGGCTGATTTTTCCACAGCAGAATTTTCTCCACAGATTTTCTAACCAATCAATTTGGATTTTTCTCTGGATTTGCTGTGGAATTCACCTTACACATTGCAATGGGTGAAAACCGCAATGAAAATGTACAGCGTACACTGGCATACTGTAGATTTAAAATCTGCAACACGGGTTGATTCATCCACTTTACCACTACTGTAAATTTTCAGCCCACAATTCTATAATGGAAAATGCACTGTGTATTCACCATATGTGGCTGCTCTCTATAGCTGATTTTGCTGAGTTTCTTGGAGCCAATATATTTTGGGCCATGCTAGTGATAGAATTCTATTAGTTATGATGCACAAATATAGTTGGTGATACAACTTCTAGTCCTTCATACACACTTTAAAAAAAAATCTCGTAAAAAATCAGACTTGAATTTCAATTAATTTTTTCATAGGCATTGTCAAAGTGTTTTTTTTTTTAATACTTACCTCTCCGTCGTAGTCGGGGCTCGGCATGTCTTGACACTTGGCTCCCCAGCACTGTACTGAAGTTCTTTCAGCAGCTGGGAATTTACAATCCCCGCCTCCTGAAAGGGCTGTGTCTGATTGGCTAAAAGCTCAGCCAATCACAGGCAGCACTCAGCCATTCATTGAATGACAGCTGAGCACTGCCTGTGATTGGTCATAGCGCTCAGCCAATCACAGGCAACGCTCATCTGTCATTCAATGGCCGAGCGCTGCCTGTGATTGGCTGAGCGCTTAGCCAATGAGATCAGCGCTTTCTGGCTGTGGGGATTTTTCAATCCTCGCCTCCAGAAGATGACTGCCAAGGCTGGACAGAAGAGCCAGATGGCTCTTGTAGGTAAGTATATATATATATATATATTTTTAACTTTGATTGATTTTCAGGGCAGGGCTTATATTTAAAGCCCTTCCCTGAAAAACATTGCTGCAGGGGTTGCCTGCAACCAACTGCTTTCAATGGGGCTGCAGCAGTGCCGACCCCATTTAAAGCAATGGGATAGCATCACAGACTTTTCCCACAGCTGTGACAGCGGATACCTTCATCCCAGCAGTCCCCCACAGGGATGAAGCGATCCTCTGCCATAGCAGTCACAGCTGTGGCAGAAGTTCACAATGTACTCCCTATGTTTTGAATGCGGCTTCCACCAGCCCCATGCAAAACTCTGAGCGATATTGCAGATTTTTTTTCTCTGCACTGCGAGGCTTAAGAATAAAAATTGCAAATGAAGAAGAAACATTGATTGAAAATCATTGGTTTCATAATCATGTATTTTCACTCGCTCTCACATCGCAAGATAATATATGGGTAGGCACCCTAAAGTGGTATCCTAGACCTATTTCACTGAAGCAGAAGAATCTACTAGATAGTTTAGAAATAGAATTTTCATGGTTTAGGATTCTATGCAGCTTAAAACGTAACTTTTAATAAATATCCACTCAAAACTTAAAATAGACTTAAGAAAGTCTAGAAATAGGACACACAAACATAAAAAAGTCACAAAAAATTCCTCATAGTCCTACTATATGAGTAGAAACTAGGGCTGGAGGGAAAGGAAGAAATAGGGCAAGAGGGAGAGGCCAAGAGCAATGCCTCTATGCAGAAAGCCCTCTATACCAGGACAGGTATCCTTAATCAAGAAAGCCAGACCAAAAAGCGCTTGGCTCACATCAATATAAAAGGGTCCTGTAGGACAATTATATGTCCCTGTGACTTTAAATCCTGGAAAATATTCAATTTTCTACCAAAAGACTGGATAAACCAGTTTTATATGCCAATCAAAGAGGCGATCGTTATCACGACCAGCAAATCTAAAGGAGATCGTTATCACGACCCGGTTCTATAAAACGGTTCGACGCGTTTCCACCAGTAAGCCTGGTTTCGTCAGGAACCAAAAAGAAACTGCCAGCAACCACATCAGTAAGCTGCTGCAAAAAGGAACTAAGATTTCTGATCCTCGTATAACTATAGCTGGGTGAGTGATAGCCGATCCTATCTAGCTGCAGCTATTCTAGCATAGCATTCACCCCCCATCCCGGCCCCAAGGTAAGAGCAGAAAATAACAAAAAGAGTAGCAGCACCAGCCCTTATGGTAGGCTGGCGGCTAATGAGAGTGTCCATGTCTGCGAGCCCATTATAAGGAAAAGGCCCCGCCTTAAGGGGAGGGGTCAATGCCTAGTAAGCAAATAGTATCCTTACATCTGGGAAGCAACCCATTATAAGGCGGGGTTATCAGAATGATGAAGCTATAGAACCGGTAGTATCGGCCCAGACCAATACCGATGTTAGGGGCAGAGATCACTTCTTACCAATGAACCTCGTGTGGCGCATAGTGTAAGCTCTCCCCTCGACCTGAAGGCTGCAAGTTCAATCCCCGCATGACTCAAGTAGCCGGCTCAAGGTTGACTCAGCCCGCCATCCTTTCGAGGTCGGCAAAATGAGAACCCAGCTTGGTGGGGGGCAATAAGCAATAATTACCTGAAAGCGCTGTGGAATAAGTTGGTGCTATAAAAATACCAAGATTTATTTATTTTTTTTATTTTACCCATAGCCCATATGAATGCTTATGACCAGTCCCATCCCTTAGGTGGATCAGGCTCAGTCGGATCCCCGCGCTTGTTGCTAAGAAACGGCTGCGCTGGACCGCATTGTGACGTAATGACGTGCCCCAGGAGTGCGCTGCCGTCGGACGCTAGTCAGCTAACATGATAGAACGGCCACGCTGGACCGCATAATGACGTCACAACGTGCCCCGAGTGGGAGCGCGCTGACGTAGGACGCTGGTCAGCCGACTCCAGAATAGATCACATGACTCCCCCCGACGCCGGGTATGCAAAGAGACACTCCCTAGTTCCGCCCCGCGGGCGGGGATAAGGCAGATCGGGATAGACCTAGATTGGGACTGTGATACTCAGGTAGAATATAACAAAATGGTATTAGTAAATAAAAAGTACTGATGATAATAACTACTACAACATGCTGGTGGACGAAAGAGGATGACTTACACCAGGAGCAGTAATCACCTTTGTGCAGTCCCTCATACATCTTATGGGTCTCCCCAAAATGACCCGCAAGTGTACCAGAACTAATCATCTGGTATCTATAGGGTCTATATCACAGAGGCCCAGATGTCAGCGGAGTAATAGAATAGATGACCCACATTTGCATGTATCCCTAGAGCCCCAATTGGGGTTCCAAAAATGATCATTGCCCTAGGATATAGGAACCAGATATCCCCAATAAGAAGGATTGGGAGTGTTCAAACCTAGCAGGATAGTAACAAGCTAAGTGTATTAAGGCATAATAATGCATCCCACTTAGAACCATGCCCATGCATGATTCCGTGGGGAGCCGGTGATGGTGATGGAAAACCCTGACTAATGTTAGTCATGCTCTATGTTCTATAGCTTCTGATATATTGAAGGAAGCCTCAAAATGACCCACAGTACGAGTTGTACTGTGATTCTACTTAGTTGGAATCTCCGAATGGCTCACAGAGGGAGCTGACTGAAAAAAAACAGTGGACGACATGATGTCTCTGTATGTTGTCCAGGGACATATAGATCACACAAAGCTTGCAAAGGATAAGATCTCATTGAGACCCCTTGGATCTATGCAATCGATTTGATATGTCCATTGTGCCTCTTTTTGCAAGAGTCTCTTGTCCAAGTCACCTCGTCTCCCATAACTTCTGATTGATTCTATGCCTTGGAACAACAGGAGGTTCGGATTCCCGTCATGGAAATCCCTCATGTGGTTAACTACAGGTTTATTGTCGCCTCGTCTAATGTTACCTACATGTCCTTGAATCCTGCGTCTGAACTCTTGTGTGGTCTTGCGAATGTAGTTCTTTTTACAGGGGCATGTGGCCATGTAGACAATATGTGAGGTACGGCAATTAATGAATTCTCTTATTTTGTAAAGAATCCCAGTATAGGCACTCCTTACAGTATCGCCTTTCAGAATATTACTGCACGACAAACAATCAGAGCATGGAAAAGTCCCCTTAAGTCTCTATTAATTTAGCCATGTAGTGGATTGCACAGATTTAAGGTGACTTTTAACCACCATGTCTGTAAAATTTCTACCCCTTCTAAATGTCAGAAGCGGGTTTGTGGGAAGGAAGGTCTTCAAATCAGGGTCTTCAAAGAGAATATCCCAATATTTTCCAAGTAAATCCCTCATGTACGGAACACCGTTGTCAAACGTGGTGATAATGCGAGTAGTCCCGTCCTGATCTTTTTTCTGGGGGCCAATAGACTAGATCTATCCTGTTCCACCACGTACTCAAATGCCTCCTCAATTGTCCTTTCCGGATAGCTTCTTTTGGCAAATCTGTCCTTTAATTTTGAACTCTGCTGCTTAAAGTCCTCCAACTCAGAACAGTTGCGTCTAAGATGCCAGAATTGGCCTTTTGGGATGCCTTTTTTTAAAGGGTATGGGTGGGAGCTTTCCCAAGACAACAAACTGTTGGTGGCCATGGGCTTCCTAAAGAGGGAGATGCTAGCCTCCCTTCTGATGTCTTGATGATTCTGACATCGAGAAAGGTAATGGACTTTTCTTGTATCTCCATTGTCAATTTGAGATTTATGGAGTTGCTATTTAGTGAGGTGACAAAATCACGGAAGGATTCCTTCGTTCCTGGCCACATGATGAGTATATCATCAATAAAACGCAACCACAAAGGGATGTTATTAGTCCAATGTACATTATTCACAGTGAAGGCCATCTGTGCCTCCCACCAGCCCAGGAAGAGATTGGCATAAGATGGGGCACATGGGCTCCCCATCGCGGTGCCCCTGAGCTGGTGGAATAGATGGCCCTTAAAAAGGAAGTAATTATTGGTCAGGACAAAGGACAGGAGATCCATAACAAATTGGTTATGGCTTTTAAATCCATTACCTCTTTGCTTAAGGAAAAACCCAACTGCTTCCAAGCCTACGTCATGGGGAATGGAGCTATATAGACCCTCCACATCTAGGCTAGCCAGGAGGGTGTTAGAGTCTAAATACATCCCATCAATCTGTCTAAGGACATCAGTCGTGTCTCGAACATACGAGGGTAGGGCTGACACAAAAGGACGCAATTAGAGATGAGCGAGCGTACTCGTCCGAGCTTGATACTCGTTCGAGTATTAGGGTACTTGAGATGCTCGTTACTTGAGACGAGCACCACGAGGTGTTCAAGTCACTATAATTTTCTTCCCAGAAAATGTTGCACCGTTTTCTGGCCAATAGTAACACAGGGAAGGCATTACAACTTCCTCCTGTGAAGTTCCAGCCCTATCCCACCCCCCTGCAGTAAGTGGCTGGGGAGATCAGGTGCCACCCGAGTATATAAACTGGGCCCGCGGCTCGCCACAGATGCACGCTGAGAGACATTAGGGAAAGTGCCATCTTGCTGTAGCTGCTAAAGGGAGAGTGTTAGGCTGTTATTCTTCATCTTCAAGAACCCCAACGGTCCTTCTTAGGGCCACATCTGACCGTGTGCAGTACTGTTGAGGCTGCTTTTAGCAGTTTTGCAAATTTTTATTTTTTTTGGTATATCGGGCGTGCAGACCATAGCGTCCTCAGTCTGCAGTCATTTTACTCAGTATAGGGGCAGTACTGGTGAGGCAGGGACAGTGGTACATGGAAAGAGGTATACTGGCTATATAGGCAGTGGGCTTTTTCAAAAAAATTGGGAAAAAAATACTATATTTGGGCTGGCTGTGACCCTCTTCAGTTTGCTGTGTGTCTGCTGGGGGTAGTAGTCGCTAATTAATACCCAGCCTTGCGCATAATTTTGTTCTGGCTGCACTGTGCTTTCAATAACCACAGTCATCCTCCAACAGGGAAATCCATATACAGGCTATATAGGCAGTGAGCTTTTTCCCCAAAATTGGGGAAAAAATAAAATATTTGGGCTGCCTGTGACCGTCTTCAGTTTACTGCGTGTCTGCTGGGGGTAGTAGTCGCTAATAATACCCAGCCCTGCGCATAATTTTGTTCTGGCTGCCCTGTGCTTTCAATAACCACAGTCATCCTCCAACAGGGAAATCCATATACAGGCTATATAGGCAGTGGGCTTTTTCCCCAAAATTGGGAAAAAATACAATATTTGGGCTGCCTGTGATCGTCTTCAGTTTACTGCGTGTCTGCTGGGGGTAGTAGTCGCTAATTAATACCCAGCTAAGCGTTACAGCAGGCTTGCGCATAATTGTTTCCTGGCTCTGCTGTGTCTGTTACATGATCGCCGTCATCCTGCCAGAGGGAAAGAGTATACAATAAATACGCTGCATACGGTGTCTGTCTGGTTTTTCACCTCACCATTTTAAAAAATTGAAGCAAAATACTTAAAGGGGTTGTCTCGCGAAAGCAAGTGGGGTTATACACTTCTGTATGGCCATATTAATGCACTTTGTAATATACATCGTGCACTAAATATGTGCCATACAGAAGTTATTCACTTACCTTCCCTGCGCTGGCGTCACCGTCTCCATGGCTCCATCTAACTTCAGCGCCTAATCGCCCGATTAGACGCGCTTGCGCAGAAGAGTTTTCTGCCTTCGGGTCTATCCGGCAGAAGCAGTGTTTTGGCTCCGCCCCCTTCTACGCGTCATCATGTAGCTCCGCCCCGTCATGTGTGCCGATTCCAGCCTCCTGATTGGCTGGAATCGGCACACGTGACTGGGCGGAGCTACGCGATGATGCGTAGAAGGGGCGGAGCCAAAACGCCGCTGCTGCCGGAGCGAGCCGAAGGCAGCAGACCCTTCTGCGCAAGCGCGTCTAATCGGGCGATTAGACGCTGAAGTTAGACGGAGCCATGGAGACGGGGACGCCAGCGCAGGGAAGGTAAGTGAATAACTTCTGTATGGCTCATATTTAATGCACGATGTATATTACAAAGTGCATTAATATGGCCATATAGAAGTGCTTAAGCCCACTTGCTTTCGTGAGACAACCCCTTTAAGGCCTACCACTGGCCTTTGGCCACTTGACTGGTTCTGCACTGTGAATTCCAGTAGCTCAGTCATACCCACCTAGGTCTCACTACAGGCTTGCACATAATTGTTTCCTAGCTCTGCTGTGTCCGTTACATGATCGCCGTCATCCCGCCAGAGGGAAAGAGTATACAATATATACGCTGCATAGTGTTTGTCTGGTTTTTCACCTCACCTTTTTAAAAAATTGAAGCTAAATACTTAAGGCCTACCACTGGCCTTTGGCCACTTGACTGGTTCTGCGCTGTGAATTTCACTAGCTCAGTCATACGCACCTAGGTCTCACTACAGGCTTGAGCATAATTGTTTCCTGGCTCTGCTGTGCGCTCCGTAAGCGAAGTCAGCCTCCAACCACAGGCCAATAAGCGGCACATTTAATTACAGCGTTCTGTTTCTGCTCTACTCGTAATACACCATGCTGAGGGGTAGGGGTAGGCCTAGAGGACGTGGACACGGGCGAGGACGCGGAGGCCCAAGTCAGGGTGTGGGCACAGGCCGAGCTCCTGGTCCAGGTGTATCGCAGCCGACTGCTGTGGGATTAGGAGAGAGGCAAGTTTTTGGGGTCCCCAGATTCATCTCACAATTAATGGGTCCACGCGGTAAACCTTTATTAGAAACTGAGCATTGTGAGCTGGTCCTGTTGTGGATGGCAGAAAGTGCATCCAGCAATCTATCGACCACCCAGTCTTCTACTCCACCCACAGCTGCAACTCTGAATCCTCTGGCTGCTGCTCCTCCTTCCTCCCAGCCTCCTCACTCCATGAAAATGACACATTCTGAGGAGCAGGCAGACTCCCAGGAACTGTTCTCGGGCCCCTGCCCAGATTGGGCAGCAATGGTTCCATTCCCACCGGAGGAGTTTGTCGTGACCAATTGGAAAGTTCCCGGGGTCCGGGGGATGAGGCTGGGGACTTCCGGCAACTGTCTCAAGAGCTTTCAGTGGGTGAGGAGGATGATGACGATGAGACACAGTTGTCTATCAGTGAGGTAGTAGTAAGGGCAGTAAGTCCGAGGGAGGAGCGCACAGAGGATTCGGAGGAAGAGCAGTTGGAAGATGAGGTGACTGACCCCACCTGGTTTGCTAAGCCTACTGAGGACAGGTCTTCAGAGGGGGAGGCAAGTGCAGCAGCAGGGCAGGTTGGAAGAGTCAGTGCGGTGGCCAGGGGTAGAGGCAGGGCCAGACCGAATTATCCACCAACTGTTTCCCAAAGCACCCCCTCGTGCCATGCCACCCTGCAGAGGCCGAGGTGCTCAAAGATGTGGCAGTTTTTCACTGAGAGTGCAGACGACCGATGAACTGTGGTGTGCAAGATTTGTCGCGCCAAGATCAGCCGGGGAGCCACCACCACCAGCCTCACCACCACCAGCATGCGCAGGCATATGATGGCCAAGCACCCCACAAGGTGGGACGAAGGCCATTCACCGCCTCCGGTTTGCACCTCTGCCTCTCCCCCTGTGCCCCAACCTGCCACTGAGATCCAACCCCCCTCTCAGGACACAGGCACGACCGTCTCCCAGCCTGCACCCACACCCTCACCTCCGCTGTCCTCGGACCCATCCAGCAATGTCTCTCAGTGCAGCGTCCAGCCGTCGCTAGCGCAACTATTTGAGCGCAAGCGCAAGTACGCCGCCACGCACCCGCACGCTCAAGCGTTAAACGTGCACATAGCCAAATTGATCAGCTTGGAGATGCTGCCGTATAGGCTTGTGGAAACGGAGGCTTTCAAAAGCATGATGGCGGCGGCGGCCCCGCGCTACTCGGTTCCCAGTCGCCACTACTTTTCCCGATGTGCCGTCCCAGCCCTGCACGACCACGTCTCACGCAACATTGTACGCGCCCTCACCAACGTGGTTACTAGCAAGGTCGACTTAACAACGGACACGTGGACAAGCACAGGCGGGCAGGGCCACTATCTCTCCCTGATGGCACATTGGGTGAATTTAGTGGAGGCTGGGACAGAGTCAGAGCCTGGGACCGCTCACGTCCTACCCACCCCAGAATTGCGGGCCACAGTTCGGTGGTGGTATCAGCGGCGGTGTATGCTTCCTCCACTAAACCACCCTCCTCCTACGCAACCTATGTCTTGCAATCAAGACGTGTCAGCAGCAGCATGTCGCCAGCAGTCGGTGTCGCGTGGCGTGGCAGCACAGCGGTGGGCAACCGTCAGCAGGCCGTGCTGAAACTACTCAGCTTAGGAGAGAAGAGGCACACGGCCCACGAACTGCTACAGGGTCTGACAGAGCAGACCAACCGCTGGCTTTCGCCGCTGAGCCTCCACCCGGGCATGGTCGTGTGTGACAATGGCCATAACCTGGTGGTGGCTCTGCAGCTCGGCAGCCTCACGCACGTGCCATGCCTGGCCCACGTCTTTAATTTGGTGGTTCAGCGGTTTCTGAAAAGCTACCCACGCTTGTCAGACCTGCTAGGAAAGGTGCGCCGGGTCAGCGCACATTTCCGCAAGTCCAACACGGACGCTGCCACCCTGCGGACCCTGCAACATCTGTTTAATCTGCCAGTGCACCGACTGCTGTGTGACGTGCCCACACGGTGAAACTCTACGCTCCACATGTTGGCCTGGCTCTATAAGCAGCGTAGAGCTTTAGTGGAATACCAACTCCAAAATGGGCGGCGTAGTGGGAGTCAGCCTCCTCAATTCTTTACAGAAGAGTGGGCCTGGTTGGCAGACATCTGCCAGGTCCTTGGAAACTTTAAGGAGTCTACCCAGATGGTGAGCGGGGATGCTGCAATCATTAGCGTCACCATTCCTCTGCTATGCCTCTTGAGAAGTTCCCTGCAAAGCATAAAGGCAGACGCTTTGCGCTCGGAAACGGAGGCGGGGGAAGACAGTATGTCGCTGGATAGTCAGAGCACCCTCATGTCTATATCTCAGCGCGTTTTGGAGGAGGAAGAGGGGGAGGAGCATGAGGAGGAGGGGGAAGAGACAGCCGGGCCCACTGCTGAGGTTACCCATGCTGCTTGCCTGTCATCCATTCAGCGTGTATGGCCTGATGAGGAGGAGGAGGAGGATCCTGAAAGTGATCTTCCTAGTGAGGAAAGCCATGTGTTGCGTACAGGTACCCTGGCACACATGGCTGACTTCATGTTAGGATGCCTTTCTCGTGACCCTCGCGTTACACGCATTCTGGCCACTACGGATTACTGGGTGTACACACTGCTCGAACCACGGTGTAAGGAGAACCTTTCCACTCTCATACCCGAAGAGGAAAGGGGTTCGAGAGTGATGCTATACCACAGGACCCTGGCGGACAAACTGATGGTAAAATTCCCATCCGACAGCGCTAGTGGCAGAAGGCGCAGTTCCGAGGGCCAGGTAGCAGGGGAGGCGCGGAGATCAGGCAGCATGTACAGCGCAGGCAGGGGAACACTCTCCAAGGCCTTTGCCAGCTATATGGCTCCCCAGCAAGACTGTGTCACCGCTCCCCAGTCAAGGCTGAGTCGGCAGGAGCACTGTAAAAGGATGGTGAGGGAGTACGTAGTCGATCGCACGACCGTCCTCCGTGACGCCTCTGCTCCGTACAACTATTGGGTGTCAAAGCTGGACACGTGGCCCGAACTCGCGCTGTATGCCCTGGAGGTGTTGGCGTGCCCTGCATCTAGCGTCTTGTCAGAGAGGGTGTTTAGTGCGGCTGGGGCAATCATCACGGATAAGCGTAGCCGACTGTCAACTGCCAGTGCCGACAGGCTTACACTCATAAAGATGAACAAAGCCTGGATTTCCCCAGACTTCTCTTCTCCACCAGCGGACAGCAGCGGTACCTAAACAATACGTAGGCTGCACCCGCGGATGGAAGCATCGTTCTCTATCACCATAAAAAACGGGGACCCTTTAGCTTCATCAATCTGTGTATTATATTCATCCTCCTTCTCCTGCTCTTCCTCCTGAAACCTCACGTAATCACGCCAAACGGGCAATTTTTCTTAGGACCACAAGGCTCAGTCATATTCCTTTTGTAAACAATGTTTATATGTTTCAATTCTCATTAAAGCGTTGAAACTTGCACCTGAACCAATTTTTATTTTAACTGGGCTGCCTCCAGGCCTATTTACAAATTAAGCCACAGTAACCAAAGCGATTAATGCGTTTCACCTGCCCTCTTGGTTGGCCATGGGCAATTTCTCTGAGGTACATTAGTACTGTTGGTACACCAATTTTTTGGGGCCCTCGCCTACAGTGTAATCCTAGTAATTTTTATGGGCTTCGCCTGTGTGGGGTTGGCCTACACTTTTGCTACATAAATGTAACTGGGGCCTTGTATATACTGCAACTACTGAAATGTGAAAGAGACTGTTATCTCCCGAAACTGCTGCAACGGGAATGTTACTGTGGCCTGTCTTGACTGCTACAACTACTGAAATGGAACTAATACTGTGCTCCCCCTATACTGCTGCTTCGGAATTGTTACTGGGGCCTGTCTTGACTGCTACTATTACTGAAATGGAACTCAGACTGTGCTCCCTCAATACTGCTGCTTCGGAATTGTTACTGGGGCCTGTCTTGACTGCTACTACTGAAAGGGAACTAATACTGTGCTCCCCCTATACTGCTGCTAGTGATATGTTACTGGGGCCTGTCTTGACTGCTACTATTACTGAAATGGAACTAATACTGTGCTCCCCCTATACTGCTGCTAGTAATATGTTACTGGGGCCTGTCTTGACTGCTACTATTACTGAAATGGAACTAATACGGTGCTCCCTCAATACTGCTGCTTCGGAATTGTTACTGGGGCCTGTCTTGACTGCTACTACTGAAAGGGAACTAATACTGTGCTCCCCCTATACTGCTGCTAGTGGTATGTTACTGGGGCCTGTCTAGACTGCTACTATTACTGAAATGGAACTAAGACTGTGCTCCCTCTATACTGCTGCTTCGGAATTGTTACCGGGGCCTGTCTTGACTGCTACTATTACTGAAATGGAACTAAGACTGTGCTCCCCCTATACTGCTGCTTTAGTTTTAGTTTAGTTCCCATCGCAGTGCTTTACCTGTCTGCCAGTAAGACACTAAGTGACTTGGAAAGGGGGCACAGTGCAGATGGCTTTCCCCTTGCAGTGTGGATTGAGCCACCTGACACCTAGACAGAATGAACACTGTGTGGGCACATGGATTCCCCATCGCTACGTAACTCTTGGCGACATTTGCAGCTCCTGACGGAGGTGGCACAGGATTGGAATGAAGATCGAACGTCGATTTGTCAGTGATTCTAAACTGCATTGTGGGCTATCGCCCCGCCCCTTTTAAAGAGGGTCGCTGCCTGGCCCTGCCAACCCTCTGCAGTGTGTGCCTCCGGTTCCTCCTCATCACAGAGACAATTATAAATTGACATGAGGGTGGTGTGGCTATGAAGTGAGCGTGTGGCATGCGGGCAGTTGAAAGGAGCGCAGTGACACTTTTGTGTGTGCAGCAGACGCTGGGTCATGTGGTGCGGTTGGGCAGCATGTTACCCAGGAGAAGTGGCAGCAGAGTGTCATGCAGGCAGTGATTGTGCTTTGTTGGAGGTAGTGTGGTGCTTAGCTAAGGTATACCTTGCTAATGAGTGTTTTTCAGAAGTAAAAATTGTTGGGGGGGGGCACTCTTGCCGCTATTGTGGCTTAAAAGTGGGACCTGGGAACTTGAGATGCAGCCCAACATGTAGCCCCTCGCCTGCCCTATCCGTTTCTGTGTCGTTCCCATCACTTTCTTGAATTTACCAGATTTTCACAAATGAAAACCTTAGCGAGCATCGGCGATATACAAAAATGCTCGAGTCGCCCATTGACTTCAATTGGGTTCGTTACTCGAAACGAACCCTCAAGCATCGCGGGAAGTTCCACTCGAGTAACGAGCACCCGAGCATTTTGGTGCTCGCTCATCTCTAGATGCAATATTTTATCTATATAAATCCCTATGTTCTGTGTCAGACCTTCAGCCCCAGAGACAATCGGCCTTCCCTTGAGTGGTTCCACCCCCTTATGAATCTTTGGTAGGCAGTAGAAAGTAGAGATTCTTGAGTGCTGTGGAGTAAGAAAATCCAATTCTGTTGCTTTAATGCAGCCTGTGTCCTTAGCTTTTGACAGGAGAGTGCAGAGATTCCGACAGAACTGATCCGTAGGATCAGAGGGGCGCTTTCTATATGTGTCCCTGTCCTCAAGAAGGGATTTACACATGGAGACATATTTACTCCTATCCATGACTACTGTATTGCCCCCTTTATCAGAGGGTTTAATTATTAATTCATCATTTCGTTCTAATTGTTCCAAGGCTCTGAGTTCCCCTGTTGTAAGATTATTTTTTATCCTCTGCTGGACCGGTATTTCCCTGATTTCGTTCATAATAAGTTTTTCAAAGATGTCAATATGCAGTGACAAGCCAGGTGGTGGATTTTTAGTGCTTTTCTTCCTTAGATCGGTAAAGGGTCAGTCTCCTTCCGATCTTAAAAACTTATTTTCAAGAGCCTCTAAGGCTTCAAGACCAGGCAGGTCCTCAACCCCCAGGCCTAGCTCCTTAGCTTTAGTTCTATTTTTAACCGCGTAAAATTTCTTCCAGCTACTATATAGTTTAGATATACCCTTCCGCTGAAATCATCAAACGAGAGTCATGGTTAATCGCAATCAGTGATGGACTCACTGGGGAGCAACAAGCGCGGGGATCCGACTGAGTCTGATCTGCCTAAGGGATGGGACTGGTCATAAGCATTCATATGGGCTATGGGTAAAAAAATAAATAAATCTTGGTATTTGTATAGCGCCAACTTATTCCGCAGCGCTTTCAGGTATTTATTGCTTATTACCCCCCACCAAGCTGGGTTCTCATTTTGCCGACCTCGGAAGGATGGAGGGCTGAGTCAACCTTGGCTGCATGAGTCATGCGGGGATCGAACTTGCAGCCTTCGGGTCGAGTGGAGAGGTTACACTCTGCGCCACACAAGGCTCATTGGTAAGAAGTGATCCCTGCCAATAACATCGGTGTTGGTCCGGGCCGATACTACCGGTTCTATAGCTTCTTCATTCTGATAACCCCGCCTTATAATGGGTTGCTTCCCAGATGTAAGGATACTATTTGCTTACTAGATATTGACCACTCCCCTTAAGGCGGGGCCTTTGCCTTATAATGGGCTCACAGACATGGACACTCTCATTAGCTGCCAGCCTACCATAAGGGCTGGTGCTGCTACTCTTTTTGTTATTTTCTGCTCTTACCTTGGGGCCGGGATGGGGGGTGAATGCTATGCTAGAATAGCTTCAGCTGGATCGGCTATCACTCACCCAGCTATAGTTATACGAGGATCAGAAATCTTAGTTCCTTTTTGCAGCAGCTTACTGTTGTGGCTGCTGGCAGTTTCTTTTTGGTTCCTGACGAAACCAGGCTTACTAGTGGAAACGCGTCAAACCATTTTATAGAACCAGGTCGTGATAACGATCTCCTTTAGATTTGCGGGTCATGATAACGATTGCCTCTTTGATTGGCATATATTAACTATTTATCCAGTCTTTTGGCAGAAAATTGAATATTCTCCAGGATTTAAAGTCACAGGGACATATAATTGTCCTACAGGACCCTTTTATGTTGATGTGAGCTAAGCGCTTTTTGGTCTGGCTTTCTTGATTAAGGATTAGAGATGAGCGAACGTACTCGGATAGGCACTACTCGTCCGAGTAATGTGCCTTATCCGAGTACCGCTGTACTCGTGCTCAAAGATTCGGGGCGCTCCGCTGCTGACAGGTGAGTCGGAGCGGGGAGCGGGGCAGAGCGGCCGGGAGAGAAGGAGAGAAAGATCTCCCCTCCGTTCCTCCCCGCTCTCCCCTGCAGCTCCCCGCTCCGCAGCGCGTCCCGAATCTTTCAGCACGAGTACAGCGGTACTCGGATAAGGCACATTACTCGGACGAGTAGTGCCTATCCAAGTACGTTCGCTCATCTCTATTAAGGATACCTGTCCTGGTATAGAGGGCTTTCTGCATAGAGGCATTGCTCTTGGCCTCTCCCTCTTGCCCTATTTCTTTCTTTCCCTCCAGCCCTAGTTTCTACTCATATAGTAGGACTATGAGGAATTTTTTGTGACTTTTTTATGTTTGTGTGTCCTATTTCTAGACTTTCTTAAGTCTATTTTAAGTTTTGAGTGGATATTTATTAAAAGTTACGTTTTAAGCTGCATGGTATCCTAGACCTAGTTTTAAAACTAAATAAAAAGCAAATAAAGCATAATACATACTCCAAAATAGTAACAATAAAAACAATAATTTGTCTGGTAAAAAAGCTATAGATTGCAATAGCTCCGAAGGAAAAGAAAAATAATTTTAGGTTTATTGAAATGTGACAGCAAATTTTTTTTTTAAATTGTTTTTATTGTGCAATAGTAGAAAAACATTGCTGTAATTGTATTGGCCCAGAAAATACAGATTTCATGTTATTGACACAGCACAATGAATGCCGTGAATACAAAATTAACAAAGCAATGGCTGCAATTCCGTTCCGTTCCATAAACAATACATTACGTACTTCAAGGTGGTGCCATTAAAGATACCTCTTATTGCACAGAAACTACCCCTCTAAAACATATCAATAGAAAAATATAAAATCTCTAACTTTAATGTGACAACAGAAAAAGCATAAGCAAATTGGGTATCATTAAAGCAGAAAGTAGGCAAAATGACAAATCCTAGCAGTATGAAATCATTTACTTTGACGAGAAAACTCCTTACAGGAAGGTGAAATCTCAAAGGGTTTGTTCAGGTAACAGGTTCCAACTTGGATACTTCATCAATAGTCGGTGGAGGTTATGAGCCTAGGACCCCCGCTGATCAGCTGTTCATTGGTCCACTTTTTCAGTACACTGATCTGGAGTCAGACAGCTCCATACATTTTGAAGTGGCTTTGCTGCACCCTGTAAGCACTATTCTCATTCAAACAATAGGTAAAGTATCTGAAATACCAAGTCAGACGGCTATAAAGTAGACAGAGATTTCTGTTTCTGCCTCCATACACCAGCACACCGCCCCAGCGAACCACCGCCATTCAATATTAATGACCTATCCTGAGAATAAGTCATCTATACACAGAACCTGGACAACCCCTATAAGCACAAATGGTCAATTTCATAAGAGAAAGGCCAAAGATGATTTCTATAGAGAGGTATTTAGGAACACTGGAATTAGTTTAGAATCGTCTTTGATTCAGTAAGTAATACTCATCTATGTCCTGTAATGTTTATATTTTTCAGTGATGAGTTGGAAAATAAAGTAGAAACGCTAAGAGGAAAAATTGACCAGATTTGGAAATGGGACCCCAGCAAATGTGACCTTGCAGATGTGCTATCGGTGCCAGAAGCTGACATTGTCATAAATTATGTGATTCTGGAAATAATCAGCAAGAATCATGATGAATACAGATGTAACCTAAGGAAAATGTGCAATGTAATCAAACCTGGGGGATATTTCTTATCATATTCACCTAGTAATGCCTCTTATTTTAATGTTGGAGAAGACAGGTTTTACATGTTACCCTGTGATGAGAGCTTTTTAAGAAAGGTTATAAGTGACGAAGATTTTCAAATTGAGCATTTTCAGATGTTTGATAAACGTATGTGCAGTGACATTTCAGACCATGTGGGAGTGATGTTTATTATTGCTCGTAAAGGGAAGAAGCTGTAAAACAGGAAAAGTCCACAGCCATGAATGTATGTCTATACAGGTTATCTGCAATTACTGTATATACTTGAGTATCAGCAGAGATTTTCAGAACATTTTTTTGTGCTGAAAAAGCCCTTCTCGGCTTATACTTGAGTAAGGTAAAAAAAAATGCAATACTCACCTCCCAGCCAGCGTCTGTGTCCCCAGCGCTTTGGTCTCTCCAGTGATTGGCTGTCGCTCAATCCAATCACAGCACTTACTTACTCAGCGCTGACGGCGAGGACATTCAAAGCCGAGCAGGAGATGACAGTGGGAAGAATTCTCAAGCAGCTTGCTGCACTGCCGGGAAAGACCATAACGCCAAGGACACAGACGCTGGCTGGGAGGTGAGTATTGTGTTTTGTTTTTTTTACCTGTTATATACTCGACTATAGCTAGGCTTTTACTTGAGTCAATAAGGTTTTACCAGTTTTTTGTTGTAAAACTTATTGACTTGGCTTATACTCAGTTTGGTTAAGACTCGAGTATATACAGTAATTGGTGGTTCTGCTGTTGGCTCTGATTCAGCTAGGACTCAATTCTGCAAGTTATGTTCTATTCAAGAAGTGTTACACAATTGTGTATTTACATTTACAGATACTTAATGCCAAAATAGTTGCTTCATACCAAGAAAAAAATCAGTGGCATTCCCTTACTAAGGCTTAACTAGTTCAAAAATGTGCACAAATGCACATTTCTGCTTATTAGTGATTTACAGTAGCTGCTTGGAGTTTTTATCCTTACTATAATGTATTTTATGAATATATTCTATTTGAAATTCCATAGGATTAGCAGCAGTTAAGTGCATACTAAATATTTTGTAATCAACAGCATGCCAGTTCTGTACCTGATTATTTGCAGATTTATTAAGGTGAAGTTCACAATAAAGTCTGTGTCAAAATCCGTGTGTGTTACATACAGATTTCATTTTAAAAGTTTGGTACCGTGTTAGCCAGTAGTGCAAAATATGATTGTTCCCAGCAAGAGAAATCAAGTAATCTTGTAGATATGATACATTTTAACGGATAACAAAAATACATGATGTTAATGTGAGCTTTTGGACTTCGAGTCCTTCATCAAAGCATAATGAAATGGATCTGAAGAGGCATGCATGTTTATACACACATACTTATGACAAGGCACATACATGGATGTGAATAGTTTGCACTTAAAAGCATAGTCACTGGGAGTGAAGGTTTTATGGTTCCTGAATTAGTGGATACTACCACAAAAATAAAAACATCTTTAAAAAGTCACTGAAAAGTGAGTGAAGGTTTTATAGTCACTTAATTAGTGTTGGGAGGGTGGTTTCCCCAGGCCAGCAGTGTAATCTGTGGTATAGATTTCTCATACTTTCCACTCACGCATAAGTATGGGAAGTATGAGAAATCTATAGCACAGATTACACTGCTGGCCTGGTGAAACCACCCTCCCAACACTAATTCAGTGACCATAAACCCTTCAATCTGTTATCAGTGACTTTGTAAAGATGTTTGTATTTCTGTGGTAGTATTCACTAATTTTGAGACCAAAAAACCTTTACTCCCAGTGACTATGCTTTTTAGTGCAAATTATTCACATCCATGTATGTGCCTTGCCATAAGTGTATGTATAAATATGCATGCCTCTTCAGATGCATTTCATTATGCTTCAATACAGATTTTATCATGGATTTGTTCATGATTTGCTGTGAAATCTGTGGTGCAAAATGTCTGCAGCATGTGAGCTCAGTTAGGCCAAATGCCCACGGACGTATTTGTACCGCAGTTCCTGCAGCGTAAATCCATGGCGCAATTCCACAGCTATTAGGTTTCTATTGAACCTAATAGCTTTTCTGCCAGCCAATGCTGACACGTGGAATTTTACTGCAGATTTCTGCAGTGGGAAATAAATCATGGCATGTTCTATTTTCCACGTAGTTACACCACTGGAGGTCTCCATTAATGTAGTATTAAAGAAGACTGCAGAAAAATGCAAGTTTTTCGGCAATCACCAGAGGGCGTGTTTTGTTTATCACCATGGTACTCTCAAAGCATAAATCCGCGGGCATATCCCGCGATGGTCGTGGGCATGAGTCCTAAGGGAGCCTTCACACGAGCGTGTTTATGTGCGTGCATACACGCGCACAAAAACGTGCGTCTACTACAAAAACTCAATTCCCCATGGTGTGCTCACATGTCCATGTTTTACGGGCGTGCGCACAAAAACGTGCGTCTATTAAAAAACTCAATTCCCCATGGTGTGTTCACATGTCCATGTTTTATGGGCGTGCGCCTGTAAAGATACGACATGTGTGCACCGTAAGTTCTGCACACATTGGCTTCAATGGAGCTGCTGCCGGCGGCTCCATTGTAGGCAATGGTCTGTCGGCACCCCTGAAGTGATTTTCAGGGAAGAGCTTTATAAATAACCTCTTCCATGAAAATCATACCTTTCAGTGTAAAAAATAAATAAATAAAAATACATATATAAATATATGCTTACCTGTCCGCCCCTGCCGTGTCCCCCGCGGGGATAAAGAACATATCTGCCGCATGCAGAAGATGCTTTCTTCATCCTCGCGAGAAATAAGGAATTCCCTGATGCAGCTGTCACAAATTTGACAGATGTGGCAAAGCAGTTATTCATCTCTGCAGGGAATAAAGACTTCCCCACCTCAGCTGACAGCTACAGTAGGGGAGTCAGCTGCCGACACCCCTTAATTGTTTTTCAGGGAAGGGCTTTAAATATAAATCCTTCCCTGAAAAACAACCCAAACTGGTGTAAAAAATAAAAAAAATCATACTCTCCTTTCTTCAGCTGCCGGGGCACAGCCGCATCCTGTCTCTGCTGTCCCCGTCTCTGCACTGAAGTTCTTTCAGCAATGAATGGCAGACAAGTGCTGCCTGTGATTGGCTGAGTGCATCATCCAATCAGAAGCAGATCTTTCAGCAGGCAGGGATTTTAATTACCTGCCTGCTGAAAGAACTTCAGTGCAGAGACAGGGACAGCGGAAACAGGATGCGGCTAGCCCCTGAAGCTGAACAAAGGTGAGTATGATTTTTTTTATACAAGTTTGAGTTGTTTTTCAGGGAAGGGTTTATATTTGAAGCCCTTCCCTGAAAATCACTTCAGAGGTGCTGGCAGACCATTGCCTTCAATGGAGCTGCCGGCAGCAGACGCAGCTCCATTGAAGGCAATGCACTAACCTTCATACACACATGTTTTTTTGTGTGCATGGGTGCGCACCTATGACTGCAATATTCTGTTTAGTATAATACATCAGTATTCATAAGCCACAACCAGGGGTTTCTCTAAGGGCTCAGTCAGACGAGAACATTTTTTCAGGCATGTATAGGCGCATTTTCAAGATGAATCTATTAGAACCAATGCTTTCCAATGAAAGTGGTCACATGTCTATTTTTTAGAAGCGGAAAAAATTAACATCTGCAAAAGATAGGACTTGTGAGTGCAAATGCACCCTGTCACGCAATGTTTTTCTACATGCGATGTGTGCTTCCCCCCCCCCACGCCTTTAATGCATGAAAAATTTGCTTGTCTGACTGAGCCCTAATAAGTAGAAGAGGTGAGAATCTTTCCACACACACACACACACACACACACTCTGCATGGCTGCTAGCCGTGCTTAGGCTCAAAAAATACATAGATGTATAATAAATATCAGATAGCATATCTTAAAACATTTATAACTCAGCAGTTTAGATACATTGGCTCAGCTCTAGTAACCTCTATATAATGCAGTCACCAAATTATAATCAGTGCTACAGATTACAGAGAAATTACTGCCGATGATCACAGGGGACCTATTTATTGATTGGTGTCATTCACTTTCTATTTTCTTGCTCCATCCAGCTCAGACTGCTATAAAGATTCCTTAAAGGGGTTGTCTCGCGAAAGCAAGTGGGGTTAAGTACTTCTGTATGGCCATATTAATGCACTTTGTAATATACATCGTGCATTAATTATGAGCCATACAGAAGTTATCAAAATTTATTCACTTACCTGTTCCGTTGCTGGCGTCCTCGTCTCCATGGTTGCCGTCTAATTTTCGCCGTCTAATGGCCAAATTAGACGCGCTTGCGCAGTCCGGGTCTTTTGCTTTTCTCAATGGGGCTCCGTGTAGCTCCGTGTAGCTCCGCCCCGTCACGTGCCGATTCCAGCCAATCAGGAGGCTGGAATCGGCAATGGACCGCACAGAAGCCCTGCGGTACACCGAGGGAGAAGATGCCGGCGGCCATCTTCAGCAGGTAAGTAAGAAGTCACCGGAGCGCGGGGATTCAGGTAAGCGCTGTCCGGTGTTCTTTTTTAACCCCTGCATCGGGGTTGTCTCGCGCCGAACGGGGGGGGGTTGAAAAAAAAAAAAAACGTTTCGGCGCGGGACAACCGCTTTAAGGTTACGTCTTGATTGCACATTCTCTTCATCCTGCTGTTGCTTCTCATGCCTTTCTCAGTGCCCCCACAGTGAAAGTGTACTATCTTACTGTCCAAAAATCAATATTGCTTGCACACACTAATAATTCCACAATAGTGACCAACACAAGAAATAGTGCCTGCCTTGTGACACTACACTGTAATAATTCCTCTTCATGTCCCACATAGTTATTATTCCCCTGCCCCCCCAAGTAATAATACCCATTTTTGTACCTGAAAAAGTATTAATACCCATCTATGCTCACAAAGTAACAGTGGGGCCTTTGTGCTTCTTAAATGGAATGTCAGAATTATTATTTTTTAATTCCTGCATCCCAAGAATAAACTTGTAGTTGTTTACCTCCATCTCCGGGCTGCCACCGCTCCATTTTCGGGGCTGGATCTGTGTTGACAGTCTGCAGGAACCCATTAATGAGATGCCACAGGCTGCTGCAGCCAATCACAGACATCAGTTCTCCAATGCTGAGGTCTGTGATTTGCTGCAGAAGCCTGTGATGTCCCATACATAGACTGCTGTGGGCTGTCAATACTGCACCATAGCAGAGAGTAGAGGATGCCCTGCTGGAGTAATTTTTCCCGTACCGAACCTCCACTGTAGCTTCATCTAGTTGACTAGTACGAATACAGAGTCTTTCTGATTCAGCAAACAGCAGATCTGCACTAACACTGCCTGTGATGTGGCCAGTAGTATGACCAGTAGAGATGAGCGAGAGTACTCGTCCGTGCTTGATGCTCGTTCGAGTATTAGGTTACTCGAGACACTCGTTACTCGAGATGAGCACCACGCGGTGTTCGAGTCAATTCCATTTCCTTCCCTGACATATTTGCGCCATTTTCTGGCCAATAGAAAACACAGGGCAGGCAGCCCTATCCCACCCCCCCTGCAGTGAGTGGCTGGCGAGATCAAGTGACCGCCGAGTATATAAAGTGGGCCCGCCCGCGGCTCGCCACAGACACACGCTAAGAGAGAGTCTACAAGAACCCCAACGGTCCTTCTTAGGGCTACCTGTGACCGTGTGCATTTAACTCCGTGGTTGCTGGGAGTTGTAGTACCTCAGTATTGCACAGCAGAGCCTGCGTGCAGCCTTCATTTAAATATTTTTTCTGTCCGCAGTTAGCGTAACGTCAGCGCTGTCTGCCTCTAAGTGTACGCCAAGAAACCACACATTTTTTACACTGCTCTGTTACATGCCAGCTGCCTCAGAAGTGCACGGTGTGTTAGACACCCGTAGATTGAAAGTGCAATACACACTGCATAGCCTCAGCCTTCATTGCATAGAAAAAAAGGAAATTTAAAAAAGAAATCCTTTTTACGGCTACCGGTGACCCAGTGCATTTGCCTGCGTAGCCTGTGGGACTTCACATCCATCCAAACTGCATAGTGCACAGCAAGGCCTGCGTGCAGCCTTCATTTAAATATTTTTCTGTCCGCAGTTAGCGTAACATCAGCGCTGTCTGCCTCCAAGTGTACGCCAAGAAACCACAAATTTTTTACACCGCTCTGTGTTACACTCCAGCTGCCTCAGAAGTGCACGGTGTGTCAGACGCCCATAGATTGAAAGTACAATACACACTGCATAGCCTCAGCCTGCATTGCATAGAAAAAAAAGGAAATTTAAATAAGAAATCCTTTATACGGCTACGGGTGACGCAGTGCATTTGCCTGCGTGGCCTGTGGGACTTCACGTCCATCCAAACTGCATAGTGCACAGCACTCCTCCCAGCCTCCTCACTCCATGAAAATGACACATTCTGATGAGCAGGTAGACTCCCAGGAACTGTACTTGGGTCACTCCCTTGATTGGGAAAAAATGGTTCCTCTCTCAGCTGAGGAGTTTGTTGTGACCGATGCCCAACCATTGGAAAGTTCCCCTTGGGTCCGGTTGATGAGGCTAGGGACTTCCGGCAACTGTCTCAAGAGCTTTCAGTGGGTGAGGAGGTCGATGATGATGAGACACAGTTGTCTATCAGTGAGGTAGTAGTAAGGGCAGTAAGTCAGAGGGAGGAGCGCACAGAGGATTCGGAGGGTCGAGCCGCTGGACAATGAGGTGACTGACCCCACCTGGTTTGCTAAGCCAACTGAGGACAGGTCTTCAGAGGGGGAGGCAATTGCAGCCGAAGGACAGGTTGGAAGAGGCAGTGGCATGGCCAGGGGTAGACGCAGGGCCAGAGCGAATAATCCACCAGCTGTTTACCAAAGCACCCCCTCGCACCAAGCCACCGTGCAGAGGCCAAGGTGCTCTAGGGTGTGGCAGTTTTTCACTGAGACCGCGGACGACCGGCGAACAGTGGTGTGCAACGTTTGTCGTGCCAAGATCAGCCGGGGAGCCACCACCACCAGCCTCACCACCACAGCATACGCAGGCATATGATGGCCAAGCACCCCACAAGGTGGGACGAAGGCCGTTCACTGCCTCCGGCTTGTGCCACTGCCTTTCCCCCTGGGCCCCAACCTGCCACTAAGATCCAACCCACCGCTCACGACACAGGCACGAGCGTCTCCTGGCCTGGACCCACACCCTCACATCCGCTCTCCTCGGCCCCATCCAGCAATGTCTCTCAGCGCAGCGTCCACCCTGCCACCCTGCGGACCCTGCAGCATCGGTTTAATCTGCCAGTGCACCGACTGCTTTGCGACGTGCCCACACGGTGGAACTCTACGCTCCACATGTTGTCCCGGCTGTATGAGCAGTGTAGAGCTATAGTGGAATACCAACTCCAACATGGGCATCGAAGTGGGAGTCAGCCTCCTCAATTCTTTACAGAGGAGTGGGCCTGGATGTCAGATATCTGCCAGGTCCTTGGAAACTTGGAGGAGTCTACCCTGATTGTGAGCGGCGATGCTGCAAACATTAGCGTCACCATTTCTCTGCTATTCCTGTTGAGAAGTTCCCTGCAAAGCATAAAGGCAGACGCTTTGCGGTTGGAAACGGAGGCGGGGGAAGACAGTATGTCGTTGGATAGTCAGAGCACCCTCATGTCTATATCTCAGCGCGTTGAGGAGGAGGAGGAGGAGGGGGAGGAGCCTGAGGAGGAAGAGACAGCTGGGCCCACTGCAGAGGGTACCCATGCTGCTTGCCTCTCATCCATTCAGCATGTATGGCCTGAAGAGGATGAGTAGGAGGATCCTCAAAGTGATCTTCCTAGTGAGGAAAGCCATATGTTGCGTACAGGTACCCTGGCACACATGGCTGGCTTTATGTTAGCATGCCTTTCTCGTGACCCTCGCGTTACACGCATTCTGGCCAACACGGATTACTGGGTGTACACACTGCTTGACCCACGGTATAAGGAGAACCTTTCCACTCTCATTCCCGAAGAGGAAAGGGGTTTGAGAGTGATGCAATACCATAGGGCCCTGGTGGACAAACTGATGGTAAACTTCCCATCTGACAGCGCTAGTGGCAGAAGGCGCAGTTCCGAGGGCCAAGTAGAAGGGGAGGCGTGGAGATCAGGCAGCATGTTCAGCGCAGGCAGGGGAACACTCTCCAAGGCCTTTGCCAGCTTTATGGCTCCCCAGCAAGACTGTGTCACCACTCCCCAGTCAAGGCTGAGTTGGAGGGAGCACTGTAAAAAGATGGTGAGGGAGTACGTAGCCGATTGTACCACCGTCCTCCATGATGCCTCTGCTCCATACAACTATTGGGTGTCAAAGCTGGACATGTGGCACAAACTTGCGCTGTATGCCCTGGAGGTGCTTGCTTGCCCTGTCGCTAGCGTCTTGTCAGAGAGGGTGTTTAGTGCAGCTGGGGAAATCATCACGGACAAGTGTTCCCGCCTGTCAACTGCCAGTGCCGACAGGCTTTCACTCATAAAGATGAACAAAGCCTGGATTTCCCCAGACTTCTCTTCTCCACCAGCAGAGAGCAGCGGAACCTAAAGAATCTTTTCGCTGCAACCGCAGATAAAAGCACTCTTCTGTATCACTGGGAAAACGGGGCATTTCTCTTTGTCAATCTGTCTCTGACATTAGTCCTCCTCCTGCTTCTCCTCCTCCAGAAACAACATGTCATCACACTGAACGGCCAATTTTTCTGCGGCCCAAAAGGCTCATCTACATCTACCAACATTTTTACAATTTTTCTAAGTTTCAAAAGTATTGAGACTGTTACATGAACCAATTTTTTCAACAGGGCAGCCTCCAGGCTCTGTTACAAATTAAGCAACAGTGAGCTGTATTTTAAAAAAAATGTTTATGGGTTTCACCTGCCCTCTCAGTTGATAAATATTTCAGAGGTACACTTGTACTCTTAGTACACTAATTTTTGTGCCCCACGCCTACACTCTTATCCAACTAATTTTTCTGGCCTTCGCCGACGCTCATGGTATCCCAATGTTTCTGAGTTTGGCCTATACTATTACTACAGAAATTTTACTTGGGTCTGCCTGCCTGCCTATACTTCTGCTACGATAAAGTTACGGGGGTCTGCCTATACTGCTGTCACTTACATGTTACAGGGTTCTGCCTATACTGCTACCACTTGAATGTTACAGGGGTCTGCCTATATTTCTGCTACAGAAATATTACAGGGGTCTGTCTATACTGCTGTTACATAACTGTTACTGGGGTCTGCCTATGCTTCTGCCACGTAAATGTTACAGGGGGTCTGCGTATACTTCTGCTACAAAAATGGTACTGGGGTCTGTCTATACTTCTACTACAGACATGTTACAGGGGTCTGCCTATGCTTCTGCTACATAAATGTTACAGGGGTCTGCCTATACTGCTGCCACTTAAATGTTACAGGAGTCTGCTTATACTTCTGCCACGTAAATGTTACAGGGGGTCTGTGTATACTTCTGCTGCAAAAATGGTAAAGTGGTCTGCCTATGCTTCTGCTACATAAATGTTTCAGGGGTCTGCTTATACTGCTGCTACAGAAGTGTTACTGGGGTCTGCCTATACTGTTACTACAGAAATGTTACTCGGCTCTGTCTATACTGCATCAAAAAAAATCTACTGGGGTCTGTCTGTACTGTTACTACTGAAATGTTACAAATACTGGGCTCTGCCTGTACTGCTGCTACTGAAATGTTACAGGGGCCTGCATATATATTGCTGCTACATTTATGTTTCAGGGGTCTGCTTATACTGCTGCTACAGAAATGTTACAGGGGTCTGCCTATACTGCTGCTAAAGAAACGTTACTGGGGTCTGTCTATACTGTTACTACAGAATTGTTACTCGGCTCTGCCTATACTGTTACTACAGAAATGTTACTGGGGTCTGTCTATACTGTTACTACAGAAATGTTACTGGGGTCTCCCTAGACTTCTGCAACATAACTGTTACTGGTGTCAGCTTATACCTTTGCTACAGGAATATTACAGGGGTCTGTGTATACTATGGGTGCACTAAGTCTTCCCATTGTGGGGTTCTACCTATCTGGCCCGAAAAAAACCCCAGACTGACTAGGGCATGGCGTGTATTTCCTCTCACGCAGCTATCCGGGGCACTGCAATGGGATTTCTTTCTGTACCGTCTGTGTGTTCCTGCTAGCCACCCATGCTGCGGGTGCACACAGACTTGCCATAGCAGAGTTGTACCTGTCTGTCCCCAAAACACTGACAGACTTGGGTAGGGTGCAGAGTGAAGATGGTTTACACCTTGCGTTGTCGATGAGGTATCCGACACCCAAACAGAATGAGTAGTGTGTGGACACATGGAGTCCCCATTGCCATGTCACTAGCAGCACCTTGGGCCACACAAGGTGTTTGCTGGGACAGAGGCTGACCCAGGGCCCGCTCACATACTTCCCACATTGCTGCATTGTGGAGATGTGTAGAAGTGCTGGGCTGGCAGCAGAGTCCCCTTTATGCCCACGTTTGCAGCTCCTGATGGAGGTGGCAAAGGATTGGAATGAAGATGGAACGTCAATCTTCTATCAATTCTCAACAGCATTGTGGGCTATTGCCCCTCCCCCCTTTCGAAGAGGGTCGCTGCCAGGCCCTGCCAACCCTCTCAGTGTGTGCCTCCGGTTCCTCTTCATGGCAGACGCACTTATAAATAGACATGAGGGTGGTGTGGCTATGAGGCCAGCGTGTGGCATGAGGGCAACTTTTGTGTGCGCTGCGGATGCAGGGTCGTGTGGGGGCATCTGGCAGCATGTAACCCAGGAGAAGAGGAAGCGGTGTGTCCCGCAGGCAGTGATTGTGCTTGGTTGGAGGTAGTGTGGTGCTTAGCTAAGGTGTGCCTTGCTAATGATGGTTTGTCCCAAGTAAAAATTGTTAGGGGGGAGCACTCTTGCCGCTATTGTGGCTTAATAGTAAGACCTGGGAACCTGAGATGCAGCCCTGCATGTTGCCGCTCACCTGCTCTATCCGTTTCTGTGTAGTTTCCATCACTTTCGTAGGTTTTGCAGATTTGCACAAATGAAAACCTTAGCGAGCATCGGTCATATACAAAAATGCTTGAATCGCCCATTGACTTCAATGGGGTTCGTTACTCTGAACAAACTCTCGAGCATCGCAGAAAGCTCGACTTGAGCAACGAGCACCCGAGCATTTTGGTGCTCGCTCATCTCTAGTCCTATACACAGGCTGCTGCGGGCTGTCAATACTACGCAATAGCAGAGAGTAGAGGATGCCCTGCTGGAGTAATTTTTTTCCCCTTAACTGAACCTCTACTGAACCTCCATCTAGCTGAGCAATAAGAATACACAGCCTTTCTTCTTCAGCAAAGGTAAGGTCTGCACTCACACTGCCTGTTATGTGCCAAAATTCACTCGGGAGAGTTTCTTCTTCTATACCTCGGTTAAATGCTTGGGACTTATGAGGGGTCAGTGTGGGGGCAAATAGTTTGAAATACTCACTTGCAAATTCATCCGGGGCTGGAGATTTCTGAAATTTTAGAGTTTGTATTGTATCTAGAATTTCTGTGCGGATAGTAAGGCGATTGAAGAAGTGATTTTGAGCCTGAGAAAGGGATGAAAAGTTAACCCTGTATAAAATCATGAATTTCTTGTGAGGATGGTTGGGAAGTGAATATGTCTACTTTTAGGTTACATAAGCTACTACAATATTTCCTGTGAAGGTCTGTGTGGGCCTTATATTAACAGGGGAGCTGGATCGCTTGACATGGGCTTTCTCTGGGGACCTTGTTGGTATATCCTCCCCTGTAATAACTTGCTCTGGGTTCTCCGGATCCTGACAAGACGAGCTGCAGGAGGATGATAAATCCCACCACCCCCCTTGGCAGAGAAGAGGGAAATGTTGGGGAGCCTTGTACAGTGTCTCACAGCTTACCACGTGCAGGGAAGTAGTCTTCCAGCCATCCGTGCTTGGGTCAGGAGGCTCGCCAGCGAATCATCGCTGGTCTTCCCGCTCTTTGCTGCCTCTGTTGAGGAAGATTATGCCACTGGAGGATGGTTTGAGCAATGTGATGAAGTCTGCTAGCACAAAGCTCCGGAGTCAAGCTGCCATGCCAGTGCTCAGTCAGGCCACGTCCACTGAGATATTTCTGAGCAAATGACACCTCAGAGGCCTTAGAAGAAGCCATCACAAATGTCTCATTTGTTAAGTTCATATGAGCGAAGGTCATCAATGTTAATGGTGAGATGCCCTCACTTTACTATATGCTTAGCTTCAATTATGACCCCTGCGACATGGGGGTCATAAATTGAAAACCGAGCCGATATACGGTCGTCTGAAATAGCCCTAATGAAAACACAGACACAGAACAAAGAAAACTCCCTGCTAGCTTGATGTGGAAAAGAAAAAAAAAGAAAAAAAACGGTAATCCTGCGCTGCTTTATGTAGAACAAAGACCGATTCTTTTAAAAGATTACAACGGTCAGTATCGGTTTATAGTCAAAAAACATTTATTATTACAATCTAAGGTCACAGCCTCATATAAAAAGTAAGTAGATACTTGCGGGACAAATATGCGACGCGTTTCGACGTGCTAGACGTCTTTCTCAAGCATATATAAGACCAACAAAGCCAAGTATATATAGCACAATAAACAATTACATACCCTTCCCCGAAAGGTCACCGGAGTTGTGCTTGGTTCCGGTGTAAAGCGCCATCTTGGGCCATGGGTGATGACGTTACCTCCTAATGTCCTATGAAGCTCCTCCGAGTCGACTTTGAGAGCCGACGTACAGGGCTTCATCACATGACTCGTGTTGCGGAGCTGCGCTGTATAGGAGACACGCAGCGCTGCGTTCCATACAGGAATTAGTGTCCGGGGGCGGCATCAAAAGCCGTACCTCGTGACACATGACAGACGCTCAGGGCCATATCACATGACCCATATACGGAAACCTGCTGTGTAAGAGAAGCGTTCCTCTGTGTTCCAGTCAGGAAACCAGCATCCAAATGTGACATGCGGCTGTTTTTAATAAACAAGTACTTTGCAAATATACTGAGGATAAATATGACCGCTATACCATTTTCACTCCATATTTCTCATGTAGATAATTATTATTTTCCTTTATGTAATACTATACTACATCTGTGATAATAAATTACTGTTTTCCTTTGTGCAATAAATAATACTGTACTACATCTGTGTTAGGCATAGTGATAAGGGGTAAGGGGGGGGGGGAGGGGAAGGATCAGAGAGGGGGAGGCTTATCTAAAAATATTCTTTATAAAAAATTACTATATAAAATGGATATAAATAAATATATATATATATATATAAAAATATAAAATTGCATTGATGACCTAATAAAAAACCTAATAATTTTCCAATAATTAATAGTCTATATAAATTACTTTAGGAAAAGGACAATAATGTAACCCTATACTCACAAGATGTACCAATTTATCTATTTTTCAAAAAATCTTTTCCAAAGATTCGTTAAGACCCCTTGGATAAAGGGTGTCCATACGGAATATCCAGAATATTTCTCTCCTTGGATAAAGGGCGTCCATACGGAATATCCAGAATATTTCTCTTGTTTTAAGACGAGAAAATGACCTGGAGGTGATAGATTCTATTGGGGTGACTTTTAATAAGGAAGCGTTTTTCTGATGTTTCTCTAAAAAGTGTCGTGAGACCTATGTTTTTGGAAGCCCTTTACAATATTGTATCTGTGCTGGTTTATTCTAGTTCTGAGTGTCTTAGTGGTGTGTCCAATATATTGTAGGCCGCACGGGCATTCCAAGAGGTATACAAGAAAAGATGAACCGCAGTTCAAAAATTGGTCAAACACCATCCGTTTTTTCTCCCGGTTCAAAAAGATGTCTTTCTTCCCTTGTGTTATTACCGGACAACATTTGCATCGGGCCTTTAGGCATTTATAAATGCCAACTACTGTATTGGCATATCCCGAGTTTTGTTCTTTTTGATGGTGTTTATCAGGGTTTGAAGGGGCCAATATATTTTGCAAGGTCTTATTTTTGCGATAAATGATTTTTGGTTTACTTGGAATATTCTCCTGAAGGAAAGGGTCCTGTTTTAAGATCGTCCAATATTTTTCCATGATGTTTTCAATTTTCTTATGTTGGAAATTATATTTAGTGATAAATAGTGTTTTTTTATTGTTGACATCACTCTCAGTGGTGGTTATGTCAGTCCTACTTTTTCTAGAGGAGTCATCTAAAGGTAAGTCCTGTAAGTTTTTTTCATAAGCGGATCTAATCAATTCAGAGGGGTAGCCTTTTTCTTGGAACCTAGTTATGAGAACTTTCGATTGTTGTTTATAGTCCCCTGCTGTAGAGCAGTTTCTTTTTATTCTCCTAAACTGCCCATGAGGTATATTAACCTTCCAGCTCTTTTGATGACAACTCCCAAAGTTCAGATAACTGTTACAATCGGTGGATTTAAAGTGTGTCTTCGTTTTAATGAGACCGCTTTCAGATGATAGAACTAAATCTAAGAAAATTATTTCTGTTTTGCTAATGTGACTTGTGAATTTGAGGTTAAAATCATTGCGATTCAGCTCTATAATAAACTGTTCTAAATCATCTACTTCGCCATCCCAAATTAACAGGATGTCGTCTATGAAACGTCGATGTAAAATAATACGATCATCCTTAAAGGCCCTTCCTTCAAAAAAACCCATTAGTAAATTTGCGTAACTAGGCGCAAATTTAGTACCCATTGCGGTACCGTTAATCTGTTGAAAAAAAGTACCGTTATATGTGAAATAATTATTTGTTAGTATGAAATGTATTGCATCAAGTATAAATATTAGAGATGAGTAGAGATGAGCGAACTTGTTCGTCCGAACTTGATATCCGTGCGGATATTAGGGTGTTCGGGATGTTCGTTATTCGTAACGAACACCATGCGGTGTTCGGGTTACTTTCACTTCCTTCCCTGAGACGTTAGCGCGCTTTTCTGGCCAATTGAAAGACAGGGAAGGCATTACAACTTCCTCCTGTGTTGTTCCAGCCCTATACCACCCCCCTGCTGTGAGTGGCTGGCGAGATCAGGTGTCCGCCTAATATAAAAGTCGGCCCCTCCCGCGGCTCGCCTCAGATGCCTTGTGAGTTAGATGAGGGACAGTGCTGTTTGTACCGGAGCTGCTGTAGGATTGGTAGTTAGTGTAGGCTTCAAGACCCCCAAAGGTCCTTATTAGGGCCACTGATAGCTGTGTGTTGGCTGCTGTTAGCAGTGGCAATTTTTTTTTCTTCTCAAAATCGCCTCTGCAGAGCGTTGCACCCGGCATTAGGGACAGAAGTGTTGTATAGGCAGGTAGAGTGTTAGGAGTGAGTGTAGCCTTCAAGAACCTCAACGGTCCTTTCTAGGGCCATATTTAACCGTGTGCAGTACTGTGCTGGCTGCTGTTAGCTGTGCTGCATATTTTTTTTCTTCTCAAAATTGCCTCTGCAGAGCATTGCACCCTCCATTGATACTGCAGGGAAAGAATTGTGTAGGCAGGGCCACAACACAGTTATTATTCATTGAATATACACAGTGCGGCCTTTTGCTTGTAAAACAAGTGAAAAAAATTCTATTTGACCTGCCTCTGTCCGTCCTAAGGGCTGTGGACACGTGTCGGCTGCGTGTGCAACGTTTAAAAATCAGACGCACCCAGCTACGTTTTACTCCTGGCTTCGCCATTTGCTTTCCTTAATTTGGAAAAAAAATACCTGCTCTGCCAGAGTTATAATAACTCTGCTACCCTCAAGTTCTGTGCCACATTAGCAGGGCCACAGCACAGTTATTAAACTTCTCATGTTCATTGAATATACGCAGTGCTGCCTTTTGGTGGAAAAAAACTGAAAAAAATTGTATTTGTCCTGTCTCTGTCCGTCCTAAGGGCGGTGGACACGTGTCGGCTGCGTGTGCAACGTTTAAAAATCAGACGCACCCAGCTACGTTTTACTCCTGGCTTCGCCATTTGCTTTCCTTAATTTGGAAAAAAAATACCTGCTCTGCCAGAGTTATAATAACTCTGCTACCCTCAAGTTCTGTGCCACATTAGCAGGGCCACAGCACAGTTATTAAACTTCTCATGTTCATTGAATATACGCAGTGCTGCCTTTTGGTGGAAAAAAACTGAAAAAAATTGTATTTGTCCTGCCTCTGTCCGTCCTAAGGGCGGTGGACACGTGTCGGCTGCGTGTGCAACGTTTAAAAATCAGACGCACCCAGCTACGTTTTACTCCTGGCTTCGCCATTTGCTTTCCTTAATTTGGAAAAAAAATACCTGCTCTGCCAGAGTTATAATAACTCTGCTACCCTCAAGTTCTGTGCCACATTAGCAGGGCCACAGCACAGTTATTAATCTTCTCATGTTCATTGAATATACGCAGTGCTGCCTTTTGGTGGAAAAAAACTGAAAAAAATTGTATTTGTCCTGCCCCTGTCCGTCCTAAGGGCGGTGGACACGTGTCGGCTGCGTGTGCAACGTTTAAAAATCAGACGCACCCAGCTACGTTTTACTCCTGGCTTCGCCATTTGCTTTCCTTAATTGGGAAAAAAATACCTGCTCTGCCAGAGTTATAATAACTCTGCTACCCTCAAGTTCTGTGTCACATTAGCAGGGCCACAGCACAGTTATTAAACTTCTCATGTTCATTGAATATACGCAGTGCTGCCTTTTGGTGGAAGAAAACTGAAAAAAATTGTATTTGTCCTGCCTCTGTCCGTCCTAAGGGCGGTGGACACGTGTCGGCTGCGTGTGCAACGTTTAAAAATCAGACGCACCCAGCTACGTTTTACTCCTGGCTTCGCCATTTGCTTTCCTTAATTTGGAAAAAAAATACCTGCTCTGCCAGAGTTATAATAACTCTGCTACCCTCAAGTTCTGTGCCACATTAGCAGGGCCACAGCACAGTTATTAAACTTCTCATGTTCATTGAATATACGCAGTGCTGCCTTTTGGTGGAAGAAAACTGAAAAAAATTGTATTTGTCCTGCCTCTGTCCGTCCTAAGGGCGGTGGACACGTGTCGGCTGCGTGTGCAACGTTTAAAAATCAGACGCACCCAGCTACGTTTTACTCCTGGCTTCGCCATTTGCTTTCCTTAATTTGGAAAAAAAATACCTGCTCTGCCAGAGTTATAATAACTCTGCTACCCTCAAGTTCTGTGCCACATTAGCAGGGCCACAGCACAGTTATTAAACTTCTCATGTTCATTGAATATACGCAGTGCTGCCTTTTGGTGGAAAAAAACTGAAAAAAATTGTATTTGTCCTGCCTCTGTCCGTCCTAAGGGCGGTGGACACGTGTCGGCTGCGTGTGCAACGTTTAAAAATCAGACGCACCCAGCTACGTTTTACTCCTGGCTTCGCCATTTGCTTTCCTTAATTTGGAAAAAAAATACCTGCTCTGCCAGAGTTATAATAACTCTGCTACCCTCAAGTTCTGTGCCACATTAGCAGGGCCACAGCACAGTTATTAAACTTCTCATGTTCATTGAATATACGCAGTGCTGCCTTTTGGTGGAAAAAAACGGAAAAAAATTGTATTTGTCCTGCCTCTGTTCGTCCTAAGGGCGGTGGACACGTGTCGGCTTAGTGTGCAACGTTTAAAAATCAGACGCACCCAGCTACGTTTTACTCCTGGCTTCGCCATTTGCTTTCCTTAATTGGGAAAAGAATACCTGCTCTGCCAGAGTTATAATAACTCTGCTACCCTCAAGTTCTGTGCCACATTAGCAGGGCCACAGCACAGTTATTAAACTTCTCATGTTCATTGAATATACGCAGTGCTGCCTTTTGGTGGAAAAAAACTGAAAAAAATTGTATTTGTCCTGCCCCTGTCCGTCCTAAGGGCGGTGGACACGTGTCGGCTGCGTGTGCAACGTTTAAAAATCAGACGCACCCAGCTACGTTTTACTCCTGGCTTCGCCATTTGCTTTCCTTAGTTGGGAAAAGAATACCTGCTCTGCCAGAGTTATAATAACTCTGCTACCCTTAAGTTCTGTGCCACATTAGCAGGGCCACAGCACAGTTATTAAACTTCTCATGTTCATTGAATATACGCAGTGCTGCCTTTTGGTGGAAAAAAACTGAAAAAAATTGTATTTGTCCTGCCTCTGTCCGTCCTAAGGGCGGTGGACACGTGTCGGCTGCGGGTGCAACGTTTAAAAATCAGACGCACCCAGCTACGTTTTACTCCTGGCTTCGCCATTTGCTTTCCTTAATTTGGAAAAAAATACCTGCTCTGCCAGAGTTATAATAACTCTGCTACCCTCAAGTTCTGTGCCACATTAGCAGGGCCACAGCACAGTTATTAAACTTCTCATGTTCATTGAATATACGCAGTGCTGCCTTTTGGTGGAAAAAAACTGAAAAAAATTGTATTTGTCCTGCCTCTGTTCGTCCTAAGGGCGGTGGACACGTGTCGGCTGCGTGTGCAACGTTTAAAAATCAGACGCACCCAGCTACGTTTTACTCCTGGCTTCGCCATTTGCTTTCCTTAATTGGGAAAAAAATACCTGCTCTGCCAGAGTTATAATAACTCTGCTACCCTCAAGTTCTGTGTCACATTAGCAGGGCCACAGCACAGTTATTAAACTTCTCATGTTCATTGAATATACGCAGTGCTGCCTTTTGGTGGAAAAAAACTGAAAAAAATTGTATTTGTCCTGCCTCTGTCCGTCCTAAGGGCGGTGGACACGTGTTGGCTGCGTGTGCAACGTTTAAAAATCAGACGCACCCAGCTACGTTTTACTCCTGGCTTCGCCATTTGCTTTCCTTAATTTGGAAAAAAAATACCTGCTCTGCCAGAGTTATAATAACTCTGCTACCCTCAAGTTCTGTGCCACATTAGCAGGGCCACAGCACAGTTATTAAACTTAGATTATTCATTCACTAGAGGCAGTGGGGCCTTTCGTTTTCAAAAAAGGGAAAAAATTATATTTGGCCTGCAGTTTTGCGCCAATTTATTTCCTGCCTGTGAAATCAAATCACTGGTAATACAGCATGCTGAGGGGTAGGGGTAGGCCTAGAGGACGTGGACACGGCCGAGAACGCGGAGGGCCAAGTCAGGGTGTGGGCACAGGCCAAACTCCTGATCCAGGTGTATCGCAGCCGACTGCGGCGCGATTAGTAGAGAGGCACGTTTCTGGCGTCCCAACAGTCATCGCACAATTCATGGGTCCACGCGGGAGACGGTTATTAGAAAATGAGCAGTGTGAGCAGGTCCTGTCCTGGATGGCAGAAAGTGCTTCGAGCAACCTATTGTCCAACCGCAGTTCTGCGCCGTCCACTGCTACAAATCAGAATCCTCTGTCTGCTGCTCCTCATTCCTCCCAGCCTCCTCACTCCACTACAATGACACCTGCTCAGCTGCGTGAAGACTCCCAGGAACTGTTCTCTGGCCCCTGCTCAGATTGGGCAGCAGTGGTTCCTCTCCCACCAGAGGAGTTTATCATCACTGATGCCCAACCATTGCAAAGTTCCCGGGGTCCGGGGGATGAGGCTGGGTACTTCCGCAAACTGTCTCAAGAACTTTCTGTGGGTGAGCAGGACGATGACGATGAGACACAGTTGTCTTGCAGTCAGGTAGTAGTGAGGGCAGTAAGTGCGAGGGAGGAGCGCACAGAGGATTCTGAGGAAGAGCAGCAGGACGATGAGGTGACTGACCCCACCTGGTTTGCAACGCCTACTCAGGACAGGTCTTCAGAGGGGGAGGCAGGGGCAGCAGCAGGGCAGGTTGCAAGAGGCAGTGCGGTGTCCAGGGGTAGAGGCAGGGCCAGACCGAATAATCCACCAACTGTTTCCCAAAGCGCACCCTCGCGCCATGCCACCCTGCAGAGGCCGAGGTGCTCTAAGGTCTGGGAGTTTTTCACAGAGACGCCTGTCGACCGACGAGCAGTGGTGTGCAAGCTTTGTCGCGCAAAGCTCAGCCGGGGAGCCAACACCAACAGCCTCAGCACCACCAGCATGCGCAGACATATGATGGCCAAGCACCCCACAAGGTGGGACGAAGGCCGTTCACCACCTCCGGTTTGCACCGCTGCCTCTCCCCCTGTGCCCCAACCTGACACTGCTATCCAACCCCCCTCTCAGGACACAGGCACTACCGCCTCATGGCCTGCACCCACACCCTCACCTCCGCTGTCCTCGGACCCATCCACCAGTGTAGTTCAGCGCACCGTCCAGCCGTCGCTTGCGCAAGTGTTTGAGCGCAAGCGCAAGTACGCCGCCACGCACCCGCACGCTCAAGCGTTAACCGTCCGCATAGCAAAATTCATCAGCCTTGAGATGCTGCCGTATAGGGTTGTGGAAACGGAGTCCTTCAAAAGTATCATGGCGGCGGCGGCCCCGCGCTACTCAGTTCCCAGTCGCCACTACTTTTCCCGATGTGCCGTCCCAGCCCTGCACGACCACATCTCCCGCAACATTGTACGCGCCCTCACCAATGAGGTTACTGCCACGGTCCACTTAACAACGGACACGTGGACAAGCACAGGCGGGCAGGGCCACTATATCTCCCTGACGGCACATTGGGTGAATTTAGTGGAGACTGGGACAGAGTCAGAGCCTGGGACCGCTCACGTCCTACCCACCCCCAGAATTGCGGGCACCAGCTCGGTGGTTGTATCTGCGGAGGTGTATGCTTCCTCCACTAAAGCACCCTCCTCCTCGTCCTCCTCCTCTGTCTCGCAATCAAGATGTGTTAGCAGCAGCATGTCGCCAACAGTCGGTGTCGCGCGGTGTGGCAGCACAGCGGTGGGCAAGCGTCAGCAGGCCGTGCTGAAACTACTCAGCTTAGGCGATAAGAGGCACACGGCCCACGAACTGCTGCAGGGTCTGACACAGCAGACCGACCGCTGGCTTGCGCCGCTGAGCCTCCAACCGGGCATGGTCGTGTGTGACAACGGCCGTAAGCTGGTGGCGGCTCTGCAGCTCGGCAGCCTCACGCACGTGCCATGCCTGGCCCATGTCTTTAATTTGGTGGTTCAGCGCTTTCTGAAAAGCTACCCACGCTTGTCAGACCTGCTCGTAAAGGCGCGCCGGCTCTGCGCACATTTCCGCAAGTCCCACACGGACGCTGCCACCCTGCGCACCCTGCAACATCACTTTAAGCTGCCAGTGCACCGACTGCTGTGCGACGTGCCCACACGGTGGAACTCTACGCTCCACATGTTGGCCAGGCTCTATGAACAGCGTAGAGCTATAGTCGAATACCAACT
Organism: Eleutherodactylus coqui; assembly: GCA_035609135.1. NCBI lineage: Eukaryota > Metazoa > Chordata > Amphibia > Anura > Eleutherodactylidae > Eleutherodactylus > Eleutherodactylus coqui. The sequence continues at coordinate 41,075,476 of CM069411.1, forward strand.
CCAACATGGGCGGCGCAGTGGGAGTCAGCCTCCTGAATTCCTTTCAGAAGAATGGGCCTGGTTGGCAGACATCTGCCATGTCCTTGGTAATTTTGAGCCGTCTACCCAGGTGGTGAGCGGCAATGCTACAATCATTAGCGTCACCATTCCTCTGCTATGCATCTTGAGAAATTCCCTGCAAAGCATAAAGGCAGCTGCTTTGCGCTCGGAAACGGGGGCGGGGGAAGACAGTATGCCGCTGGATAGTCAGGGCACCCTCCTGTCTATTTCTCAGCGCGTACAGGAGGAGGAGGAGGAGCATGAGGAGGATGAGGAGGAGGGGGAAGAGACAGCTTGGCCCGCTGCTGACGGTACACCGGCTGATTGCCTGTCATCCTTTCAGCGTTTATGGCCTGAGGAGGAGGAGGAGGATCCTGAAAGTGATCTTCCTAGTGAAGACAGCCATGTGTTGCGTACTGGTACCCTGGCACACATGGCTGACTTCATGTTAGGATGCCTTTCTCGTGACCCTCGCGTTGCACGCATTCTGGCCACAACGGATTACTGGGTGTACACACTGCTCGACCCACGCTATAAGGAGAACCTGCCCACTCTCATTCCCGAAGAGGAAAGGGGTTCGAGAGTGTTGCTATACCACAGGACCCTTGCGGACAAGCTGATGGTAAAATTCCCAGCCGACAGCGCTAGTGGCAGAAGGCGCAGTACCGAGGGCAAGGTAGCAGGGGAGGTGCGGAGATCGAGCAGCATGTACATCCCAGGCAGTGCAACAGTCTTTAAGGGCCTGGACAGCTTTATGGCTCCCCAGCAAGACTGTGTCACCGCTCCCCAGTCAAGTCTGAGTCGGCGGGAGCACTGTAAAAGGATGGTGAGGGAGTACGTAGCCGATCGCACGACCGTCCTCCGTGACGCCTCTGCCACCTACAACTACTGGGTGTCGAAGCTGGACACATGGCCTGAACTAGCGCTGTATGCCCTGGAGGTGCTTGCTTGTCCTGCGGCTAGCGTCTTGTCGGAGAGGGTGTTTAGTGCGGCTGGGGGAATCATCACAGATAAGCGTACCCGCCTGTCAACCGACAGTGCCGACAGGCTAACACTCATCAAGATGAACAAAGGCTGGATTTCGCCAGACTTCTCTTCTCCACCAGCGGACAGCAGCGATACGTAAGCAATACGTAGGCTGCACCCGCGGATGGAAGCTACGTTCTCTCTCACCATCCAAAACGGGGACATTTCTGCTTCATCAATCTGTGTCTAATATTCCTCCTCCTCCTGCTACTCCTCCTGAAACCTCACGTAATCACGCTGAACGGGCAATTTTTCTTAGGGCCACAAGGCTCACTCAAATAATTTTTCTATACAATTTTTAAAAGTTTCAATGCGCTTAAAAGCGTTGGAACTGTAACTTGAACCAATTTTTCGTTACACTGGGCTGCCTCCAGGCCTAGTTACCACTTAAGCCACATTAACCAAAGCGATTAATGGATTTCACCTGCCCTCTTGGCTGGCCATGGCCAATTTTTTGGATGTACATTAGTACTGTTGATACAGCAATTTTTGTGGGCCCTCGCCTACAGTGTAATCAAATAAATTTTTAGCCCACCTGCATTAAGCACGACATTACTACCTCAGCTGTGTTGGGCAATGCAATGGGATATTTTTGTGTACCGCCGGTGGGTTCCAGGGAGCCACCCATGCTGTAGGTGCACACGGAGTGTAACCTACATGTGTCCACTTGTAAAGAACCCCAGTCTGACTGGGGCATGCAGTGTGGGCCGAAGCCCACCTGTATTACGCACGACATTACTACCTCAGCTGTGTTGGGCAATGCAATGGGATATTTCTATGTACCGCCGGTGGCTTCCTGGCACCCACCCATGCTGTGGGTCCACAGGGAGTGTAACCTACATGTGTCCACTTCTAAAGAACCCCAGTCAGACTGGGGCATGCAGTGTGGGCCGAAGCCCACCTGTATTACGCACGACATTACTACCTCAGCTGTGTTGGGCAATGCAATGGGATATTTTTGTGTACCGCCGGTGGGTTCCAGGGAGCCACCCATGCTGTAGGTGCACACGGAGTGTAACCTACATGTGTCCACTTGTAAAGAACCCCAGTCTGACTGGGGAATGCAGTGTGGGCCGAAGCCCACCTGTATTACGCACGACATTACTACCTCAGCTGTGTTGGGCAATGCAATGGGATATTTCTATGTACCGCCGGTGGCTTCCTGGCACCCACCCATGCTGTGGGTCCACAGGGAGTGTAACCTACATGTGTCCACTTCTAAAGAACCCCAGTCAGACTGGGGCATGCAGTGTGGGCCGAAGCCCACCTGTATTACGCACGACATTACTACCTCAGCTGTGTTGGGCAATGCAATGGGATATTTTTGTGTACCGCCGGTGGGTTCCAGGGAGCCACCCATGCTGTCGGTCGACAGGGACTTCACAATAGGGAGTTGTACCTGCCTGTGTCTATGAATTAAAAAGCCCGGTCTAACTGGGGCATGCAGACACCTTGACAGAATGAATAGTGTGTGGCACATAGGTTCCCCATTGCTATGCCCACGTGTGCAGCTCCTGATGGCGGTGGCACAGGATTCTATTTCTCATTGCTTCTGTACAGCATTGTGGGCTATCGCCCCGCCCCTTTTAAAGAGGGTCGCTGCCTAGCCGTGCCAACCCTGTGCAGTGTGTGCCTGCGGTTCCTCGTCATGGCAGACGCACTTCTAAATAGACATGATGGTGGTGTGGCATGAGGGCAGCTGAAGGCTGCGCAGGGACACTTTGGTGTGCGCTGTGGGGGGGAGGGGGGGCGGTCGGGCAGCATGTGACCCAGTAGAAGTGGCAGTGGAGTGTCATGCAGGCGGTGATTGTGCTTTGTTGGAGGTAGTGTGGTGCTTAGCAAAGGTATGCCATGCTAATGATGGCTTTTCAGAAGTAAAAGTTGTTGGGAGGGGGGTGCCCCACTCTTGCCGGTATTCTGGCTTAATAGTGGGACCTGTGAACTTGAGATGCAGCCCAACATGTAGCCCCTCGCCTGCCCTATCCGTTGCTGTGTCGTTCCCATCACTTTCTTGAATTGCCCAGATTTTCACACATGAAAACCTTAGCGAGCATCGGCGAAATACAAAAATGTTCTGGTCGCCCATTGACTTCAATGGGGTTCGTTATTCGAAACGAACCCTCGAACATCGCGGGAAGTTCGTTTCGAATAACGAACACCCGAACATTTTGGTGTTCGCTCATCTCACCTCCACTGCAGAGGTTGGCACGGCTAGGCAGCGACCCTCTTTAAAAGGGGCGGGGCGATAGCCCACAATGCTGTACAGAAGCAATGAGAAATAGAATCCTGTGCCACCGCCATCAGGAGCTGCACACGTGGGCATAGCAATGGGGAACCTATGTGTCACACACTATTCATTCTGTCAAGGTGTCTCTGCATGCCCCAGTCAGACCGGGCTTTTTAATTCATAGACACAGGCAGGTACAACTCCCTATTGTGAAGTCCCTGTGGACCCACAGCATGGGTGGCTTCCTGGAACCCACCGGCGGTACATAAAAATATCCCATTGCAGTGCCCAACACAGCTGAGGTAGTAATGTCGTGCTTAATGCAGGTGGGCTTCGGCCCACACTGCATGCCCCAGTCAGACTGCGGTTCTTTACAAGTGGACACAGATGCATTTATAATTCCCTGTGGACCCACAGCATGGGTGGGTGCCAGGAAGCCACCGGCGGTACATAGAAATATCCCATTGCAGTGCCCAACACAGCTGAGGTAGTAATGTCGTGCTTAATGCAGGTGGGCTTCGGCCCACACTGCATGCCCCAGTCAGACTGGGGTTCTTTACAAGTGGACACATGTAGGTTAAACTCCGTGTGCACCTACAGCATGGGTGGCTCCCTGGAACCCACCGGCGATACACAAAAATATCCCATTGCATTGCCCAACACAGCGGATGTAACGTCAGCTGTAATGCAGGTGGGCTAAAAATTCATTTGATTACACTGTAGGCGAGGGCCCACAAAAATTGCTGTATCAACAGTACTAATGTACATCCAAAAAATTGGCCATGGCCAACCAAGAGGGCAGGTGAAACCCATTAATCGCTTTGGTTAATGTGGCTTAAGTGGTAACTAGGCCTGGAGGCAGCCCAGTTTAATGAAAAATTGGTTCAAGTTAAAGTTTCAACGCTTTTAAGAGCATTGAAACATATAAAAATTGTTTAGAAAAATGATATGAGTGAGCCTTGTGGCCCTAAGAAAAATTGCCCGTTCAGCGTGATTACGTGAGGTTTCAGGAGGAGGAGCAGGAGGAGGAGGAGGAATATTAGACACAGATTGATGAAGCAGAAATGTCCCCGTTTTGGATGGTGAGAGAGAACGTAGCTTCCATCCGCGGGTGCAGCCTACGTATTGCTTACGTATCGCTGCTGTCCGCTGGTGGAGAAGAGAAGTCTGGGGAAATCCAGGCTTTGTTCATCTTGATGAGTGTAAGCCTGTCGGCACTGTCGGTTGACAGGTGGGTACGCTTATCCGTGATGATTCCCCCAGCCACACTAAACACACTCTCTGACAAGACGCTAGCCGCAGGACAAGCAAGCACCTCCAGGGCATACAGCGCGAGTTCAGGCCACGTGTCCAGCTTCGACACCCAGTTGTTGTAGGGGGCAGAGGCGTCACGGAGGACGGTCGTGCGATCGGCTACGTACTCCCTCACCATCCTTTTTCAGTGCTCCCGCCAACTCAGCCTTGACTGGGGAGCGGTGACACAGTCTTGCTGGGGAGCCATAAAGCTGGCAAAGGCCTTGGAGAATGTTCCCCTGCCTGCGCTGTACATGCTGCCTGATCTCTGCGCCTCCCCTGCTACCTGGCCCTCGGAACTGCGCCTTCTGCCACTAGCCCTGTCGGATGGGAAGTTTACCATCAGTTTGTCCACCAGCGCCCTGTGGTATAGCATCATTCTCGAACCCCTTTCCTCTTCGGGAATGAGAGTGCAAAGGCTCTCCTTATACCGTGGATCGAGCAGTGTGTACACCCAGTAATCCGTAGTGGCCAGAATGCGTGTAACGCGAGGGTCACGAGAAAGGCATCCTAACATGAAGTCAGCCATGTGTGCCAGGGTACCTGTACGCAACACATGGCTGTCCTCACTAGGAAGATCACTTTCAGGATCCTCCTCCTCCTCCTCTTCCTCCTCCTCAGGCCATACACGCTGAAAGGATGACAGCCCAGCAGCATGTGTACCCTCACCAGTGGGCCAAGCTGTCTCTTCCCCCTCCTCCTCATCCTCCTCATGCTCCTCCTCCTCAACGCGCTGAGATATAGACAGGCGGGTGCTCTGACTATCCAGCGACATACTGTCTTCCCCCGGCTCTGTTTCTGAGCGCAAAGCGTCTGCCTTTATGCTTTGCAGGGAACTTCTCAAGATGCATAGCAGAGGAATGGTGACGCTAATGATTGCAGCATCGCCGCTCACCACCTGGGTAGACTCCTCAAATTTTCCAAGGACCTGGCAGATGGCTGCCAACCAGGGCCACTCTTCTGTAAATAATTGAGGAGGCTGACTCCCACTGCACCGCACAAGTTGGAGTTGGTATTCCACTATAGCTCTACGCTGCTCATAGAGTCTGGCCAACATATGGAGCGTAGAGTTCCACTGTGTGGGCAAGTCGCATAGCAGTCGGTGCACTGGCAGATTAAACCTATGTTGCAGTGTCCGCAGGGTGGCAGCGTGCGTGTGGGATTTGCGGAAATGTGCGCAGAGCTGGCGCACCTTTCCGAGCAGGTATGACAAGTGGGGGTAGCTTTTCAGAAAGCGCTGAACCACCAAATTAAAGACATGGGCCAGGCATGGCACGTGCGTGAGGCTGCCGAGCTGCAGAGCCGCCACCAGCTTACGGCCGTTGTCACACACGACCATGCCCGGTTGGAGGCTCAGCGGCGCAAGCCAGTGGTCGGTCTGCTCTGTCAGACCCTGCAGCAGTTCGTGGGCCGTGTGCCTCTTCTCTCCTAAGCTGAGTAGTTTCAGCACGGCCTGCTGACGCTTGCCCACCGCTGTGCTGCCACGCCGCGTGACACCGACTGCTGGCGACGTGCTGTTGACACATCTTGATTGCGAGACAGAGGTTGCGTTGGAGGAGGAGGAGGAGGAAGGTGCTTTAGTGGAGGAAGCATACACCGCCGCAGATACCACCACCGAGCTGTGGCCCGCAATTCTGGGGGTGGGTAGGACGTGAGCGGTCCCAGGCTCTGACTCTGTCGCAGCCTCCACTAAATTCACCCAATGTGCCGTCAGGGAGATATAGTGGCCCTGCCCGCCTGTGCTTGTCCACGTGTCCGTTGTTAAGTGGACCTTGGGAGTAACCGCGTTGGTGAGGGCGCGTACAATGTTGCGGGAGACGTGGTCGTGCAGGGCTGGGACAACACATCGGGAAAAGTAGTGGCGACTGGGAACCGAGTAGCGCGGGGCAGCCACCGCCATCATGCTTTTGAAAGCCTCCGTTTCCACAAGCCTATACGGCAGCATCTCCAGGCTGATCAATTTTGCAATGTGCACGTTTACCGCTTGAGCGTGCGGGTGCGTGGCGTCGTACTTGCGCTTGCGCTCAAACTGTGGCACTAGCGACGTCTGGACGCTGCGCTGAGAAACATTGCTGGATGGGGCCGAGGACAGCGGAGGTGAGGGTGTGGGTGCAGGCCAGGAGACGGTAGTGCCTGTGTCCTCAGAGGGGGGTTGGATCTCAGTGGCAGGTTGGGGCACAGGGGGAGAGGCAGTGGTGCAAACCGGAGGCGGTGAACGGGCATCGTCCCACCTTGTGGGGTGCTTGGCCATCATATGCCTGCGCATGCTGTTGGTGGTGCCTCCCCAGCTGATCTTGGCGCGACAAAGGTTGCACACCACTGTTCGTCGGTCGTCTGGCGTCTCTGTGAAAAACTGCCACACCATAGAGCACCTTGACCTGTGCAGGGTGGCATGGCGCGAGGGGGCGCTTTGGGAAACAGTTGGTGGATTATTCGGTCTGGCCCTGCCTCTACCCCTGGCCACCGCACTGGCTCGGCCTGTGCCCACACCCTCACTTGGCCCTCCGCGTCCTCGGCCGCGTCCACGTCCTCTAGGCATACCCCTACCCCTCAGCATGCTGTATTACCAGTGATTTGATTTCCCAGGCAGGAAATAAATTGGCGCAAGCCTGCAGGTCAAATATAATTTTTTCGCTTTTTTGCAAAGGGAAGGCCCCACTGTGTATATTCAATGAACAATACGTTTAATAACTGTGGTGTGGCCCTGAAAAAGTGTCACACAACTTTAGTGTAGCAGAGTTATTAACTCTGGCAGAGCAGGTATTTGCCAGTCAGGAAAGACAATGGCGCAAGCCTGCAGTAAACCGTAGCTGGTTGCGTCTGATTTTTGTACGTTGTCCACGCAGCACACACGTACACGGAGACCTTAGGACTGACACAGGCAGGCCAAATATAATTTCTTTTCCTTTTTTGCAAAGGGAAGGACCCACTGCGTATATTCAATGAACAATAACTTTTAGAACTGTAGTGTGGCCCTGAAAAAGTGACACACAACTTTAGTGTAGCAGAGTTATTAACTCTAGCAGAGCAGGTATTTGCCAGTCAGGAAAGACAATGGCGCAAGCCTGCAGTAAACCGTAGCTGGTTGCGTCTGATTTTTGTACGTTGTCCACGCAGCACACACGTACACGGAGACCTTAGGACTGACACAGGCAGGCCAAATATAATTTCTTTTCCTTTTTTGCAAAGGGAACGACCCACTGCGTATATTCAATGAACAAGAACTTTTAGAACTGTACTGTGGCCCTGAAAAAGTGACACACAACTTTAGTGTAGCAGAGTTATTAACTCTAGCAGAGCAGGTATTTGCCAGTCAGGAAAGACAATGGCGCAAGCCTGCAGTAAACCGTAGCTGGTTGCGTCTGATTTTTGTACGTTCTCCACGCAGCACACACGTACACGGAGACCTTAGGACTGACACAGGCAGGCCAAATATAATTTATTTTCCTTTTTTGCAAAGGGAAGGACCCACTGTGCCTATTCAATGAACAATAACTGTGTTGTGGCCCTGCCTACACAATTCTGTCCCTGTAGTATCAATGGAGGGTGCAATGCTCTGCACAGACGATTTTTAGAAGAAAAAAAAAATGCAACACTGCTAACAGCAGCCAGCACAGTACTGCACACCCTTAAATTTGGCCCTAGAAAGGACCGTTGAGGTTCTTGAAGGCTACACTCACTCCTAACACTCTCCCTGCCTATGCACCACTTCTGTCCCTAATGCCGGGTGCAATGCTCTGCACTGCCGATTTTGAGAGAAAAAAAAAAAAACACTGCTAGCAGCAGCCTGCACACAGGTAGATGTGGCCCTAAGAAGGACCTTTAGGGTTCTTGAAGCCTACACTGACTCCTAACGCTCTCCCTACAGCAGCACCAGCACGATAGTACTTTCCCTCAGCTAACTCACAAGGCATGTGTGGCGAGCCGCGGGAGGGGCCGACTTTTATACTAGGGTGACATCTGATCTTCCCAGCCACTCACTGCAGGGGGGTGGTATAGGGCTTGAACGTCACAGGGGGAAGTTGTAATGCCTTCCCTGTCTTTCAATTGGCCAGAAAAGCGCGCTAACGTCTCAGAGAGGAAACTGAAAGTAACCAGAACACCGCGTGGTGCTCGTTACGAGTAACGAGCATCCCGAACACCCTAATATTCGCACGAATATCAAGCTCGGACGAGTACGTTCGCTCATCTCTAATAAATATCCTTTGTTGTACTGGCATCAAAGGGTCTTGTTCTAAAAAATATCTTACTGCATTAATACCTTGAAGGTGATGAATATTAGAATATAAAGAGGTCACATCTAAACTACACCAAATATAGTCTTCTTTCCATGGTGTTTGCTTAATCGTTGACAAAATGTGACCAGTATCTTTGATATATGACGGCAAATTTATAACAAATTTCTGTAAATGATAATCTATGAACTGTGATAGGTTGCTTGTGATGGAGTTGATACCTGCAATTATCGGACGGCCTGGAGGGGTGTTCGCGTCTTTATGGATCTTAGGTAGAAAGTAAAAAAATGGTATTTCGGAATTTGAATACAAATAAAGTCCCGTTCTTTTTTTGTTAAACAATTATTTTCTACAGCTAAGTCTACCAACGATTGTAATTTGGATGAAATAAGGGATGTAGGATCTTTCTCTAGTTTTTGATAATATATCGGATCCTCCAAGATTCTCAGCGATTCAAAATTATAATACTCATGGTTCATGATTACAATCCCCCCTCCCTTATCAGCTCTTTTTATGACGATATTGGGATTTCCAGTTAAACCTTTTATTGCTAAGTGTTGTTTTTTATCTAAATTGTATTTTAAACCTTTCTCCTTAGTGCATAACTCTGAAAATTCATGCATTACACTCTGATAGAATAAATTAATATGGTTACCTTTGCTGTCCAACGGAAAAAATCTACTAGGTGCTCTCAGCCCACAAGGTATAGGATCTTCTAAATTGAATGCTTCGAATTCATCGTTTTCCCTATATTCATTTTTTAATTTTTGAATGGAAAAGAAACAAGTCACTGTTAAATTTCTTATGAAATGATTCAAATCAAAGAAAAGATCAAATAAATTTGCGCTCACAGATGGGCTAAAGGAAAGGCCCTTTGCTAAGACCTCCGCTTTCTTCCTTCTTAAAACATGGCTAGAGATATTGAAGATACCCATGGATCTCGCCTCCTCATTGTTAATTATTGGGTCACATTTAAAATTTTCCCCTTCTTGATTAATTTCCTTTCGTTTAGACCTTCTTCCACCTCTACGTCTTCGAGGCTTCGTTTCCTCGAGGATTTGATGCATGGGAGGGGTTGATAGAACTGAAATATTTTGTTTTTGGCCCCGATCATATGTTGGGAGGGAACCACTCGGGGTGTCGTGGGCTCCAATAATGGAAAAAGGGGATCTCTGCTCTTATAAATTTTAGCTGGAGCTGGTGTTTTTATAGAGGCCTCTACTGGCGTAATCTCACCTGATACAGATCCAGAGACCATATCAGTAAGATTTGATGGAGAATCTGCCAGAGGAGATTTTAGAAGAGCTTTTTCAAGGTCTACTGCATCGATCAGAATCATGTTCTTTGTTTTATTCAGATTGTCAATCCTCCAAGTAGAGGGTACCACAGATTGCAAAGTTGTTTTCCCGGGGGTTGGACAAACAGAGACGTGATTCGATAGATCAATTAGAGGCATTTCTTGATTAGAATCTACCTCTATTGTTTCTGGGATACTTGAAAGGCGCGACACCCTAGAGACTTGGGTTGATTTGTTCACTTTCAAGGCTGTATTCGAATGGACCCCAGGTGACGATAAGTCTCTCGGGGCCACATTCTCAGTACAATGTTGTACAGTTGTTTTAATTCGTTTATTCCTACTGTGCAGATAACCATCTTTATTTTCTTTCTTATCATGCTCAGGGGTTAACAATTTGGGTCCACTATTATGTGGCTTTCTATGATATGGTTTGTTAGTGAAAATACTGGTTTTCCCTGACTAGTTTCTCACTGTTGTGTCCCCCTGTGATGTATTGCTCCCAAAATTTGACACATTGGTGTTTTTATGTTTTTGATATGTCATATGTTGATTAGACCCTTCCTTTCTATAAGCAGGATTATAAACATGATACCTATTATGGTTATGACTCTTCTTTGTTGGTCTGGGATAGGTGTTAGCCTTTTTGCAATCCCATATAAAGTATTTTTAATGTGCATAATCGGCTGCGTCGCGGCAAAATTTATTAAATTTCCTATAAAATAAATTTCTTTCCAAGACCTCCATAGAGCTCAGAACAAATTTAAAATCATCCTCTTGACAAAAATCTGCTATAAACGCCACCCTTTGTAGGGCTTCAATAATCAGACTTTTTCTTTTTGCCATAATTTTTGCCAGTATTAAATCAGTAAACGTACCCAACATTAACTGCCACTCACCAGAGAATGTTTCATCACCCTGAATTGCTGGGCCGATATTAACCCGAAGACCCCTAGGTACAATTTTATTCTCCACATAAACGTTCAGGGCCAACCAGTCAATTGCATGACGCCATAATGCATGTATACTGTTCTTAAGGTCATATTTCAAAATTCCTTTTAACTGTGGTTGTTCATCTGGGAATACACCCCATACTAAGTCCCCTTCAAACCTTAGTGGGATTGATGAGGCGTTCAGCTTTTCAGGTTTCTTCTCAAAGTTCTGCAATTCCGACAGAAAACGTGCTGGAAGATGAAACCACCCATTCTTCAAAAAATCCATCGTGTTGTCGCTCCAATCCTCAAAGAAAGATCCAGATTCCAAAGTGGGAAACCGTGAAGTAACAAAAAAGGAGTCAAGGAGAGCACCAAACACCTTTCCAGACAATCAATAGCATATTGTATCAACTCACCTGGTGCCAGACATGTCACCCTAGGGTAAACATGTCAGCACCCAGTGTCCAGGTAGGCATATAGCATTTTTTCTTTAACAGGAAATCCACTGAATTATAGTTCACTGGAGAGCTGCAGATGTCACCCAAAAAAATCCGTGCCTCATAAGAGGTCGGATCATACAAAGATAGAGAAAAGAAAAAAACGGTAATCCTGCGCTGCTTTATGTAGAACAAAGACCGATTCTTTTAAAAGATAACAACGGTCAGTATCGGTTTATAGTCGAAAAACATTTATTATTACAATCTAAGGTCACAACCTCATATAAAAAGTAAGTAGATACTTGCGGGACAAATATGCGACGCGTTTCGACGTGCTAGACGTCTTTCTCAAGCATACATAAGACCAACAAAGCCAAGTATATATAGCACAATAAACAATTACATACCCTTCCCCGAAAGGTCACCAGAGTTGTGCTTGGTTCCAGTGTAAAGCGCCATCTTGGGCCATGGGTGATGACGTTACCTCCTAATGTCCTATGAAGCTCCTCCGAGTCGACTTTGAGAGCCGACGTACAGGGCTTCATCACATGACTCGTGTTGCGGAGCTGCGCTGTATAGGAGACACGCAGCGCTGCGTTCCATACAGGAATTAGTGTCCGGGGGCGGCATCAAAAGCCGTACCTCGTGACACATGACAGACGCTCAGGGCCATATCACATGACCCATATACGGAAACCTGCTGTGTAAGAGAAGCGTTCCTCTGTGTTCCAGTCAGGAACTTGATGTACCAGGGGCTGGTACAAGGAGAAACTTCATACAAATTTGCAGGACTGTACAAGGCTTACAGTCCTCAGATCCCCTTTACCTTCATAAGCTGGAGATGGTCCTTCCTCGTTAACAGACAAGAGGGCGACGTACAGTTGGCCTGGGTTCAGACCTTACCAATTCAGACATTGGTACTGTCGGGAAGAGTTCCAATCTGTGGGGGGTACATTGGAGGGTTTCGGGGGGGGGGGGGGGGGGGGGGCTAAGCCACCTTATTTGGCTAAGAAGCCATTTCAATTACAGATCAACTCTTTTTTTATTCGAACAACAATAAAAGTCTTAGTTGCTTTTCTCATTTAATTGGGATGCTTAAATAAGGATGAGAACAGTGGAGCCTGTTACATTTGCCAATCTTGATGCATGAGAATCCATTACAGTCTATTAACTGTTTGCACAGAAATCACTATCTATTTCTCTAGTGGAAGACAATGATCCATTGGCTCTGCATAAGCAGCACCATATTACTTTAGGGAGATACTGTCTGCTACCAAACCCATTCTGCACTGCTTTCTTTTATCTTCAAGCTCAAAGCACATTCCTTTATTTCTGTCCCCTCTTAAAGACGCAACACTCTGAACCAGTTTTTAACATAAACATGGCATAACATAATCTGAATTTACCTCCTTTACAATGCTACAATAAATTACAGTACTTCTCAGGTAGTGTACATGTACTGTATAGCTGTACGAAGCCCAGATGATGGGGAATCCCAATACTTGGAAATAGATGGGTGGAAATATTGCTATATGTAACACTGGCTGGAAACAAGATGATAGAACTGGACTTCATCTATTACAGTTTCCTTGTTTAGGTGCTAAATTTTGCAGTACTGAGATAACTTCATGTAGAATAATGGATAATATGAAGCACATATAAACACTAGTGGGCAAAATAAATGCAAGAATGGGAACTTGCCAATTGATGACAAAAACATAATGGGGATCGTAATCAGATTATTGCACAGTAAATATAGCCAAGTAATGGAGCAGATGAATGATGGAGAACAGATAACAAATTGACAAGAACTGACCCTAACTCTAGCACTTAGTTTTCGCTAAATCTATCCTTGATACTGACCCTATTACCAGACACCAGTGACCCTGTGTATCCATAAATATATCTTTAATAGAGACTCTATCTGAAACACTGACTCTGACTAATATGAAGATCACAATAGGACCCAGAGACAAGATAACCAAAGTGAACAAAGTTAAACTTATGCTTCGGAATACTCAATCAGTAAGTAATGGCACAGAGGTGTGATCAATAGGTATTGTCCCCTCTCTCTCTCCTGTCCGGTACGTGACAGGGGACATCATCGCATCGCTGCACTGCTAAGTGAAAATCAGCAGGGATTGAAGATCAGGTGAAAAGGTAGCAGGGGGGAGCATGGAAGGAGTCTGAAATCCGTAATTTAACTATTGCAGACTATAGATGTTTTTGAACAAAATATTCTCGGTTAACTTTCAACATCTTTATAACTTACATGTTTTGAACTGAAATTAAATTTATGATGTTTTTATTTTATCCAATCATTCTCTGAAAACTTTAAACTCATATCCAATCTACATATGCACATACAGTTGCAGAAACAGTACACACCAACACACACTGAATTAATTGTATACACACTATATGTGTATTTACTAAATAATAGAGTTGAGCGAGCACCAAAGTGCTCGGTTGCTCGTTACTCGAGCCAAACTTTTTTTTAATGCTCGAGAGCTCATTTTGAGTAAGGTAACCCATGCTCTGCATAGGGGAGGGCGTGAGAATCACCAGAAAACATCAGAAAGTGATGGAAACACCACGGAAATGGATAGGGAGCAGCAGGGGCAGCATGCATGGATGAATCTGAGGCTCCCAGGTCACACTATTAAGCCAAATTGGAGGCAAGAGCCTGGTGGTCACCCCCCTAACAATTTAGTTGGGCCAGACCATAATCAGCAAGGCACACGCGCTGGCACATTTTAGTTAAGCACCACACTAGGTGCAACGAAGGCCAATCACAGCCTGCGGGTCACACCACTGCCTCTTCTCCTGTGTTACATGCTGGCATTGCTGTCCAATCTCCCCCAGGATGCAGGCATGAGCCTGCATCCACAGTGTACCGAAATTTATCCCAGTGCAGCGTCCAGCTCTCCTCATCCCAGACGGCGTAAGGCGCACCCCTTCTCCTACTCAGTAGTTCACAGCGTACTGAAATTTTTACCAGCGCAGTGTTCAGCTGTCCTCATGCCACATGCTCGCTTGATAGCCACACCACCCTCATATCTATTTATAAGTGCGTATTGGAGGAGGAAGAACAGGAGACACACATTGCAGAGGGTTGGCAGGGCCTGGCAGCGACCCTCTTTGTAATCGTGGGCGATAGCTCACAATGCTGGTGAGAATTGCTGATAAAATAACGTATGATCATAATTCCAATCCCATGCCACCTCCATCACAAAATTTCATGAGCCACAAACGTGGGCATAAAGGGGACTCAGATGCCAGTACTTCTACACATCTCCACAATTCAACAATCCATTCTAAAAAAAAACAAAATATTTTATTACTCGGAGAGCAGGTGAACTGCTGAAAGATTTGTTTACCAAGAGTATAGGTGAACCCTTGAAAGATTTGTTTATTAAGAGTGTTGGTTTATGTTCCGTGAGACGTGCTGGTGTTGGGCGGGGACACCGCAGCTGGAAAAAAGTGGCGGCTAGGGACCAAGTACCGAGGGACCGCCGCCGCCATCGGTTGCAGAAAGCCTCCATTTCTATTAGACTGTATGGCAGCATCTCCAGGCTGAGTTGTTTTGCAATATGCACGTTTAAAGATTGTGCATGAGGGTGGGTGGCTGCGTATTTCTGCTTTCGTTGTAACGCTTGGGTTAGCGACAACTGAATCTGCGCTGGTATACATTGGTGGAGGCCGTGGATGACTATGCAGGTGAGGATGTGGGTGCAGGCCGGGAGGCGCTCGTGTCTGCACCCTGGGAGGGGGATTGCATCTCTGTGCCAGGTTGTGACACTGGGGAAGAGGCAGTGGTGTTTTCAGGGTAAATAATGCCAATTTTGATAGCCTCTCTAAGTGTTCCAGTCCTCTTGCTCCATTTATTAATTTAGTCGCCCTTCTTTGAACCCCCTCAAGCACTGTAACATCTTTCCTGAGCACCAAAAATGTAGACAGTATTCCAGGTGGGGCCTGACAAGTGCCTTATATAGTGGAAGAATAATGTTCTCATTTCCCTATGCCTCTTTTAATGCACCCCAAGACTTTATTTGCTTTCGCAGCAGCTCACTGGCATTGATTGCTCCAGTTAAATCTACAGTCCACTAGTGCCCCAGGTCTTCATCCATATCACTTTTCCCTAGCTGTACTCTATTTAGTGCATATTTGTGACATCCGCTTCTCCTGCCCATGTGCATAGACTTACATTTATCAACCTTGAACTTCATTTAGCATTTTTCTACCCAAGCCCCCAGGTAATCTAGGTCCTTTTGTAGCCATACATTGTCCTCTGTTGTATTTATTATCATGTATAATTTTGTATCATCTGCAAATATTGATATTTTACTGTGCAGTCCTTCTATCAGGTCATTGATAAATATATTGAACAGAATGGGGCCTAATACTGAACCCTGTGGCACACCCACTAGCAACGGTTGCCCAATCAGAGTATGATTCATTTATTACCCCCCTCTGTATTCTATTTCTGAGCCAGTTCTTTACTAAAACAAACACATTTTCGCCCAGACTGAGCTGACTCATTTTATATATCAACCTATTATGCAGCACAGTGTCAAATACTTTAGAGAAATCCATATATATGAAATCAATGTACTCTTCTTGGTCCAGTCTAGAACTTTCTTCATCGTAGAAGCTGATCAAATTTGTCTGACATGATCAACCCCTCATGAACCCATGCTGATGAGGAGTTATACCATTGTTTACTTGGAGGTATTCAAGGATGGCGTCTCTCAGTAACCTTGAATATTTTTCCAATTAATGAAGTGAGACTTACTGGCCTGCAGTTACCAGGTTCTCTTTTGGACCCCTTTTTGTATATTGTTTTTTTTAAACAATCTCTTTTATTTATTTTTCAAGTGAAAAGATCTGCATTGCAATATAATGCAAACATAAAG
Source organism: Eleutherodactylus coqui (assembly GCA_035609135.1). Taxonomy (NCBI): domain Eukaryota; kingdom Metazoa; phylum Chordata; class Amphibia; order Anura; family Eleutherodactylidae; genus Eleutherodactylus; species Eleutherodactylus coqui. The sequence goes on from CM069411.1 coordinate 41,091,878, forward strand.
AATTATGCAGTTGAAAGGTAATTTAGGTAGGCCACGCAGGACCTCCGAAACATAGCAAATAAACGGTTACATATACATATACGGGTCGGAACAATGCAAGAAGACAAATCACTGTTACAGAAAATCTATTTAGCTGTGTGTCAGATACCTGCCAGGCATATAGAGCACATAACTGTGGGTATTATAGATGTTGCGTATCTGTTATATACTTCTGTTTGCAAGTAACAGTTGGGTGAAAGATTGTTAACTTAAACGTTAAGGAATAACGAGAAATAGAGTATAGTAACGACAAGATGTTAGGTTTTGTATTGAGAAAGGTAGTGGTGCGCTAAGTTGAGGTTTAGTGGCAGATTAGTTTTGGAGAGTGTATGTTTTAAAGAGTGTCAACCGGATCTTTATTGAATTGTTGCGAAGTAGAGAGTCCAGGGGTTCCAGACTGTCTGGAAGCTTTCTCTATTTGCTGTCTCCCACGCTAATAATTCCTCAAATCTGAAGATCTGGGAAACTTTGTCTCTCCAGAGGTCTATGGTGGGGGTTGACTTTTCTCTCCATAGGAGCGGGATAATTAGTTTAGCTGCTGACAGGAGAATTGTTGGCAAGTGTTTCTTCGAGGGTGTGAATTGTGGAGAGGGTTTCCACATAAGGACCTCTTCTGGGGTAAAAGTATATGAGGATTTACATATTTTATTTATTTGGTCAGTGATTTTTTCCCAAAAGGGTTTTATCGCCGGGCATTGCCACCAGATATGTAGAAGGGAACCTTTATCTGCTTCGCATCTCCAGCATTTATTGTTTGGTGAGAGGTTTGCTTTGTATAGATAATCTGGTGTTTTATACCATCTAGTGAGAATTTTAAAAGAGTTTTCCTGGATCCGGACACACCTAGAAAAACCATGCGAATTACTGAGAATTTTCTGGGTTTCTTTCTTGCTTAGGGAGATTTTTAGTTCGTTTTCCCATTCTCGAATAAACCAAGGTTTTTCTGTAGCTTGGTTAAATAACAAGCCTTTATATAGGAGGGTCATATTTTTCTTTGGAAGGGGTGTAAAGGATAGATAGGCCTCAAACCAGAGGGGGTCTCTTGTTCTGTTACAGAAGGTTGATTGAAATCTTTTAATAGAGTTATATATATCTAGTCTTTCTATGAAGTTGACTGGTTTTCCTGGTATTAATTTATTAATTTGGGATAGGTTAGTGAATCTGCTGTTTTTTAATATTTCGGATATAGTCGTTGAGCTGAGGTACGTCCAGGCTCTGGTCACCTCCATCGGTTTGTTCGCTAGTATTGCCGGGATTAACGATGCTGGGGTCATTGGTGCTAATTTTGTTGGGGGTTCTGAGGCCGGGCGTAGAGAGCGAACTACTTTAATGGTACCTCTTGTGGTCGGACTGAGATTTGATAATGTGTTTGTGGGAGAGTCGACTGACCAAAGATGATACTGATCTTTAGACTGTAGAATGCTTTTTTCGAGCTTTGTGTCTGGTGGGTTTTTATCCAGGTTAGATAATGATAGCCATCTGGCTAAATGTATGGCTTTGTAGTATAGTAAGACGTTAGGGAGGTTGAAGCCGCCTTGCGCTTTTTTCTGAGTTAGATAAGAGAAGGCTAAACGGGGTTTACGTTTGTTCCAAATAAAGTGACAAAAAGCTTGGTTAAGTTTAGTGAAGAAGCTTAGTGGTATTTCTATTGGTACAGTCTGTAAGGTATAAAGGATGTAGGGAAGGATGTAGGTGGAGATTAAATTTTTTCTGCCCATCCAAGAGAGGTGAGGCACGTTTAATTGCTGGAGTTGAGATTGGACTTTCTTAAGGAGAGGGATATAGTTGGCTTTGAATAGGTGGGAGGGGTTTGGGGTTAATAAGATACCTAAGTGTTTTAGGCCTGAAGAGGGCCATATGATGGGGTGTTGTTTTTTGAGTGCGTTTATTATGTAGTTTGGGGAAGTGATATTTAGGGCTTCTGATTTACTGTAATTTACTTTAAAGTTCGAAATCTTCCCGAAAAGTTCGAAGGTTTCTAGGCTTTTGGGGAGTGCTTCTTTAGGGTTGGACATTAAAATGAGAAGATCATCTGCAAATGCAGCTGTGGTATGTATCTTGTTTCCTACTTTTAGTCCTTTAATGTCTGGGGTTTGTCTAATCTTCTGTAATAAAGTTTCCATGACTAGTATAAAAAGGGTTGGTGATAGTGGGCAGCCCTGCCTGGTGCCGTTACTAATAGGGAAGGGGTTCGATAGTGAGCCATTCACCCGGATTCTGGCAGATGGTTTAGAGTATAATGTTGCAATTGCTGTTATAAATTGTGCTGGAAGGCCAAATTTAGATAGTGTGTGGGTCATAAAAGTCCACTTCACTCTATCAAATGCCTTTTCGGCGTCAGTACTAAGGAGAGTGAGTGGGGCTCCATTAGATTTGGCGTAATGAATGGCATTGATAATGCGTGTTGTATTAAATTTACCTTCTCGGCCTGGGACGAATCCCGTTTGGTCCGGGTTAATGAGTCTAGGGATTACTGGGGCCATTCGTTGTGCGACAAGTTTTGCCCACCACTTGAGGTCTGTATTTAATAATGAAATAGGGCGATAATTACCGCAACTTTCTGGGTCTTTACCCTCTTTTGGGATCAGGGTAATAAAGGCCTCGAGTGCTTGTTTAGGCAGTTCCGCCCCTTGGAGCAGTGAGTTGCACAGATTTGTGAAATGTGGTAGAAGGGTCTTCGCAAATTTTTTATAATAAAGAGTTGGTAGGCCATCTGGGCCGGGGCTTTTCCCGCTCGGGATGGAAGATAGAGTGTCAAATACCTCCGAAGGAGTAAATGGGCGCAGCATCTGGGAGCGTTCTTCTTCATTTAACTTAGGGAGATTAAGGGAATTGAGGAAGGAGATTATTTCTGCTGAATCTGAGTTCTGTTGGTTGCTAGTAGTAGAATTATTTAGGTTATATAGGGAAGTGTAATATTTTTCGAATTCTTTTGCTATCTCTGCTGTGGAGGAAGCTATATTGCCAGATGTAGATTTTATTTTGTGGATGAATGCTTTTTCTTTTTGTTTCTTGATTAGGTTTGACATAAGTTTGGAGCCTTTGTCTCCGTGCGAATATATTTTATATCTGGAAATGAGATGAGCTTTTGCTGTCTTTATGTTTAGTGTATTCTTCAGCCTAATCCTGACATTTTTTAGATCGTTTAGGACTTTGGGATCTTGTGAATGTTTGTGTGATAGTTCTAATTTAGAAATCTGGGTCAGCAGGTCGTTAATCTCTTTTTCTTTTTGTTTCTTTACTTTTGTGCCTAGGGCTATTAGTTCACCCCTAACAAAGGCTTTATGGGTTTCCCACAGAATCGGTTGTGATATTTCAGGGGTATTATTAAAGTTGAAAAATTCTTCGAGTTTGTTTATTAATGTCTTATTTTTGTCTTCATGGTCTATTAATGTGGGGTTTAGTTGCCATGTCCACTCTCTTACCGGAAGGCTATTAAGGGTAAGTTTTAAAGAGACTGGGGCATGGTCTGAAATTGAGATGGGCCCAATGTCCACTGTCTTGATGGCTTGAACATGTGACCCTGACAAAAGAATATAATCTAACCTATGATATGTGGCATGGACTTGGGAAAAATAGGTGTAGTCTCTTGTCTCGGGGTTTAGCAATCTCCAAACATCTTGTAGATTTAAGTCAGAGAGGGTGCTTTTGAGTTTACGAAGTTGTTTATAAGGGATCGAGGAGGAGTGGGTTGAAGTGTCTATTTCTGGGTCAATTGCTAAATTAAGGTCTCCTCCTATAATCACTATGCCTTCTGCGAAGTCTGCAAAATCGTTCAGGGTGCGGGTTAGCCATGGAATTTGATTTTTATTGGGCGCATATAGGTTTGCTAGTGAGATTTTTTTGTGTGCTATTGTGCCCTTTAAAAACAGGAATCTGCCGTAAGGATCTGCTTTCATGAGGGTTGTGTTGAAGGGGATGTTATTACCTATTGCTATAGAGACTCCTCGTGAGGCTGAGGTGTGGGTACTATGGAACCATTTGTTATAGTGGTAGGTAGGTAGTTTGGGAAGGCGGTTATGTCTAAAATGTGTTTCCTGTAGGAACACTATTTCGGCCTTCAGCTTCTTGAGTATGGTAAAGATCCGGCTACGTTTTTGAGGGGTGTTCATCCCTCTAATATTAAAAGATGTACATTTAATATCTGCCATTGGATTTGCAAGGGGGGTAAGTAGTATCAAGTAGTAATCTAAACCTCATCACATTTAGTTGGTGAGTCATCTTGTCAGAACAGAACATGTGAACAGGGCTCACTGTGTTAAATAGTGAGCAACAAAACTGAAGTATGCTCGGGTGAGAGCGAGACCCAAGAAAGGTGTCGGCTCGATTCCGCCCATCACATAGTGTACGGCGTGAGCAGACTTGTTGGGTCTCCCCTACACAGCCGTGCGTGTGGGGGTTTGGAGCAAACGTGCCTCACATGAAGGGGGGGGGGGGAGTTGGGCGAGCCGCCCAGACCTCAGGGTTATATAAGCGTCGAGGACAGTTGTTTTAGAGTGGGGGTGGGGGGTGGGGGGGGGGGCGCGGGAGGGCGAGGAAACTCAGTACAACCGGAGTCGATGTCTCCCTTGTGGCAGCGTCTCCCGGTCCCCCATCAAAGGGTGGGGAGTAGGCATGAGCCGCTTATCGGCCGAGAGGGAGCTGCGCCATTCGCTCCCAGCATAGCGAACATGTGGGACATCGTGTTCAAGTGCGACTTCCTCTCCCCGGTGTGTTTTTGCAAGTAGTCGCCCTATTTGATGTGTTGCTTGTAAGCTATATCTCCCCCGCCTAGTTGGGCAGGGTGTCTCAGGCGCCAAGGGGCCCCCCGCCAGAGGCCGCGCCCCCCCCCAATCCCCAACACGTCAGACGTAATGGGCGCCCGAGATGGTATAGTCATGGAAAGGGGGAGGGGGAGAGGGGGGGGCCCAACCGAGACCCAGGGCGCCCACCGCATCAACAAAATGTAATCAACTGTAGGGGAGTCAACAACTCACAAGTCCCATAGAGGTGGATTTGTCCGAGTCCCGATCATCTGTGGTTCGCCAAATGTTCTGTGTGTGTGGGCCCGGTGCACCTGAATGGGGAAACAGAGTAGAAGGGAGGGCGACAGCTGGTGAATTTTGAGTATTGTAAATCAGCAGTCGGTTTGCTTCTGGGATTTTTTGCGCTTTGTAGTGAGCTTCCATCCATCTGGTCTCGTAAGCTGTGGCATCTGGTGCTGCAGCTGGGCTGGAAGCCACGAGGGGATGTCGATTGGTGGAATCTCTAATTTTTGCCAGGCTTCATTGAGGTCCTCTGGTGATCTGATAGAGATTTGTTGACCTTCTTTAAAGGTGGCAAGACCAAAAGGGAAGAGCCATTTTATTGGGAGCTTTTTTGCTCTCAGGGCGTCTGTTAGGGGTTTTAGGATCCGTCTCTTCGCTAGTGTGCTTGGAGCAAGGTCCTGGAAGAGTAAGATCTTGGAGTTTTCTAATAAGACGTTTTGAGCTTCTCGTGCTTTTTGGAGGATGGCTGAAGTGTCCACATAGCTAAGGAGGCCACAGATTACATCCCTTGGTGGGTCTGTGGGAGAGGGTTTAGGGCGCAAAGCTCTGTGTATGCGTTCTATTTTTATGTCTTTTGCGCGTTCTTCTCCAAGAAGTGTCTGGAAAATCTGCGAGGCTGTGGACTCGAGCGCATCTCTGGCAATGGACTCGGGGATCCCTCTGAAACGGATGTTCTTGCGTCTGCTCCTATTTTCTTGGTCCTCGAGTAATAGCATGGCCTGATTCAGCTGGTGTTGTTGTGCTGTTAGGTTGGCCTGCAGCGCAGAGCTGTGGAGGAGTATATCCTGTTGGGTGTTTTCTAATTCTTCGACTCTGCGTCCTATGTGTCTCACTTCAGTTTTGATGTCAGCTAATTCCTTTAGGACAGGCGAGATAGCTTGTGTTAGAAATTGCTTGAAGAAAGCTTTGGAGATTGCTCCTTGATCTTGGTCTTCGTTGTGGTCTGAGATAATCGATGCGGTGTCTGCATCAGAGTCCTCTATATCTAGGTCTGGTTGGGCGTCATTTACTGTTTTGTTTTTCTGTGCAGCTGGGGAGCTGTGTTTTTTCTTGAGATATTTATCCATCTCGTTTTGATTTTTATTTGGTCTTGGTGTTCCCGTCTGATCTCTACTCCTATCCCTGTTGGTCTTTACCATTTTTGTGCTTGAATTTTAATCTTGAAGATACAGGAGGTCTATGCTGAGGTCTTGTGCAGGCTCGTCCCCCCTTAGTTTAAATTATGCATACGTGCGTTGCATTGTTCCCTGGTGGGGAACTCCGGATTTATTTTGCAGTTTTCACCTCTCTTGTGTGGGGGGAGGGATCTCCGATATATATCTCTCAGCGGGGGTGGGGATGGCGTCCCACTGACCACGTGTTTTATGCAGAGAGTGTCAGCCGTATTGTTCTTTTAGGGCCACTAGGTGATAGTAGGTTGTTGGTAATTTGGCTTGTTTGCCTAGTAGCAGGCTTTTTTTTTTTTTTTTTTTTTTTTTTTTAATGCTTTGGAGTTATATCTCTGTGTAGCAGAGAGGAGTTAGCATGCAGTACCTTTAGGTTGCAGTTATTGGGTGGGGGTGTGCTTTCTGCACAAGTCCAGGCCAACTTCTCCAGGACACAGGGGGTTAATAAGGCGCTCTGTTATGGAGAGTTTCTCCACTGTTGAGAGTGGGTAATGTGGAGGCTGCTTGATGGGGACTTTTGTCAGAGCTCCAAGGTATGAGAAACGAGAGGTGGGGGTCCTCTGCCGGGCGCTCTGTGTCCCCAGAGGCTAGGTGTATTGCTATTGCTGTGCTGACAATGCCGGTATACCGCGGACCGGAAGTGGGGTCTCACCGGGATCAGCGCTCCAGGAGAGGACTGCAGCCCCTGGTGGTATGTAGGCTGCGGTCCTGTGCCACTGATTCAGTGACTTTGTGAGCGCTCCTCACGTACCTCTTCTCACTAGGTGCCCCTGTCAGTCGCTGGGGGTGGGGAAGGAGAGTCTCCCGCTCTGCAGAAAAGACTGCGGTATTGCTCCGGAGTAGTTTCTCTTCACGTCCTCGCTCTTTACCAGCTTAGGCTGTGAATCAGCAGCGGCTTCAGGTAAGTTGCTATCGGGGCAAGTTTCGCCACTGTTTCACTTGTCTTGCGGAGCACGGGACTCCGCGCTTCCGGTCGGCCCCGAGATTTAGTCCCCGGCTTTCCTCCGTCGCTAGGCCCCAACTGTGAGATGTCGCCCGGATGATCGGGGATGGTCGGGGATCGCTGTATCTGTGTCCCCACTCGCGGGGCTGGTGATGGGGCACCGCTTAGAGCGTCAGGGGGTTTGAAAAAGCCTAAAAAACGCTGGTTTCTCTCTCCCAGATGGGGAGCGCTAGAAAGGCACGTCTGCTCGGTCTGAAGGTCAGGCCACGCCTACTCCCTTTTTGTATATTGTAACCACATTGGCAATGCACCAATCCAATGGTACAAACCCCGGTCTTGATACTGTCCATATATATATATATGAAATAGCGTCACTTAGTTTCCTTAGAACCCTTGGGTGTATTCCATCCGTGCCCGGTGATTTTTTTTATTTTAATCCTCTTTAACCAGCTCTGCACATTCTCCTGTGTTAGGTATTCAATATTTAGCAGGGGGTAAATTTTATTCCCTTGCATCTCGTGTGATATTTCTTTTTTATTCATAAATACACTTGAAAAGAAACTATTTAATAGATTTACTTCCTCTCACTGTCTTCTGTGATTTTTCCTGCATTATTTGGTAAAGGGCCAGTGCTCTCAGTGCAAATCTTTTTACTGTTTATACAATCGAAAAATAGTTTAGCGTTATTTTTGCTCTCTTTGACGATCAGTCTTTCTGCCTCCTCCTTAGCAATTTTGACCTTTTCTTTACATATTAATTTTTTTCACTGTATGATTTTAGCGCTTCTTCGCTGCCTTCTTGTTTTAGTAGTTTAAATGCTTTCTTTTTTTTCTTTTATTACAGTCTTGCTGAGCCACATTGATTTTCTTCTACTTGTAGTTTTTTTTGTTTTTAAAGGGTATGAACTGCTCACATGAGCTAATTTGGATGTTTTTAAACTTTTCCCATTGCTGTTGTCTGTACTATTATTTTTGAGGATGTTGTCCCACTTAATGTTACCGATATTAGTTCTGAGCTGATCAAATTTTGCTTTACTAAAGTTTAGTTTTTTTTTGTCACTCCCTGATAAGGCTTCTTATTGAATGACAGCTGGAAAATAATTACATTGCGGTCACTATTTCCCAAGTGTCCCTCAACCTGCACCCTGATTATTCGGTCCGGTTTGTTAGTTAATAATAAGTCCAGAGTGGTCCTCCATCTAATTGGCTGAAGTAAAACAGCTGCAAACCTACTTCATACACAACACAAGGCAAAAAGTCCCTGGAGGCTGCAGCGCTCCAGATATAATGTGCATTGTGCCAGGGATAGCTATTTCACAGCTCATCCATTAGTCTTTCATGGGGGTGCGGGCGCGTGCTGCCATGCACTGCACTGTAATGCCATTGTGCAAGAGGAGGAAGGAGAAGAGAGGCTGAATCTGATACTAGTGTGTGATGGAGCCCTTTTGTAGCTCCCTATATTGGCAGATTCATGCCTTTACCCCACGGATTGTTTTCTTTTCACCACTGCAGGTCTAGAGATGGACAGGGTGCTGAGGGAGCAGATTATTTAGTAGGTTTGCAGCAGTTTTCCAGGCAGAGAGTAGTGAGCTCTGCACCGTGCATCCTAACAGCATGGAGCTAAAATCGGAAGTCTATAAAACCTTTTAAAATAGCTATGGGAAATACTCGAATGGTATTTCGAAAGCATTTACAGCACTATCATTATGCTCCCCAGCGTCCGTTCTTCTATTTAAAATTATATGGGAGGAGGACCTCCAGGCACCATTTGCTTCAGAGTAATGGGCACAACCGAGACAGTTAAAATTGGGCCATGGCATAACGTCCGCCATATGGAAACTGACGGGTGACACAAAGTTAGTCCAAGCCACATTATAACACTTTTTGGGTTGTATGTCTGTTATCCCTGACTTTATCCAAGTAAAAGCATAACTAAACTTTAAAAAAGCTTTGCTTTAGTCAATAGTCCTGTGTATGCTTCCTCTATATTATTATTGTTTAGTTTGCTTCTCTTTCGGAGCTCATGATTGGAGGTTAGCTACTAGTTGTTCTGATGGCTTCTATATACTATACATAGAATACAAGATGGGAATGCTTGATTACCTCTCAACTACAGAAAAACAGCAAAAGGATTATGGAAGACATATATACATGTAAAAAAGTCAATTTAATACAAAAAAATCATGAGTCATATATGAAGGAGTCAGGATTCGGAGTCTGAGAAAATTGAGGAGTCGAAGGTTTGGCATTCCAATTACATAGCCCTGATGTTTGAAACCTAATCTGTAGCATAAAATATCCTCCCCATCTGGACCTATCTTTATAGTACAATACATGGGGGTGCAGATTTGTGACAAACTCAATATAAAAACACTTCTATGTGTGGTTTCACCATTACAGTTCTCCTGCACTGCTGACTAAAACTACAGACTATGATATACTGATGAGGTAACAAGCTTTCTATTCAATGATTTGTAGTTATCACAAACAGCAGGATATGTAAGATTTTATGACTTTCCCAAAATAGGTGAGACCTGGCTGGTAAATGGTAAAACATCAGATGTCCTACTGTCTGTGTTGACAATAAATCAGCTTATTATTGATTCAGTAGACTGAGTACAGAGTTTGTGCATCATAAGTTCTAGAATAATTTTTTGTTTTGCAGGTCCCATGGTGGGAAGCTGATTATAGGGGGTGCTTGCATCCGATGGAAAATTCTCCAATCCACTGTTCCATTAACATCAGTATGTGTCAGTGGATAATAATAATAATAATAATAATAATAATAATAAGAAGAAGAAGAAGAAGAAGAAGAAGACCCCAGAACAAGTGTTGCTTTTTACATATGTTTTTAATCTGATTGAAAAATGGTGTTTTTCAATTACTTAAAATTCTATAATAGGGTACATTAAAAGTTAACTATTTCTTCACACTAAGTATATTTTTTACTGATGTTCGAGTTTATATATGTTGTATATCCCAATTTTAATGAGCAAGTAAACATTGGGGCACAAATAAAATTTCTGAAGTAAATGATCTTATAGAGAAGTTGTGTAGCACACTGGAAACATCAATACTTGCATCTCTAACCCATGATATGTTCTCTGCATGCTAACATACATATTGAAATTTGTCTACAAGGAAGCATATGATAATGGTTGACATTAGCTTTGAGCTATGGATGACGTTCACATAAATTTGAATACATAGTGTGAACAGAACTGACTGGCATCATGGGAATGGGTAAAAATCCATAGTGAATTACAGCGTCAACTAGGGCCGGCACCAGCAACTGGTAGGCAGGGAGTCCTCCGCTCCAACAACTGTGCCTGCTGGTAAGATTTGCAGCATCTCCTTTACATACACATTACAGGGACTTACTTCCCACACTGTGTCAGGCACGGTATAACTTTGCTCTTCTCCTCTTCCCCCGATTCCAGTGTTTACTCTACTGTAAGTAAGAGAGCTGGAAGGGAAGCAAGGTTCTGCTGTATCAGGCAGAGCAGCAGAAGTCCGTTTCTGTGAGCGTACATGGTGTCTTCTATTGCACTTTACCCTGTGCAGTGTCTTTCCTTTATATCTCTTGAGTGAAGTGAACTCTAATTATGCCAATTTTGGTGGTTTAGTACAGAGTTTCTCCTTCATTTTTAGAGATAGCCATGTTTTAGATGAGAAGACAAATGGGGAATGGAGCAAATCTATATACTGATGTTTATATTTGAACAAAAAGTCTTGTTTTTCTCCTCCCTTATTTCATATATGGAAGCGAGATTAATTGATTCCTAATGAGTCTGACTACATGCAACCAGTCCACAAAACATCACACCTTCCAAGGGGGACATGCAAGTACATGAGACAAATGTAGGGGAAAAAATGTGGTTATAGGCGCAATCCCATTTATCTCAAAGTCGCACGAGACCTGTTTTTGAGTTCAACTCCTGTTTTTACAGAGAAGCTGAAAACACATCTTATGCCTCTTTGATAGAGATGAGCGAACGTACTCGTTACGAGTACTTACGCACCCGAGCACCGCCATTTTCGAGTACAGCAGTACTCGCGCGTAAAGATTCGGGGGGCGCCGTGGCGGCACGGGGGGTAGCAGTGGGGAGTGGGGGGGAGAGGGAGAGAGAGAGGGCTCCCCCCTGTTCCCTGCTGCTCCCCCCCGCACCGCTGCGCCTCTCCCCGCCCCCCGGCACCCCCCGAATCTTTACGCCCGAGTACTGAAGTACTCGAAAATGGCGGTACTCGGGTGCGTAAGTACTCATTACGAGTACGTTCGCTCATCTCTACTCTTTGACATAAATGGGATTGTGCCTATAACCACATTTTTCCCTACATTTGAAGCATGTTTTAAGGATCTGTAGCAGGCCATATTGGTGACAATTGTGGGGCTACAGTGGAGCGTCTATTACATTTTGGCTCCATGTCTCGTGCAATAGTATATTATGGAGCCACAGTGAGGGTACTGTTACAGTGTGAGACCACAGTGGGCACATTATTACTATAACAAGTGACAGAGAAATGTATTAGGGGTTGTGACAGCATGAAAGGAAGAATGTGTAGAAAAAAAGTTGCGGCCTGAACCGAGAAAAAAAATGAATTTAGAGGATTCACCAGAGGCAATATCACCTGTGATCACAAGTGGTAACTACACCTTCAGCAGGTATTTGAGTATATTATATAAGAACTGTATTATTTAAAGGTGTACTAGAGCTGAATCACATTGTCTATGCCAGCCACATTATAAGACATCATTCATGTGTGTTTTTTTTATGTGACTGGATTTCTCTAATATGATATAGTGTTCTATATTTTATCCAAGGGAAAGGTGTCCAAGCAAGAAAAACAATCTAGACGGAAAAGAGATTGGAAATATTTCCTTCTTCATACACATCCCTAAAAGCTGTTGAAGTAGGTCAGGTAAGTGAACAGTTAATTTAGCCAACCGGTTGCTGGTGCGTGTTTTTCCACTATTGGTGGAAAATAGATCCTTTTACCAAGAAGGAAATTAGTTGAGTGGACCCCGTCTGGATAAGTGGGGTGCCATTAGAAGACTGATGTATCAGTAAAAGTAGTACTATTTCATGCAGAAGGGATGACACAATTGTCACTAAATATGTATTATAATTTCTACTGCATATAGTTGTTAATCACAAATCAACAGCAAGGCACTGTATGGCTGCACAAATTGGAGACACCCAAATCAATGCATCATGCTAAAAAACAGATAGTTCAGATACAAAAACTAATCCTGATGACTAGCAGCTGATTAAGTTCAGAGCCAGTGTTAGCTATCTATCACTAAGCCTATTCATGAAGGTCTCAGTGATTTTGACCCAGATCTACACTTGCTTTGCTGAAAGCTGCAGAAGTCAAGGCTGAATAAATAGATTTCCTTTTCTTTATTCTGGAACCCATAACTTTTAATTTTCTGTACTATAGATATAACGTTTTGATCACATTCTATTTAATTTTTTGGAGGTTGTGTGATCAAAAAAACAGTTCTAGCACTTTTGTAAACACTTTTTTATGTTGTTTACGATGTCGGATGCATAGCTTTTAGAAATGAGCGAGCGTACTCGGAAAAGCAATACTCGCTCGAGTAATTGGCTTTATCCGAGTATCGCTGTGCTCGTCCCTGAAGATTCGGGTGCCGGCACGGAGCGGGGAGCTGCAGGGGAGAGCGAGGAGGAACGGAGGTAAGATCTTTCTCTCCCTCTCTCCCGCCCGCTCTCCCCTGCTCCCCGCTGCGACTCACCTGTCAGCCGCAGCGGCACCCGAATCTTCAGGGACGAGCACAGCGATACTCGGATAAAGCACATTACTCGAGGGGATAGTGCTTTTCCGAGTACGCTCGCTCATCTCTAATAACTTTTTACTGTGCTTTTTTTAACAAACTAAAGCATTTCTATGGAAAACCGTGATTCTTTGGTGTATTTCTTTATCTTTTAAGATATTTTACAGTTTACTTTTATAGCCCCACCATATGGCTTGACCAGTAGAGGTCTTGTTTTAGTCTTTTAGTGTAGTGACTCACAAGACAATGAGTATCCTTGATTTGCTCTTGTGAACGTACATGTTTTGGCCAAAATAAAACAAATTCCTCGTACTTATAGATATTTCCATCTGTCTGGTTGTTTAGTGCTTTGGTAAGTATGAGGCCATCCAACGTATTCTTGGGTCTGTTGTCCCTGTTTACAGTGTTGGTGTGTGTATGCACATCTGAATGCTTCTGTGTTGTTGGTGTATGGTCATGTATGCGCGTCCCATATTCTTCTTTCAAGTTTTTATATTTGTTGAGTTCGTGTAGGTCATTGTTTCCATGGTCTACACGGTCATAACTAGAGATGAGCGAACGTGTTCTTAACGAACACTTACGCTCCCGGACACCGGCTTTGCTGAGGACTTCAGTGTCCGCGCGTAAAGCTTCGGGGGGCGCCGGGGGGCGGGGAGAGGCGCGGCGGCGCGGGCGGCAGCAGCGGGGAACAGGGGGGAGCCTTCTCTCTCTCCCTCTCCCCCCCACTCCCCGCCGCACCCCCCCCCCCCCGCGCTGCCACGGCGACCCCCGAACTTTTTTCGCCCGAGCACGGAATTGCTCGCAAAGTTCGGTGTTCGGGCGAAAAGGGGCGGAGCCGATCACGTTCGCTCATCTCTAGTCATAACACAATGTCATAACAAATGCTGTGCTGCATATCTAATTGGTTTACAGTTTGCAGTTATCTCTGATGCCAGCCATGGCAACAGTGTGTGAGCTGTATAGTGCACCTAAATCTGTTGCTGATGCCACAGGTTCAACTCCTATACTCATGCCATCAGTGTACTGTACAGCACAATGTGTTCCGTCCCATCAGTCCATGAAATAATTGCTCTGACTTATAGACAGTGGTCCTCAATGTCTGATCCCCTCTATAATGCCTATATGATAATGGAGCATATGTATTGGGCTATTTTCAATCTTTAAGATAATCCTTTTAAATGTTAAAACCCATACAATAATATTAATTAGAGGTTTTCTGAAAATAATGGAAACAATTTAAAAGAAAAAACATAGAATAGAATTTTTTGTATATTATTTACCTTAAAATTAAAATTGATAGTTTGCAGGAATGCAATCGGGAAAAAAACGGATAAATATGTTGTGTTACCAAGGTAAAAGTGAGTTGTTTTCTTAACAGTTTAAATAGTGAGCAAACTATCAACAACATACAGTAGCAATGTGATCATGAAGATCCTGCTTACATCCTCCTGGTAAGTATGACATGTGAGGGCATATGACAAAAACAAATGTGATATTTATAAGGGAGGGAACTGATGAAAGGATCTATAAAACTGAGTTTATTTTAATAACACTACTCTTCTGCTTAGAAAACAGACACAACATGGACTCCAGCTATAAAAAGAATTACTGTTCTCATGAGATTGATGCCCAAAAATTTTTTGAGACCTACTTTTCTCCACATGTTCCATACTCATTTATTAAGGAAACAGCAATAAATATGGCACAAGCCTTTTACAAAGCATTTTGTACAGGTAAGTTAGTCATTACTCATGAAGGATATGATTCTGTGTAAATATATGCATGGTAATATACCGGACACCATGTTCATCTATTTCTCCAGAAACAATTTCTCAATAATATTTAAGAAAAAAACACACTGAGGCACATTTATTATTGGTCTTGCACCAGAATTCTGGTATAATTTACACCTTTTTTAAGCACAAATTAATTTAGACAAGTTAACTACTAATTTGTGACAAAAAGAACAGATGTTGCACCTCCCAGAGCATTTTTCAAGAGTGTTTAGAAAAGAAGTCTGGGTTTTAGTTGAGTGAGATTGTTAGATAGAACTTTACTATTGCGTTCCCATTCTTTAGGTGCTAAACAGGAAAAATAAAAGGGTGATAACTTGATTATTCAATTCAAACTGCAAAAGTGAAGAATCCCCTATGTAATGTAACTAATAACACATATCTGTGCTATGACATTTTTGCAGGTCCTAAATTGGAAAAGTAACATGGTCAGAATTTGATTATTCAAATCTAGGTGCAAAAGAAAGAGACCCCCTATATAATGTAGCAAATCTAATCTAAGTTCCTGGTGTCATACAAACTAGAAATTTGGCACGGAAACTGTTTAGGTCCTATGCAGGAAAAGTAAGGGGGTCACAACTTGATTATTCAATTCTAAGTACAAAAATAAGTGACCCCCTGTGAAATGTAACTAATAACACATATCTGTACCGCAAAAACATGAAATCTGGCAGGACCATTCTTTAGATCCTAACTTGGAAAAGAATTGTACTCAGAACTTGATTATTCAATTTTATGTGCAAAAGCAAGAGAACCCCTAAGTGATATACCTCATCTAATTCTCTAACATCCCGAAGTCGTACAAACTTGAAATTTGGCAACAAACCGGTTTAGGTCCTATGTAGGAAAACTAAAGGGGTTGCAACTTGATTATTCAAGTCTAAGTTTGAAAGTAAGTGACCCCTTATGTAATGTACTTAATCAAATTCTCTAACTTCCCTGTGTTGTACAAACTTGAAATTTAGCACAGCCATTCTTTAAGTCCTAAATAGGAAAAGTAGAAGGGTCACAACTTGATTATTCAATTCAACCTGCAAAAGTAAAGAACCCCCTTAGGTAATGTAACTAATAGCACACATATGTACTGCTCAAACATGACATTTTTGCAGGACCATTCTTTAGGTCCTAATTTGGAAAAGTAATGTGGTCAGAATTTGATTATTCAAATCCAGGTGCAAAATAAAGAGACCCCTTTTGTAATGTAACTAATCTAATTCCACTGGCGAACCCTCAAAAATATTTTGGAATGTTTTCTTACCTTCATCAGTCAAATCTCACTAATTTTAGGGTGAGAAAAATGAATATGACAAATGATTTTTTTTTTTACTAGCTCTAGTTTCTGTGGCATACAGTAGGTGGAAGTATGTTATTTTACGGATTAAGAAAAAATGATACATTTTAATTCCATATGCTAACAACATTGAAAGTGCATTTGAAATTTTTTTTTAATGACAGTTACATTCTAAGAGTTCTAAATTGATGGAAAATTCCTGGCAGGTGGTTTGGTGTGAAGAGAATCATGTGGTGACTTCATGAGATCGTTTTCTTTTTGCTTGCCTCTTGTAAGTGAGTTCCGGGGCATCCCTACACAAAGACCAGCAATAATCCACAAGCATTGTTTTATTCAAATGGCCCTATTCTATATCTTTATTCCATTACAGAAATGACCTGGTGGAATCTTTTTCCGTGTTCTTCACTGACAGCTCCACAATTGGGAGGGAAAAAGTCTAGGTGGGACTGGAGAAAATTGATTTTAAGGGTCATGTTGCATCCGAGTTGATGGTATTTTTCCAGAATTACTGTCACCAAATGTGTAGTTATCATCTCTTTTGTTGCCCAAGAATCCATGAATAACTCCTTTTAAAGGGGTTGTCCCGCGTCGAAACGGTTTTTTTTTTTCAACCCCCCCCCCCCCCCCCGTTCGGCGCGAGACAACCCCGATGCAGGGACCTAAAGAAAGCTTACCGGAGCGCTTACCTTAATCCCCGCGCTCCGGTGACTTCTATACTTACCGGTGAAGATGGCCGCCGGGATCCTCTTCCTCCGTGGACCGCAGCTCTTCTGTGCGGTCCATTGCCGATTCCAGCCTCCTGATTGGCTGGAATCGGCACGTGACGGGGCGGAGCTACACGGAGCTACACGGAGCCCCATTGAAGAAAGCAGAAGACCCGGACTGCGCAAGCGGGGCTAATTTGGCCATCGGAGGCCGAAAATTAGTCGGCACCATGGAGACGAGGACGCCAGCAACGGAGCAGGTAAGTATAAAACTTTTTATAACTTCTGTATGGCTCATAATTAATGCACAATGTATATTACAAAGTGCATTAATATGGCCATACAGAAGTGTATAGACCCACTTGCTGCCGCGGGACAACCCCTTTAAGGCTCACCATGATTCCTTTTCTTTTCCCTCCAAAATTTGGTCAAACACAGGATCCTTTACAAGTTGTTGAATTTGCAGCCCAACATAAATACCTTCCTTAACCTTTGCATCACTCAAATAGAAAATTTGTCTCTTAACTACTTAAATGCCTGTCTTTCCTGGTTCATACTTCGGACAACATTTTTCATTAAACTCAACTTTTTTATGAGGAGGTGGAAGAAGAATATCTTTTGGGTTCACGAGAGGCTCGGCAACAACATTTTTCTCGGTAGTGTCAAGATTTCTTGCAGGACAGTACACTTGAATGTAATGTGATTTATTATCCCTACTGCTCCACATACATAAAAACAACAGCATTTAGTATACCCCAGTTGCATTCCTAAGAGCACGCTTTTAGGTCACCACAGATTTTCTACTTGTGTTCAGCATATTTGATTGAGTCGAGGAGGGCTGTCATGTTTGCATATGTCTCCTTCATGAGAACTGCATGATCAACAAGAATACAAAGAAGATGGTTGCCATTGTGAAGTAATTCAGCTTTCAAAATATGCTTGGAGGACTCTATGAATAGTTCACCATTCAGTTGAATCATGGTTCAAAATCAAACATTTCATCAAGCCATTAACAGCGCTGGAAACAGGCCAGATTGTTTTTCTTAAAAAAGGAAGCAAATTCCTCTGACTTTTTTTGTAGTGTGCCTGACATCACTTTGGAGAAGATTCCATTGCTGTAGTCTTGACCCTAGAAGTTCCGCCTTCTTCTTTGACAAGTAAAGGTCTACAATGAGATCACTCAATTCCGCTTGATTCAGTCTGTGCGATGTATCATCTTTTACCTCAAAGTCAGGGTCATGGGATGTGGAAGGCTTGCTGGGTTCATTTTTTTCCCACACTTTCTTCATTTTCTACTTTAAGCTCATAACGTCGGGGTGGAGTAGGAACTGGTAAACTATCTGAATGTGGAACAGGTCGAATAGCAGATGGAAGATTCGGTTATTGAACTTTCCTGTTTTCTTCATTGGCAATCCTGCATTTATAGGCAGAGACAAGCAGATATAGCAGTCATCTGTATGGTTTGTAGGCTCCGCCAAATGATAGACACAGCGAAAGCCATAGATTGTTTTTTTATTTTTCAGCCATTCTCATAGTTTATCTAAAAAACAGTTGAAACATATATGTGGAGCTCATGACTTATCCTGGTCCCCTACCTTCATACCAAAATAACGATGATAGGCAGTCTTCACAACAGGCGTCAGAGAGTACATCCAAACTTAACCATTCTTAAAGTCCTATGCAGGAAAAGTAAAAGGGTCACAAATTGAATTTTCAATTCTAACTGCAAAAGTAAATGACCACCTATGTAATACAACAAATAACAGATTCATACTGCCCAAACGTGAAATTTGGTAGGACTATTCTTTAGGTCCTAAATTGAAAAACTAATGTGGTCAGAACTTGATTTTCAATTCTAAGCGCAAAAGTAAGACGTGTATGTAATATACCTAATCAACTTCTCTAAGTTCCTAATGTTGTACATTCTATAAATTTGGCATGAAAACTGTATAGGTTCTATGTAGGAAAAGTAAAGGGGTCACAACTTGATTATTCAATTCTAAGTGCAAATGTAAGTGACCCCAAATGTAATGAACCTAATCTAATTCTCTTAATTCCCGGTGTTGAACAAACTTGAAATTTGGCACAACTTTTGTTCAGATTCTAAACAGGAAAAATAAAAGCGTCACAATCTGATTACTCAATTCTAAGTGCAAAAGTAAGTGACCCCCTATGTAATGTAACTGTTCGATACAGATGTGTGTAATTAAACAAGAAATTTGCCACAACCATTCTTTCTATCCTAAATAGGAAAAGTAAAGTAGTTGTAACTTCATTATTCAATTCCAAGCATAAAAATTGTGTAAAAATGTGCAATGACAGTCCTGACATCTTGTTTCTTTAGCGCCAAAAAGAGCTGGGTACTCATTTTACCGACCTGATGGAAGGCTTAAAGGGGTTGTCTCGCGAAATCAAGTGGGGTTATACACTTCTGTATGGCCATATTAATGCACTTTGTAATGTACATCGTGCATTAAATATGAGCCATACAGAAGTTATTCCACTTACCTGCTCCGTTGCTAGCGTCCTCGTCTCCATGGTTCTGTCTAAATTCGCTGGCGGCTTGCTTTTTTAGACGCGCTTGCGCAGTCCGGTCTTCTGCTCAGCGCGAGCCGCTTCAGTGTGTTAGCCACTACAGCTCTTCTGCGCATGCGCAGACGAGCTGTAACCTCTCGGGAGTGCGCTGGAGCGGCCATTCTGCTACCATCCTCTGTTAGAGAAAGGTGCAGAAACTTCAGCAGCCCAGCCGAGCGGAGACGAGAAGCCCAGGCCAGCCCAGCCGAGCGGAGACGAGAAGCCCAGCCGAGAAGCCGCCCATGTAAGTGAGGGGTCGGAGGTGATGTGTTAGCCTACCGCCCTGCCCCGTAGCCCACTAGCCCACCGCCCTGCCCCGTAGCCCACCGCCCTACCCCGTAGCCCACCGCCCTGCCCCGTAGCCCACCGCCCGGCCCCCGAGCTCACCGCCCGGCCCCCGAGCCCACCGCCGGACATCGGAGCCCACCGCCGGACATCGGAGCCCACCGCCTGGCCCCGGAGCCCACCGCCGGACATCGGAGCCCACCGCCTGGCCCCGGAGTCCACCGCCGGACATCGGAGCACACCGCCTGGCCCCGGAGCCCACCGCCGGACATCGGAGCCCACCGCCTGGCCCCGGAGTCCACCGCCGGACATCGGAGCCCACCGCCTGGCCCCGGAGTCCACCGCCGGACATCGGAGCACACCGCCGTGCCCCCGATGCTGCCGCCGTGCCCCCGAGTCTGCCGCCATGCCCCCGATGCGGCCGCTGTGCCGCCCGAGCCTGCCGCCGTGCCCCCGATGCTGCCGCTGTGCCGCCCGAGCCTGCCGCCGTGCCCCCGATGCTGCCCGCCGTGCCTCCGGAGCCTACCGCCGGGGCCTATACATACATACATACATACACGCATACATGCATACACACGCATAAATATATACACATGCACACAATCACATATATACACACACATACATATATATACATGCATACACACACATACATATATACACATGCACACACACACACATACATATATATATATATATATATATATACATACATACATACACATATATATATATACACAGACACACGTGGGTGTATATATGTATATATACACACACACATATACAAACACGTGTGGGTATATATATATGTGTGTATGTATGTATATATATGTATGTGTGTGTGTGCATGTGTATATATGTATGTGTGTGTGTATGCATGTATATATATGTATGTGTGTGTATATATGTGTATGTGTGTGTGTGCATGTGTATATGTGTATGCGTGTGTGTGCATGTGTATATATATGTATGTGTGTGTATATGTGTGTGTGCGTGTGCGTGTGCGTGTGCGTGTGTGTGTGTGTGTGTGTGTGTATATATATATATATATATATATATATAATGTGTGTGTATATATGTGTGTGTGTGTATGTATATATATATATATATATATATATAATGTGTGTGTATATATACACTCACGAATACGCGTATGCGTATACTCGTACACACGTATACTATATATATATATATATATCTATCTATATAAATATATATATATATATATATATATATATATATATATATATAAAATGTGTACACGCATATATATTTAGGTGAAAAAACTATTTCATCTAAAACAGTGGAAAGTGAATTGCAGGGAGGCATTACAGTACCTTCTGCTGAGAATTCAGCACTGGACAGCTCCCTGCTATACTGAAGCCTGGATTCCCTTGGGCAGGGGAAAGGATCAGCACTGGACAGCTCCCTGCTAAAACGAAGCGTGACCGGCGTCTCGGGAGCGAGCACGTCGGGCTGAAGCAAGCGCAGGGAGAAGAAGCGGCGGCCATCTTTGGGAAACTTTTTATAAGTTCATGAAACGCCAGAACTGTAAGTAGGAACCGGCTTTAAAAGCCATTTACATTGGTACTTAGTAATGTATGCTGAAGAAGGGGGACTGGGCAAAAAAAAAATTTCACTGCTGCCTCGAGACATCTCCTTTAAGTCAACCTAGAGCAAACTACCTAAACCGTGTGGGGATTGAACTTGTAACATTCAGGTCATGAGCAAAAGTGCACTTCTGTTGCCTTAACACTCTGTGCCACATGAGACAATGCATGAGATTGTTCTTTTCTAGGGATGAGCGAGTATACTCGCTAAGGCACTACTTGCTCGAGTAATGTGCTTTAGACGAGTATCTCCCTGCTCGTCCCTAAAGATTCGGGGGCCGCCGCAGCTGACAGGTGAGTCGCGGCGGGGAGCCGGGGGAGAGCGGGCGGGAGAGAGGGAGAGAGATTTCCCCTCCTTTCCTCCCTGCTCTCCCCTGCAGCTCCCCGCCCCGCGCCGGCCAGTGAATCTTTAGGGACGAGCAGGGAGATACTCGTCTAAGGCACATTACTCGAGTGAGTAGTGCCTTAGCGAGTATACTCGCTCATCCCTATTTTTTTCTCATTCTGCAGAGGGACATCAGTACATTCAGTTTGATGAGAAACTAATGCTCCTCTACATGTATACATATTTTTTTTCCTCGGTTTCTCTGAAGCAAACACGACTTCAAAAAATATTTTACGTGCAAACAACAGTTAAACACCTTTATCACATTAACTCGGGTAAAGATGGGTATATCAGCCAGTATACCATATAATGTTTTACAAAACCTCTAAGTTGAGCAAAAAGGAATATATATTTGCACTGTTTTGGTGGATTTTGTTTCTATGGCATTCACTGTGCAGTAAAATTACATGTTTTCTCTATTTTGTGTGTCAATATAATTACGACAAGGCCAGGTTTATTTAGATTTTTTTTTGCAGTACTGCTGAAATTTTTTTTAATTTGCTTTTTGACGGCCAATTTTTTTATCCCCACAATTTTATCTTGTTTCTTTGATGCAGCTGTTTGTTGGCTTGTTTTTGTAGTTTTTATTGAGAACATCAGGCAGAGGTTAAAGAGTCACAATATTGAACGCATCTTATTCCAATATCTGATTTAGTAAATGACTGCACATCACTAGACATATTTCAAAATGCAACATATTTATCAATATTGTGTTACATTTGATATTGTTTTGACATTTTAAACTGGAGAAAAGAAAAAAAGCTAGGCAAGTAACATCAAATATTTCTTTAGATCCTATTTACAAGGATGAGAAAATTACATCATACTGGCATAGAAGTCTCAAGCTGAAGGCTTTATTCCCACAAGCGCATATCGGCCGCCGTTTTCACAGCTGGCCAATATGCGCTATGTTGGTAGCGGAAAATCTGGTGAACGGGCGCACAAATCAAATGTTTGTGCGCCCCTTCAGATGGCCTGGTGAGCCCGATGCAAATGGGCCAAGCTCACCGGGCCATCGCCCATTTCCGCTCCCTCCCCATCACAGGCTCACCTCTGTCCCTTCCTGCTCGTTCTGTGCAATGGGAAGGGGCAGGACAAGGTGGAGCTAAGCACAGGTACGCCCCGCCTCCTCCCATTGATGGCTATGGACAAGAGGCGGGAAGAGGGTGGATGCTTAGCTCCACCCACACCCCACCCCTTGTCCATAGCCATCAATGGGAGGAGGGGTGGATCTGCACTTAGCTCCACCCCATCCTGTCCCCTCCCATTGCACAGAACAAGCAGAGAGGAACAGAAGTGAGCCTGCATGGGGTGGAGAACAGAGGGAGGGAATTTAGCAGTCACACCGCTAAACTCCCTCCCACCTACAGCTGCTGCCATGGGCTCCCATAGGAGCCCATCCAGCGGCCGATGTATTCTGGCCCAAAACATAGTTCCAGAAAACACATTGTACGGTGTGCAATGTGCATGTAAGTGTGATGCAAAGTTTCCCTATGAAAACAATGGGATACAGTTGCTGATTCTAACCTCATAGAAGTGATAGGAGGCATTTTTGACGGTGACACTTTGCATATATCTCACTCTACTAGAGCCTAAAGAATAGATGTTGTGCATCACTGAACATTTAACAAAACTGTCTAGAAAAATGGGTGGTATTTGAAGGGAGAGAAGTTTTCAAATAGAGTTAACTCAGTTGATATATTTAAAAATCGCAAAATGTTTGAATAATCTCCAGGTGTGTAGCATAGAAAGTCTAGGAACAGTTCTGGACATATTGAAAGATGCAAGAACGTTAGTAATCTTATGTGACAATTTGATAAATGTGCCCCATGCAGCAATGGAAAAGTAAGGAAAAAAGCATCCCAGAGCAGTGACATAAAAAATTCCTCTGATGATGAATTTCCACCAAATTTACAATTGACTTGATTACTTTGCACTAAAAAGAAAGCATCTTTTACCTCTGACTCCACTCTTCAAAAGTGTCAAATGGGGAGATGCTTGTGTGGAGTGCGGTTGAGGGCTTCCTCACATGTGTGGATCTGTGCTCGCCAGTTGTGCATTAACAAGATAAACATCTTTTTTTAAAACCTTGCACTATTCTGAAAAAAACAAACTTAAGGTCTGAGAATACTGCTAATGACAATGAAACTATTAAAATCAATGATTTTGTTTTGTCCCATCATGTGACTGTAATGATCATGGTCACAATGGGACAAAATCACACTCATCTGTCAAACCCTGAGGGTGCCTACCCACTAGCGATATTTTTTCTAGCGATGTGAGATTGAGTGCCTGGCAGTGCAGAAAAAACGCTGCAAAATTGCTCATTTGTTTTAAAGAGCATTGCTTGTGATTGCCTGAGCGCTCAACCAATGAGACTAGAGCTTTCTGTGGGCAGGCATTTTTAAATCCCCTGCCTCCAGAACACAGAAGAAGACTGCTGTGCCAGAAAGAAGAGCCGGACAGCTCCTCTTCTAGGTGAGTATCATCTTTTTTTAACAGGTAGGGCTTATAATATCACACCCTTCCCCGAAAATCATCACTGTGGGGTTTGCCTGCAATCCACTGCTTTCAATGGGGTTGTAGCAGTGCTGAACCCATTGAAAGCAATGGGATAGCATCATGGACTTTTGCCACAGCTATGACAGCTGTGGCAGAGGGTTCCTTCATCCCTGCAGTCCCCATGGAGATGAAGCAGTCCTCTGCCATAGCTGTCACAACTGTAGCAGAAGTCCACAATGTACTTCCTATGTTTTCAATGGGGCCAACGCTGCTACCGCCGGCCCCCTTGAAAGTACTGAGCGATATTGCAGATTTTTTCTCTGCACTGGGAGACTTAAGAATAAAATTTGCAAATGAGTATGAAACCATTGAAAATCATTGGTTTCTTAATTATCGCTCTCGCATTGCAAGAAAAAATATTGTGGATAGGCACCCTTTGGCTAATTACCCATGGGCGAGTGTGATATCTGGCCATGAAACACATCCTGAACTTGCGTTCACCAACGTGCATTTCATACTGATGCAAGGCATTTTTCTGGCAAAAGTGCCTCACATCACTTCTCTTTGGCACATTAGAGGATTGACAAGTGTTTGCGATTGTTTTTTTTTTCAATTGGAAACCTTGCGTTCACTTGCGTGCACATCATACGGCATGCAATGTATTTTACTGACTCATTGAAAACAATGGGCATTGCATTCCGATGAACGCAAAAAGATAGGATATGCCACAATTTTGTACTGCACATCACTCATGTACTTGATTCCATTCAAAAGAATGGGGTTCATATTCGCGCAAGATTTGGGAGTCTCGCAATGCAGAAACCTCGAAAAATCAGGTTATCCCATATCTTGTGCATAGGGGATAACTTATAATCTTGGTTAGCCAATTCTAATAAGAAAATTAACCAAATTTGAAAAAACTCAAATCCTTGTAGTAAATGCCATTCAAAGAAGCCTCTGCCCATTCTAGCATCATGGCTCTCCTAACCATCATCATACATCCAGTTTCCAATGGCTTTTAATGAGTTCCATAGGGTATTTTTAATGCTAACAATATCTGTTCAGATGACGACACTCATGGAGTAGAAAGTTAAAAAATATGTCTAAGGGCTCCTGCACACTTGCGTTTTTCTTGCATGTTTTTTTTCACGTGATATCACTGTATTTTTTTTTCGCGATTGACAATGGGACTTTCTAATGTTAAAAACGCATTGCAAGTTGGTGCTTTGCAATTTTTGTGCGTTTTTTTTAACATTAGAAAGTCCCATTGACAATCGCGTGAAAGAAACGCGCAAGAAAAATGCAAGTGTGCAGGAGCCCTAAACTTGATACTTCTTTAAATAAACAGAGATTGTAATATATTTCTTGCATTTAACCACTTTAGGTATGGTTACTGGAAGAACCGTGATTGATTTCAGTGCTAGTCCTATTGAGTTTCATCTTTTTGCAATATGTGACTTCGTAGAGAAGATTACCATTCTAAAAGTAAATGATGGCAGCCTGAAGGAAATTGAAAAATGGAAGAATAAAGACCCAGATGCTTTTGATTGGGCTCATGCCACAAAATTCTTACAGGACTTAAACAAAAACAGGTATAGTATTGTCTCACACACCTTCACCCTTTGTGACATGAGTTTAGCTATAAGGCCTCGGTCACATGGGCGACTTTTCAGGCGATTTGCGCATGCGATCTGCAATTTTATAGAACCATTGCTTTGCAATGGTATCGAACACATGGGCGCTTTTAATGCGCTTGTCCGATAAATTATAGGACAAGAAATCGCAGATCGCGCCTATCTGCGATCTGCGATTCCTTGTGTTCTCTATATGCGCTCAATGGGGCCGGCGGCAGCAGCGCCGACCCCATTGAGAACATATAGTAGACAAATCATTCTCCTCTGCCACAGCTGTAACAGAGAAGAATGATGTTTGCCCTTCCCGAAAATTCATCCTGCGCTCACCGGCAGCCCATTGCTTTCAATGGAGCCAGCTGTATTGCACTCCTGTGATCGGGTAGCGCTCCTGTGATCGGGCCTGTTTCAAAGGAAACGCGGCTAGGAGCAGATTTTTCTGGCAATTTTTTGGCCCCGGTCACGCGATTTGCGGATACGCATCCGTCATGCGATCCGCAAATCGCGGCAAAAAACGCCCGTCTGACCGAGGCCTAAGGCCGATTTTCCACAGCAGAATTTTCTCCACAGATTTTCTAACCAATCAATTTTGATTTTGCTCTGAATTTGCCACAGAATCCATCTTATATATTGCAATGGGTGAAAACCGCAATGAAAATCCACAGCGCACACCGGCATACTAAAATGTACATTTAAATTTATACTGTAGTATTTACCCTATATGGCTGTTCCCTAAAGCTGGTTTTGATACATTTTGGGCCATCCTAGTGATACAATTCTATTAGTTATGTTGCACAAATATAGTAGATGATACAACTTCTAGGCCTTCTTAATACACATACTTTTTAAAAATCTTGTAAAAAACGGTTATAAATTTCAAGCATTTTTCATAGGCATTGTCAGTGTTTTTTTTCTCCAAAAGAAGGGTGGACTGGAGCAACTCCTGCTAAGGATGTGATCCACATAGTAAGACATGTTTTCTAAAGTAGTTATTAAAGTTCTGCCACTCCAATTACTGTCACCATGGGTAACGCAGCATGGAAATGCATAATGAGAAAAAGGAGAAAATAATGGACCATAGGCACAACCCTTCTAATGTAAAGCTCATTTAGACAAAAGTAATTCAACCCAATTCTTTATTAATTGATTAATAGCCAGCACTAGAGATGAGCGAGCACCAAAATGCTCGAGTGCTCGTCACTCAAGTCGAACTTCCCGCGATGCTCGAGGGTTCGTTTCGAGTAACGAACCCCATTAAAGTCAATGAGCGACTCGAGCATTTTTGTATATCACCAATGCTCGCTAAGGTTTTCATTTGTGAAAACCTGGGAAATTCACGAAAGTGATGGGAACGACACAGAAACGGATAGGGCAGACGAGGGGCTACATGTTGGGCTGCATCCCAAGTTCCCAGGTCCCACTATTAAGCCACAATAGCGGCAAGAGTGGTCCCCCCTCCCCCGCACTGTCAGCATAAAGATCGTTCTCCTCTGCCATAGCTGTAACAGCTGTGGCAGAGAAGAACGATGTTAGCCCATTGAATTCAATGGAGCCGGCAATACAGCCGGCTCCATTGAAAGCAATGGGCTTCCGGCGAGCGCGGGATGAATTTTCGGGAAGGGCTTAAAAATATAAGCCCTTACCTGAAAATCATCCTAAAATGTGTAAAAAAAAAAAAAAAAAATGCATACTCACCTTTCCGCTGAAGCCGGAGTTCAGCCGCGTCTGGCCAGCATTTCTCCTGAGCTGCTCTGAGTAGTATTCAGCAGCCGGGGATTTAAAATCCCCGCCTGCTGAATGAGCTGCCTCTGATTGGTCACAGCCTCACCAATCAGAGGCAGCTCTCACTCATACCCATTCATGAATTCATGAATGGGTGAGTGAGTGCTGCCTCTGATTGACAGCTGAGAGCTGCCCCTGATTGGTCCCTGCGCTGAGTCAATCAGAGGCAGCACTCACTCACCCATTGCAAAATATACCAGAAAGAAGGATAGAAAGATCTAGCAAATAAAAAAAATTAAGCAAAACCCCCAAAACACTTAAAACTTAAATCTTCTGGCTCCAATGAAAAAAAATCTATAAAAAGGTACATGTAAATACTGGAAAGTTTAATTAATTATGTTGCCTACACATAAAGAGTTCTCTGTGATAAATATTTTTTATAAAAATGGGATCCCCATGTGACAAACATAATAAAGCATTCATACTCATCTCTTCCCGCATATCCCCACTTATGGCTCCAAGGTTTCTTGCTGAGATATAATGTTTACTAGCTGCAGTCAGCCTGCGGCATCCCGTAAACCAGCTGCATCAGGAGGCTTACTGTATGGGAGAGACTGACTGCCTGTAAAATTTACATCAACAAGTAGATCCAAAGCCGCTGGCACAGGACATGCTGCAAAAGGCAAGGTTTTTTTTCCTCTGTGTGCCATACAGGGGACCCATTTTTATAAAGAACATTTATCTTGGAAAATCATTTTAGCCAGTTTTTAAGAGTCCTGGAAAATCAATTTATAAGTAGAGATGAGCGAACGTACTCGTCCGAGCTTGATATTCGTGCGAATATTAGGGTGTTCGGGATGCTCGTTACTCGTAACGAGTACCACGCGGTGTTCCGGTTACTTTCAGTTTCCTCTCTGAGACGTTAGCGCGCTTTTCTGGCCAATTGAAAGACAGGGAAGGCATTACAACTTCCCCCTGTGACGTTCAAGCCCTATACCACCCCCCTGCTGTGAGTGGCTGGGGAGATCTGATGTCACCCGAGTATAAAAATCAGCCCCTCCCGCGGCTCGCCACACATGCCTTGTGAGTTAGCTGAGGGACAGTGGTATCGTGCTGGAGCTGCTGTAGGGAGAGCGTTAGGAGTGAGTGTAGGCTTCAAGAACCCCAACGGTCCTTCTCAGAGCCACATCTAATAGTGTGCAGTACTGTGTTAGCACTGTATATATATTTTTTTTTTTTCAAAATTGGATCTGCAGAGCATTGCGCCCTGCAATAGGGACAGAAGTGGTGGTTAGGCAGGGAGAGTGTTAGCAGTGAGTGTAGGCTTCAAGAACCCCAACGGTCCTTTCTAGGGCCACATCTATCCGTGTGCAGTACTGTCCAGGCTGCTGTTAGCAGTGTTGCATATTTTTTTTTTTTCTCAAAACCGGCTGTGCAGACCATTGCACCCGGCATTAATACTACAGGGATAGAATTGTGTAGGCAGGGCCAGAAGACATACATTATTCATTGAATAGATGCAGTGTGGCTTTTCCTTTGAAAAACAAGGGAAAAAATTCTATTTCGCCTGCCTCTGACAGTCCTCAGGGCTCTGGGTACGTGTGTGCTGCGTGCAGAAAGTTAAAAAAAATCAGACGCAGCCAGCTACGTTTTACTGCAGGCTTGCGCCAATTTTTTTCCTGCATGGGAAATCCCTGATCTGCTGGAGCGAATAACTTTGCATCACTGCAGTTCTCTGACACATTTGCAGGGCCACAACACAGTTATTAAACTTAGTAGTATTCATTGAATACACGCAGTGTGGCTTGTCCTTTGAAAAACAAGGGAAAAAATTCTATTTTGGCTGCAGGCTTGCGCCAATTTCTTTCCTGCATGGGAAATCCCTGATCTGCTGGAGCGAATAACTTTGCATCACTGCAGTTCTCTGACACATTTGCAGGGCCACAACACAGTTATTAAACTTAGTAGTATTCATTGAATACACGCAGTGTGGCTTGTCCTTTGAAAAACAAGGGAAAAAATTTTATTTTGGCTGCAGGCTTGCGCCAATTTCTTTCCTGCATGGGAAATCCCTGATCTGCTGGAGCGAATAACTTTGCATCACTGCAGTTCTCTGACACATTTGCAGGGCCACAACACAGTTATTAAACTTAGTAGTATTCATTGAATACACGCAGTGTGGCTTGTCCTTTGAAAAACAAGGGAAAAAATTCTATTTTGGCTGCAGGCTTGCGCCAATTTCTTTCCTGCATGGGAAATCCCTAATCTGCTGGAGCGAATAACTTTGCATCACTGCAGTTCTCTGAAACATTTGCAGGGCCACAACACAGTTATTAAACTTAGTAGTATACATTGAATACACGCAGTGTGGCTTGGCCTTTGAAAAACAAGGGAAAAAATTATATTTTGGCTGCAGGCTTGCGCCACTTTCTTTCCTGCCTGGGAAATCAAATCACTGGTAATACACCATGCTGAGGGGTAGGGGTAGGCCTATAGGACGTGGACGCGGGCGAGGACGCGGAGGCCCAAGTCAGGGTGTGGGCACAGGCCGAGCCAGTGCGGTGGCCAGGGGTAGAGGCAGGGCCAGACCGAATAATCCACCAACTGTTTCCCAAAGCGCCCCCTCGCGCCATGCCACCCTGCACAGGTCAAGGTGCTCTACGGTGTGGCAGTTTTTCACAGAGACGCCTGACGACCGACGAACAGTGGTGTGCAACCTTTGTTGCGCCAAGATCAGCTGGGGAGGCACCACCAACAGCATGCGCAGGCATATGATGGCCAAGCATCCCACAAGGTGGGACGATGCCCGTTCACCGCCTCCGGTTTGCACCAATGCCTCTCGCCCTGTGCCCCAACCTGCCACTGAGATCCAACCCCCCTCTGAGGACACAGGCACTACCGTCTCCTGGCCTGCACCCACACCCTCACCTCCGCTGTCCTCGGCCCCATCCAGCAATGTCTCTCAGCGTAGCGTCCAGACGTCGCTAGCGCCACAGTTTGAGCGCAAGCGCAAGTACGACGCCACGCACCCGCACGCTCAAGCGTTAAACGTGCACATTGCAAAATTGATCAGCCTAGAGATGCTGCCGTATAGGCTTGTGGAAACGGAGGCTTTCAAAAGCATGATGGCAGCGGCTGCCCCGCGCTACTCGGTTCCCAGTCGCCACTACTTTTCCCGATGTGCAGTCCCAGGCCTGCACGACCACGTCTCCCGCAACATTGTACGCGCCCTCACCAACGCGGTTACTGCCAAGGTCCACTTAACAACAGACACGTGGAGAAGCACAGGCGGGCAGGGCCACTATATCTCCCTGACGGCACATTGGGTGAATTTAGTGGAGGCTGGGACAGAGTCACAGCCTGGGACCGCTCACGTCCTACCCACCCCCAGAATTGCGGGCCACAGCTCGGTGGTGGTATCTGCGGCGGTGTATGCTTCCTCCACTAAAGCACCTTCCTCCTCCTCCTCCTCCAACGCAACCTCTGTCTCGCAATCAAGATGTGTCAGCAGCACGTCGCCAGCAGTCGGTGTCACGTGGCGTGGCAGCACAGCGGTGGGCAAGTGTCAGCAGGCCGTGCTGAAACTACTCAGCTTAGGAGAGAAGAGGCACACGGCCCACGAACTGCTGCAGGGTCTGACAGAGCAGACCGACCGCTGGCTTGCGCCGCTGAGCCTCCAACCGGGCATGGTCGTGTGTGACAACGGCCGTAAGCTGGTGGCGGCTCTGCAGCTCGGCAGCCTCACGCACGTGCCATGCCTGGCCCATGTCTTTAATTTGGTGGTTCAGCGCTTTCTGAAAAGCTACCCCTACTTGTCATACCTGCTCGGAAAGGTGCGCCAGCTCTGCGCACATTTCCGCAAATCCCACACGCACGCTGCCACCCTGCGGACACTGCAACATCGGTTTAATCTGCCAGTCCACCGACTGCTGTGCGACGTGCCCACACAGTGGAACTCTACGCTCCACATGTTGGCCAGACTCTATGAGCAGCGTAGAGCTATAGTGGAATACCAACTCCAACTTGCGCAGCGCAGTGTGAGTCAGCCTCCTCAATTATTTACAGAAGAGTGGCCCTGGTTGGCAGCCATCTGCCAGGTCCTTGGAAACTTTGAGGAGTCTACCCAGGTGGAGAGCGGTGATGCTGCAATCATTAGCGTCACCATTCCTCTGCTATGCATCTTGAGAAGTTCCCTGCAAAGCATAAAGGCAGACGCTTTGCGCTCGGAAACAGAGCCGGGGGAAGACAGTATGTCGCTGGATAGTCAGAGCACCCTCCTGTCTATATCTCAGCGCGTTCAGGAGGAGGAGGAGGAGCATGAGGAGGATGAGGAGGAGGAGGAGGGGGAAGAGACAGCTTGGCCCACTGCTGACGGTACCCATGTTGCTTGCCTGTCATCCTTTCAGCGTGTATGGGCTGAGGAGGAGGAAGAGGAGGAGGAGGAGGATCCTGAAAGTGATCTTCCTAGTGAAGACAGCCATGTGTTGCGTACAGGTACCCTGGCACACATGGCTGACTTCATGTTAGGATGCCTTTCTCTTGACCCTTGCGTTACACGCATTCTGGCCACTACGGATTACTGGGTGTACACACTGCTCGACCCACGGTATAAGGAGAGCCTTTGCACTCTCATTCCCGAAGAGGAAAGGGGTTCGAGAATGATGCTATACCACAGGGCGCTGGTGGACAAACTGATGGTAAACTTCCCATCCGACAGCGCTAGTGGCAGAAGGCGCAGTTCCGAGGGCCAGGTAGCAGGGGAGGCGCAGAGATCATGCAGCATGTACAGCGCAGGCAGGGGAACATTCTCCAAGGCCTTTGCCAGCTTTATGGCTCCCCAGCAAGACTGTGTCACCGCTCCCCAGTCAAGGCTGAGTCGGCGGGAGCACTGTAAAAGGATGGTGAGGGAGTACGTAGCCGATCGCACAACCGTCCTCCGTGACGCCTCTGCCACCTACAACTACTGGGTGTCGAAGCTGGACACGTGGCCTGAACTCGCGCTGTATGCCCTGGAGGTGCTTGCTTGTCCTGCGGCTAGCGTCTTGTCAGAGAGTGTGTTTAGTGTGGCTGGGGGAATCATCACGGATAAGCGTACCCACCTGTCAACCGACAGTGCCGACAGGCTTACACTCATCAAGATGAACAAAGCCTGGATTTCCCCAGACTTCTCTTCTGCACCAGCGGACAGCAGCGATACCTAAGCAATACGTATTATGCACCCGCGGATGGAAGCTACGTTCTCTCTCACCATCCAAAACGGGGACATTTCTGCTTCATCAATCAGTGTCTAATATTCCTCCTCCTCCTCCTGCTCCTCCTCCTGAAACCTCACGTAATCACGCTGAACGGGCAATTTTTCTTAGGGCCACCAGGCTCACTCATCTAATTTTTCTAAACAATTTTTATATGTTTCAATGCTCTTAAAAGCGTTGAAACTTTAACTTGAACCAATTTTTCGTTAAACTGGGCTGCCTCCAGGCCTAGTTACCACTTAAGCCACATTAACCAAAGCGATTAATGGGTTTCACCTGCCATCTTGGTTGGGCATGGCCAATTTTTACTGAGGTACATTAGTACTGTTGGTACACCAATGTTTTGGGGCCCTCACCTACAGTGTAATCATAGCAATTTGTATGTTCTTCGCCTGCACTTATGGTACAGAAGTGTGTGTGGGGTTGGCCTACACTTTAGCTACATAAATGTAACTTGGGCCTTGGCTATACTGCAGCTACTGAAATGGAACTAAGACTGCGCTCCCACTATACTGCTGCTTCGGAATTGTTCCTGGGGCCTGTGTAGGCTGCTACTATTACTGAAATGGAACTAAGACTGTGCTCCCCCTATAATGCTGCTAGTGATATGTTAGTGGGGCCTGTCGCTAATGCTACGGCTGAAATGTTACTAATTCTGGGCTCTGCCTATACCGCTGCTAATGGTATGTCTCTGGGGTGTGGAAACAGAGGCTTCCCAAAGACATGATGGCGGCGAGGCCATTTCCCACCAACGCTGTTACTGTTAAGGTGCATATAACCACGGACACGTGGAGAGGACACGTAGTGCCTCCAAAACATCCCCCGCCACGGCCCGCTTAATCCTGGCCACATTCCGAAAACCAACAAAATAAAACCGTGCTACTAGGTCCGCAGTCACCACCACATTACCACCAACGCGGTTACTGTTAAGGTACATATTACCAGTCTGACTGGGGCATGCAGTGTTGGCCGGAGCCCACCTGCATTAATCATGACATTACTACCTCAGCTGTGTTGGGCAATGCAATGGGATATTTCTATGTACCGCCGGTGGCTTCCTGGCACCCACCCATGCTGTGGGTCCACAGGGAATTATAAATGCATCTGTTTCCACTTGTAAAGAACCCCAGTCTGACTGGGGCATGCAGTGTGGGCCAAAGCCCACCTGCATTAAGCACGACATTACTACCTCAGCTGTGTTGGGCAATGCAATGGAATATTTTTGTGTATCGCCGGTGGGTTCCAGGGAGCCACCCATGCTGTCGGTCAACAGGGACTTCACAATAGGGAGTTGTACCTGCCTGTGTCTATGAATTAAAAAGCCCGGTCTGACTGGGGCATGCAGAGACACCTTGACAGAATGAATAGTGTGTGGCACATAGGTTCCCCATTGCTATGCCCACGTGTGCAGCTCCTGATGGCGGTGGCACAGGATTCTATTTCTCATTGCTTCTGTACAGCATTGTGGGCTATCGCCACGCCCCTTTTAAAGAGGGTCGCTGCCTAGCCGTGCCAACCCTCTGCAGTGTGTGCCTGCGGTTCCTCCTCATGGCAGACGCACTTATAAATAGACATGAGGGTGGTGTGGCATGAGGGCAGCTGAAAGCTGCGCAGGGACACTTTGGTGTGCGCTGTGGGGGGGAGGGGGGGCGGTTGGGCAGCATGTAACCCAGGAGAAGTGGCAGTGGAGTGTCATGCAGGCAGTGATTGTGCTTTGTTGGAGGTAGTGTGGTGCTTAGCAAAGGTATGCCATGCTAATGAGGGCTTTTCAGAAGTAAAAGTTTTTGGGAGGGGGGGGGCACTCTTGCCGCTATTGTGGCTTAATAGTGGGACCTGTGAACTTGAGATGCAGCCCAACATGTAGCCCCTCGCCTGCCCTATCCGTTGCTGTGTCGTTCCCATCACTTTCTTGAATTGCCCAGATTTTCACACAAGGAAACCTTAGCGAGCATCGGCGAAATACAAAAATGCTCGGGTCGCCCATTGACTTCAATGGGGTTCGTTACTCGAAACGAACCCTCGAGCATCGCGAAAAGTTCATCCCGTGTAACGAGCACCCGAGCATTTTGGTGCTCGCTCATCTCTATTTATAAGAAATCTGTAACAACTGCATGCTGCACTCTCTGAAAACAGCATAAGGTAGTGACAGGCACACTGATTGCGGCGATCTGTCTGATATATCTGTGAAAAATGAAGCACACTCGTCCCTTTGTCTCCATGCTCCCATTCTCCTACACGGGAGCTAGCAAAGCTGGCTGGTTCAGGGAGAGGCCAGCAAGGGGCGGGGCAGGAGATTTCTCTCCTCTCACTTTTCCAGCCCCCCTCCATTCACATACCACAACGGCCATTCACAACTGAACAGCGGCTGCTTAAACTGCACGATGAGCGATGAGCTTCATCGTTGATCATTTATGCTGATTAAAAGATCAGCGATGAAGCTCATCGTGCAGTTTAAAAAGCCACCGTTCAGTAGTGAACGGCCGCTGTTATGTGAATGGAGGGGGGCGGGGGAGCGACAGGAGAGAAATCTCATGCACTGCCCCGCCCCCCTGCTGGCCACTTCGTGAGTGAGACAGCTCTACTAGCTCCCGTGAAGGCGCACAGGAGCGCGGGGATACAGGGACGAGTGTCGGGCATCGTTTGCCCGACGGTCGTCCCATGTAAAAGCACCTTTACATTTTATCAGTAGTAGCTACACATAGATAACTACAAGAAATAGTCCTTCGCATTAATTAGCTTCAGATTAACAAAGCTGATCACAATCTCCAACGATTGGTTGACAGTTATCTTTCTTTGCACAGTAACCTGTGAAATAGTGACTGGAGGGTGAGTGAGGCTAACTTGAAGCTCATGCAAATGTCAAAGAAAACTTCCTGTAGTCCTCTATAGGTGGCTGCTCCTGATAAAATATACAATTTCTGAC
Source organism: Eleutherodactylus coqui (assembly GCA_035609135.1). NCBI lineage: Eukaryota > Metazoa > Chordata > Amphibia > Anura > Eleutherodactylidae > Eleutherodactylus > Eleutherodactylus coqui. The sequence goes on from CM069411.1 coordinate 41,127,521, forward strand.
AAACTATTTCACAGATACATCAGACAGACATATAACTGCACACACATTAAAGGGGTTGTCCCGTGGCAGCAAGTGGGTCTATACACTTCTGTATGGCCATATTAATGCACTTTGTAATATACATTGTGCATTAATTATGAGCCATACAGAAGTTATAAAAAGTTTTATACTTACCTGCTCCGTTGCTGGCGTCCTCGTCTCCATGGTTTCGGACTAATTTTCGGCCTCTGATGGCCAAATTAGCCGCGCTTGCGCAGTCCGGGTCTTCTGCTTTCTTCAATGGAGCCTCTCGTGCAGGATGCCGGCTCCGTGTAGCTCCGCCCCGTCACGTGCCGATTCCAGCCAATCAGGAGGCTGGAATCGGCAATGGACCGCACAGAAGAGCTGCGGTCCACGGAGGAAGAGGATCCCGGCGGCCATCTTCACCGGTAAGTATAGAAGTCACCGGAGCGCGGGGATTCAGGTAAGCGCTCCGGTAAGCTTTCTTTAGGTCCCTGCATCGGGGTTGTCTCGCGCCGAACGGGGGGGGGGGGTTGAAAAAAAAAAAAAACCGTTTCGGCGCGGGACAACCCCTTTAATGGTACCCATCTCATAATCTTTGCATTCTTAAGATATAAATAAATATCACACAGTAGATGCAACTGACTAATTTGATTTTGGGCTATTCCTGAAGGCTGCACTTAGGGGTTCTTTGGTTTTCATCTTTTGAACCCTCCGAGTTTGATCTGGTCTTAGCTGTCTGGCCTCCCATTCTGTTGCCCTAAGAGTAGTCTTGGTGCAATTACAGGTGATATGGACAGGTCAGAGGCTCTGTAGCATTGTACCGAATGGACACACACAGACATAGTTAATTACACAGACATAGGTGCAGAACAGGCAGCAAACAGATTAATTATAAATCCTGGGGCAGCATGGTGGCTTGCTGATTTTCATGGGGTACCTGTGCACTTCAGGCCACTGACCACTCTGATGCAACAGTTGGGGAGTATGTCTGCAGGAAGGAGGCAGTGAGTTTGTGCTCTGATCGCCAGAATGGGAAAATCTGTGGCCATGGCCACAAATGAATCTTTTCCCTTTTTTATTATTTCTTTTCCCCCCTAAATTTTTAACATTAAACCCAGCCTCTGGATGGCAAATCTGGGTTCTTTCATTAGACCCCTAATTATCGTAAATTACAATTGGCAACCTGCAATCACAGGGCTGATGGGGTGATCTCCCAGCTATTGCAGCAAGTGAGCAGGTGGAAAACAATGAAGAGTTCTCAGCGTCACACCAGTGCTGCAGCCTATTCAGATTTAGGATTGAATCATAAGATTATATCCTAGAATTAGTTTTAAAACAAAATAAAAAGCAATCAAAGAGCTATATACAGTATACTCCGAAATGGTAACAACAAAAACTGTAATTTGTCTTGTAAAAAACAAGCCCCTTTATAAGTCTTTTGAAAGAAAAATAAAAATGATATGAGTTTTTTGTAATGTGACAACAGAAAAATTAATTAATTTTTTTAAGTGTTTTTATTGTGGAAATGTATAGAGATGAGCGAACGTACTCGTCCGAGCTTGATATTCGTGCGAATATTACGGTGTTCGGGATGCTCGTTACTCGTAACGAGTACCACGCGGTGTTCCGGTTACTTTCAGTTTCCTCTCTGAGACGTTAGCGCGCTTTTCTGGCCAATTGAAAGACAGGGAAGGCATTACAACTTCCCCCTGTGACGTTCAAGCCCTATACCACCCCCCTGCTGTGAGTGGCTGGGGCGATCAGATGTCACCCGAGTATAAAAGTCGGCCCCTCCCGCGGCTCGGCTCAGATGCCGTGTGAGTTAGTGAGGGAAAGTGCTGTTCTATTGGAGTTGCTGTAGGGAGAGTGTTTGTAGTGAGTGTAGGCTTCAAGAACCCCAACGGTCCTTCTTAGGGCCACATCTACGTGTGTGCAGGCTGCTGTTATCAGTGGAAATTTTTTTTTCTTTCTCAAAATCGGCAGTGCAGAGCATTGCACCCGGTATTAGGGACAGAAGTGGTGCTTAGGCAGGGAGAGTGTTAGGAGTGAGTGTAGCCTTCAAGAACCTCAACGGTCCTTTCTAGGGCCAAATTTAACCGTGTGCAGTACTGTGCTGGCTGCTGTTAGCAGTGTTGCATTTTTTTTTTCTAAAAATCGTCTGTGCAGAGCATTGCACCCTCCATTGATACTACAGGGACAGAATTGTGTAGGCAGGGCCACAACACAGTTATTGTTCATTGAATATCCGCAGTGGGGCCTTCCCTTTGCAAAAAAGCGAAAAAATTATATTTGGCCTGCCTGTGTCAGTCCTAAGGTCTCCGTGTACGTGTGTGCTGCGTGGAGAACGTACAAAAATCAGACGCAACCAGCTACGGTTTACTGCAGGCTTGCGCCATTGTCTTTCCTGACTGGCAAATACCTGCTCTGCCAGAGTTAATAACTCTGCTACACTAAAGTTGTGTGACACTTTTTCAGGGCCACACCACAGTTATTAAACGTATTGTTCATTGAATATCCGCAGTGGGGCCTTCCCTTTGCAAAAAAGCGAAAAAATTATATTTGGCCTGCCTGTGTCAGTCCTAAGGTCTCCGTGTACGTGTGTGCTGCGTGGAGAACGTACAAAAATCAGACGCAACCAGCTACGGTTTACTGCAGGCTTGCGCCATTGTCTTTCCTGACTGGCAAATACCTGCTCTGCCAGAGTTAATAACTCTGCTACACTAAAGTTGTGTGACACTTTTTCAGGGCCACACCACAGTTATTAAACGTATTGTTCATTGAATATCCGCAGTGGGGCCTTCCCTTTGCAAAAAAGCGAAAAAATTATATTTGGCCTGCCTGTGTCAGTCCTAAGGTCTCCGTGTACGTGTGTGCTGCGTGGAGAACGTACAAAAATCAGACGCAACCAGCTACGGTTTACTGCAGGCTTGCGCCATTGTCTTTCCTGACTGGCAAATACCTGCTCTGCCAGAGTTAATAACTCTGCTACACTAAAGTTGTGTGACACTTTTTCAGGGCCACACCACAGTTATTAAACGTATTGTTCATTGAATATCCGCAGTGGGGCCTTCCCTTTGCAAAAAAGCGAAAAAATTATATTTGACCTGCAGGCTTGCGCCAATTTATTTCCTGCCTGGGAAATCAAATCACTGGTAATACAGCATGCTGAGGGGTAGGGGTAGGCCTAGAGGACGTGGACGCGGCTGAGGACGCGGAGGACCAAGTGAGGGTGTGGGCACAGGCCGAGCTCCTGATCCAGGTGTGTCGCAGCCGACTGCTGCGCGATTAGGAGAGAGGCACGTTTCTGGCGTCCCCACATTCATCGCCCAATTAATGGGTCCACGCGGGAGACCTTTATTAGAAAATGAGCAGTGTGAGCAGGTCCTGTCCTGGATGGCAGAAAGTGCTTCGAGCAAGCTATCATCCACCCAGAGTTCTGCACCGTCCAGTGCTGCAAATCCGAATCCTCTGTCTGCTGCTCCTCCTTCCTCCCAGCCTCCTCACTCCACTACAATGACACATGCTCAGGAGCGGGAACACTCCCAGTAACTTTTCTCGGGCCCCTGCTCAGATTGGGCAGCAGTGGTTCCTCTACCACCAGAGGAGTTTATCGTCACTGATGCCCAACCATTGGAAAGTTCCCGGGGTCCGGGGGATGAGGCTGGGGACTTCCAGCAACTGTCTCAAGACCTTTCAGTGGGTGAGGAGGACGATGACGATGAGACACAGTTGTCTTGCAGTGAGGTAGTAGTAAGGGCAGTAAGTCCGAGGGAGCAGCGCACAGAGGATTCGGAGGAAGAGCAGCAGGACGATGAGGTGACTGACCCCACCTGGTGTGCAACGCCTACACAGCACAGGTCTTCAGAGGGGGAGGCACGGGCAGCAGCAGGGCAGGTTGCAAGAGGCAGTGCGGTGGCCAGGGGTAGAGGCAGGGCCAGACCGAATAATCCACCAAGTGTTTCCCAAAGCGCCCCCTCGCGCCATGCCACCCTGCAGAGGCCGAGGTGCTCTAAGGTCTGGCAGTTTTTCACAGAGACGCCTGATGACCGACGAACAGTGGTGTGCAACCTTTGTCGCGCCAAGATCAGCCGGGGAGCCACCACCAACAGCCTGACCACCACCAGCATGCGCAGACATATGATGGCCAAGCACCCCACAAGGTGGGACGAAGGCCGTTCACCGCCTCCGGTTTGCACCGCTGCCTCTCCCCCTGTGCCCCAACCTGTCACTGAGATACAACCCCCCTCTCAGGACACAGGCACGACCGTCTCATGGCCTGCACCCACACCCTCACCTCCGCTGTCCTCGGCCCAATCCAGCAATGTCTCGCACCGCACCGTCCAGCCGTCGCTAGCGCAAGTCTTTGAGCGGAAGCGCAAGTACGCCGCCACGCACCCGCACGCTCAATCGTTAACCGTCCACATAGTCAAATTTATCAGCCTTGAGATGCTGCCGTATAGGGTTGTGGAAACGGTGTCCTTCAAAGCTATGATGGCGGCGGCGGCCCCGCGCTACTCAGTTCCCAGTCGCCACTACTTTTCCCGATGTGCCGTCCCAGCCCTGCACTACCACGTCTCCCGCAACATTGTACGCGCCCTCACCAATGCGGTTAGTGGCAAGGTCCACTTAACTACGGACACGTGGACAAGCACAGGCGGGCAGGGCCACTACATCTCCCTGACGGCACATTGGGTGAATTTAGTGGAGGCTGGGACAGAGTCAGAGCCTGGGACCGCTCACGTCCTACCCACCCCCAGAATTGCGGGCCCCAGCTCGGTGGTGGTATGTTCGGCGGTGTATGCTTCTTCCACTAAAGCACCCTCCTCCTCCTCCTCAACCTCTGTCTCGCAATCTAGTTGTGTCAGCAGCAGCAGGACGTCGCCAGCAGTCGGTGTCGCGCGGCGTGGCAGCACAGCGGTGGGCAAGCGTCAGCAGGCCGTGCTGAAACTACTCAGCTTAGGAGATAGGAGGCACACGGCCCACGAACTGCTTCAGGGTCTGACAGAGCAGACCGACCGTTGGCTTGCGCCGCTGATCCTCCAACCGGGCATGGTCGTGTGTGACAACGGCCGTAACCTGGTGGCGGCTCTGCAGCTCGGCAGCCTCACGCACGTGCCATGCCTGGCCCACGTCTTTAATTTGGTGGTTCAGCGCTTTCTGAAAAGCTACCCACGCTTGTCAGACCTGCTCGTAAAGGTGCGCCGGCTCTGCGCACATTTCCGCAAGTCCCACACGGATGCTGCCACCCTGCGCACCCTGCAACATCGCTTTAATCTGCCAGTGCACCGACTGCTGTGCGACGTGCCCACACGGTGGAACTCTACGCTCCACATGGTGGCCAGGCTCTATGAGCAGCGTAGAGCTATAGTGGAATACCAACTCCAACATGGGCGGCGCAGTGGGAGTCAGCCTCCTCAATTCTTTTCAGAAGAGTGGGCCTGGTTGGCAGACATCTGCCAGGTCCTTCGAAACTTTGAGCACTCTACCCAGGTGGTGAGCGGCGATGCTGCAATCATTAGCGTCACCATTCCTCTGCTATGCATCTTGAGAACTTCCCTGCAAACCATAAAGGCAGCCGCTTTGCGCTCAGAAACAGAGCCGGGGGAAGACAGTATGTCGCTGGATAGTCAGAGCACCCTCCTGTCTATATCTCAGCGCGTTCAGGAGGAGGAGGAGGAGCATGAGGAGGAGGGGGAAGAGACAGCTTGGCCCACTGCTGACGGTACCCATGCTGCTTGCCTGTCATCATTTCAGCGTGTATGGCCTGAGGAGGAGGAGGAGGAGGAGGAGGAGGAGGATCCTGAAAGTGATCTTCCTAGTGCGGACAGCCATGTGTTGTGTACAGGTACCCTGGCACACATGGCTGACTTCATGTTAGGATGCCTTTCTCGTGACCCTCGCATTCAACGCATTCTGGCCACTACGGATTACTGGGTGTACACACTGCTCGACCCACGCTATAAGGAGAACCTTCCCACTCTCATTCCCGAAGAGGAAAGGGGTTCGAGAGTGTTGCTATACCACAGGACCCTGGCGGACAAGCTGATGGTAAAATTCCCATCCGACAGCGGTAGTGGCAGAAGGCGCAGTTCCGAGGGCCAGGTAGCAGGGGAGGTGCGTAGATCGAGCAGCATGTACAGCCCAGGCAGTGCAACAGTCTTTAAGGGCCTGGACAGCTTTATGGCTCCCCAGCAAGACTGTGTCACCGCTCCCCAGTCAAGGCTGAGTCGGCAGGAGCACTGTAAAAGGATGGTGAGGGAGTACGTAACCGATTGCACGACCATCCTCGGTGACGCCTCTGCCCCCTACAACTACTGGGTGTCGAAGCTGGACACGTGGCCTGAACTAGCGCTGACGTTACATCCGCTGTGTTGGGCAATGCAATGTGATATTTCTGTGTACCGCCGGTGGCTTCCTGGCACCCACCCATGCTGTGGGTCCACAGGGAATTCTAAATGCATCTGTTTCCACTTGTAAAGAACCCCAGTCTGACTGGGGCATGCAGTGTGGGCCGAAGCCCACCTGCATTAAGCACAACATTACTACCTCAGCTGTGTTGGGCAATGCAATGGGATATTTCTATGTACCGCCGGTGGCTTCCTGGCACCCACCCATGCTGTGGGTCCACAGGGAATTATAAATGCATCTGTTTCCACTTGTAAAGAACCCCAGTCTGACTGGGGCATGCAGTGTGGGCCGAAGCCCACCTGCATTAAGCACGACATTACTACCTCAGCTGTGTTGGGCAATGCAATGGGATATTTTTGTGTACCGCCGGTGGGTTCCAGGGAGCCACCCATGCTGTAGGTGCACACGGAGTTTAACCTACATGTGTCCACTTGTAAAGAACCCCAGTCAGACTGGGGCATGCAGTGTGGGCCGAAACCCACCTGCATTAAGCACGACATTACTACCTCAGCTGTGTTGGGCAATGCAATGGGATATTTTTGTGTATCGCCGGTGGGTTCCAGGGAGTCACCCATGCTGTCGGTCGACAGGGACTTCACAATAGGGAGTTGTACCTGCCTGTGTCTATGAATTAAAAAGCCCGGTCTGACTGGGGCATGCAGAGACACCTTGACAGAATGAATAGTGTGTGGCACATAGGTTCCCCATTGCTATGCCCACATGTGCAGCTCCTGATGGCGGTGGCACAGGATTCTATTTCTCATTGCTTCTGTACAGCATTGTCGGCTATCGCCCCGCCCCTTTTAAAGAGGGTCGCTGCCTAGCCGTGCCAACCCTCTGCAGTGTGTGCCTGCGGTTCCTCGTGATGGCAGATGCACTTCTAAATAGACATGAGGGTGGTGTGGCATGAGGGCAGCTGCAGGCTGCGCAGGGACACTTTGGTGTGCGCTGTTGGGGGTGGGGGGGGGCAGCATGTAACCCAGGAGAAGTGGCAGCGGAGTGTCATGCAGGCAGTGATTGTGCTTTGTTGGAGGTAGTGTGGTGCTTAGCAAAGGTATGCCATGCTAATGAGGGCTTTTCAGAAGTAAAAGTTTTTGGGAGGGGGGCCCACTCTTGCCACTATTGTGGCTTAATAGTGGGACCTGTGAACTTGAGATGCAGCCCAACATGTAGCCCCTCGCCTGCCCTATCCGTTGCTGTGTCGTTCCCATCACTTTCTTGAATTGCCCAGATTTTCACACAAGGAAACCTTAGCGAGCATCGGCGAAATACAAAAATGCTCGGGTCGCCCATTGACTTCAATGGGGTTCGTTACTCGAAACGAACCCTTGAGCATCGCGAAAAGTTCGTCCCGAGTAACGAGCACCCGAGCATTTTGGTGCTCTCTCATCTCTAGAAATGTAGTAAAACATGAACAAATAATGAACAATTGCTGTAATTGCATTGACCCACAAAATATAGATTCCATGTTATTTACACTGCATAATGAACGCCATAAATACAAAACCAACAAAGCAATGGTGGAAATTAAGCTTTTTTTATCCGCATCACAAAGACTACAATACATACCTTAAATGGTGTAATTAAAAATACATTATCTTACAAAAACCAGCCACTAACACCTATATCGATAGGAAAAAAATAAAAGATAGGATTTTATTGTGCTAATGGAAAAAACATAAGCAAGTTGGTTATCATTAAGGCATAAAGTAAGCAAAATGACAAATCCTAGCAGTATGACATCACTTAATTTGGCCAGAAAACGCCATCAAGGAAGGAGAAATCTCAAAGGCATTGTTCAGGTTCTAACCAGGACAGGTCATTGGCACTTGATTTTTGGGAGTTTGCAGTCTGGGACCCCCACTGATCAGCTGTTCTCTAGCCAACTGTTTCAGTGTGCTGATCAGAAGGCAGACAGCTCCACACATTTTTCAGTGGCTTTGCTTGGTCCTGTAAGTGCTGTTGTCAATCAAATTATAGGAAAAGTACCAAGTCGGACAGCTATAAAGTGTACAAAACTCTCTGATTCAGGCTCTATAGACCAGCACATTGGCCCAGAAAACTTACACTATTCAATATTGATGACTTATCTTGAGGATGAGTCACCTATACTCAGAACCTGGACAATCCATCTAAGCACAAATGGTAGCTTTAACAAGAGAAAGGTCACACATGATTTCTAAACATAAGTTTTCAAGAACATTGGAGTTAGTTTTTAATGGTTTTTGATTCAGTAAGTTATACTGTCTTGTAATACTTATATTTTTAGTGATGAGTTGGAAGATAAAGAAGAAAACTTAAGAAGAAAAATTGACGAGATTTTGAAATGGGACCCCAGCAAATGTGACCCTGCAGATGTGTTATCGCTGCCAAAAACTGACATTGCCATAAATTATGTGATTCTGGAAATGATCAGCGAGGATCATGGTGATTACAGAAGAAACCTAAGGAAAATGTGCAATGTCATCAAACCTGGGGGATATCTCTTATCATATGCACCTAGTAATGCCTCTTATTTTAATGTTGGAGAAGACAAGTTTCACCTCTTACCCTGTGATGAGAGTTTTTACAGGAAGGTTATGAATGAGGAATGTTTGGAAATTAAGCATATTGAGAGGTTTGACAGACGTATGTGCACTGACTCTGTAGACCATGGGGGAGCGATATTTTTTATTGCTCGTAAAGTGAAGGAGCTCTAGGCCAGGACATGTTCATAGCTATGAATGTATTTCTATACAGGTTATCTGCAATTAATTGCTGGTTCTGCTGTTAGCTCTACTTCAGCTATGACTCAATTATGCAATATATACTCTATTCAAGAGGTATTACACAATTAGATATTTACATTAACAGATAGTCAATGCCAAAATAGTTGCTTCATACCAAGAAAGAAATCAGAGGCACTCCAATACTAAGGCTAAACTAAAAGGCTTAAAAAATGTGCACAAATGCCCAGCTGGCATTCTTCTTATAAATGATTTACAGTAGTTGCTTGGAGTTTGCAATAACTTTATTCTTATTATAATGTTAATATTATGTAATGTAAAATTCAAGCTGCAGTATAAGGGTGGCTTCACATGGTCTGCCGGCACCCCAGAATTGTTTTTAATCGAAGGGCTTTACATATAAGCACTTCCCTGAAAAACAAAAATTTTAGAGTAAAAAAAAAAAAAAGCAATCACAGGCAGCTCTCGCTAAATGACTGATAGCTGAGAGCTAGCTGTGATTGGCTGAGCGACTCAACCAGTCAGCAGCAGCTCTTTCATCAGGTGGGGATTTTAAATTTTAAATCCCCAACTGCTGAAAGAATTGCTTTGAAATGCCGGGGACAGCGCAGAGAGGATGCAGCTGAAACCCAGCAGCTAAAGGAAGGTGAGTATGATTTTTTAAAGCACTTCCCTGAAAAACAATTACAAGATGCTGGCAGCTGGATCCCCTACCGCAGCTGTCATGTGTGACAACTGGTAGGAAATTCTTTATTTCCCGCAGGAATGAAGAATTCCTTTGCTGCATCTGTCACAAATGTGGCATGTGCAGCAGGGAATTCTTTTTCCTCATGTGGTGAAGGAAACATCTGCCGTGTGTGGCAAATGTGTTCTTCATCCTCACGGGGACACGGCAGCAGTAGACAGGTACGTTTTTTTGGGTTTTTTTCTATACTAAAATTCATGTTTTTCGGGGAAGGGCTGATATGTAAAGCCCTTCCCTGAAAAACAATTCGGGGATGTTGGCAGACTATTGCCTTCAATGGAGCCGCTGGTAGCAGCCATGGCTTCATTGAAGGCATTGCACGGACCTGCATTCACAAGTGTTTGTGCATGTACATAGATGTGCACATATGTACGCAACTATGTACGCTGACGTACAGGCGCATGTGAAGTCACCCTAAAGCATGAGGAACAAATCAGAGGCTTAATGTGAATTTCCTGTGCCCTGATACAAAATAGCTAACAGACCCCAAATTACTATATCCCAATTATAATATTGATATCCTCTTATACATTGTGTACCAAAACCTGGTGGATCTGCAAATTCAGTATATGCTGATAGATATTTCCCTGACAGTAGCCTAAACTACTAACAATCAGAAAGGAAACAGGAAGTGCATTTGAGATTACCTCTAATTGCAGAAGACAATGTGGGTGAGAGAGCTACTCTGTAAGAGCAATTTCTGTTCTATTAAACTGGAGTGGCTCATGCTTTACATCCATAGTCATTCATCTGAATAGACATAATGCAAGGCTTTATTAACGTGCAGTAACTACCACTTTTCCAGGCAGAATCTCCGTGAATCCAATGAATCCATGCACTGCAAGATAGCTGAAAATATTCTGTTTAAATTCAACAAGATCAGCAGCAGTTGAGTCCATACGAAATATTTTGTAATCAACAGCATGTCAATTATGTACCGAATTTGTTTTAGACTTATTGAAGTGAAATTCACACTAAAGTTTGCATCAAAGTCCGCATGTGTTACATACAGATTTTATCCCTGATTTGTTGTGGATTTACTGTGAAATCTGTGGGAGGAAACATCTGCAGTGAGGGGCTCAGTTAGACTGTAATATTCTGTTCAGTATTATACATCAGTATTTGTAAGCCAAACCAGTGGGTCTAATAAACAGAAGAGGAGAGAATATCTCCATGATACTTTTTCTCTGTAGCCTCCACTCCTGGTTTTCGCTTACAAAGACTCATGTATAATACTGAACAGAATATTGCAGTCTAAGGCTTCCCTCTCACAGGCATTTGCAGAAACACAGTGCTTTTCAACAGCAGCGTAGTCATTCATTTCTGACACTTTGGCTGCATTTTCAGCTTAGCTGAAAACGCAACCAAGAATGCTGAAGAAAAACCAATACTGACCTAGCTGCCGCCATCTGGGACTCTCCAGCTGTTCTCTGGAGCACCATGCAGGATGCCGGGCACTTGTCAAGCCAACAAAGGATCTTCTTCTGCTAGTAACAGAGATTGAAATCCCTGCATCCAACAAGAGATTGCTCTGACTGGCTAAAGCTGCTGAGTGTCAGCTGGCTCTGCCAATCACAGCCAGCACTGAATGACTGGCTGTGATTGGTGCATCCAGTGCTGGCTGTGATTGGCTGGAGAGCCCAAGATGGCACCAGCTATGTGAGTATTCCTTTTGTTTTTTAGGAAGTACAGCTAGTGCTGGCATCTAGCGCTGCCAAAAACATGGTACCAAGTTGTGCTACATTTTCAGCAGGGCTGAAACTGCTGTCCATTCATTTCAATGGGTGACACAGGGCTGGAAACGCCTAAAGATAGAACATGCAGCGTTGTCATAGCACAGCGTTGAAGATGTTGTATTTTGACGCTTGTGTGAACAGCCTCATTGAAATAAATGGGAGCATTGTACAACATTTAGCACAGCGCTGAAAAGGCAGCGCTAAATGCTGCCCAAAAAATGTCTGTGTGCGGGAGGCCTAACTGAGCCCACATGCTGCAGACGTTTTCTCCCACAGATTTCACAATCTGTCCATTACAGCATATACATTGTTTGCACATAAATCATTTTCTGTTTCCCTCACGCGAGATAATAATCCGTTGGCTCTCTATAAGTGGCGCCGTATTGCTTCAGGGGGATATTTTCTGCTACCAAAACCATCCTGCAATGCTTCCTCTTGTTTTTAAGCTCGAATGTACACTCCTTTGTTCCCTCTTTGTCTTAAAAACACACTTTGACAAGTTTTTAACATAATAAACATCATACAACATAATCTGAATTTACCTCCTTTACAATGCTCCGGTAAATTGCAGTACTTCTCTGGTGATGTACATGTACTGTATAGCTGTAGGCTGCCAAGATGGTGGGGAATCCCAATGCTTGGAAATAAATGGGGGGTGGGGGAAATTTTGCTTTGTACAACAAAACAGGCTGGACACAAGATGACAGAACTGGACTTCACCTGTAGCAGAACTCCTTGCTCCGGTGTAAAAGTCTTACAGTACTTAGATACTTTCAGCATTTAAGTAAGGCCATATTATGTCGTAATTAGACTGTTGAATTATGCATAATATGAAGCACTACTAGGCAATGAAAATGCAAGAATAGAAACTTGCCAACTGATAACAAGAACAGAATGGTGATGGTTATCAGATAATTGCAGGGATGACAGTGATGTAGTCAGATAATAGAGCAAATGGGCAGATGGAGAACAGATAATAAACTGACAAGACTTACCCTAATTCAAGCATTCCTCACGTTTTTGCCTAATCTATCCCTGATACTGACCCCATTACTAGACGCCACTGGACCTGAGTGTCCATAAATATATCTTTAATGGAAACTTTATCTGAAACACAGACCCTGGTAAGTAGTGAGATGGCCCTAACTCCCAGAGATAAGATACGCAAACTGAACAAAATTAAACTAATGAATAGAGATGAGCGAACGTACTCGTCCGAGCTTGATGCTCGGGCGAATATTAGGGTGTTCGGGATGCTCGTTACTCGTAACGAGCACCACGCGATGTTCGGGTTACTTTCACTTTCATCTCTGAGACGTTAGCGCGCTTTTCTGGCCAATTGAAAGACAGGGAAGGCATTACAACTTCCCCCTGTGATGTTCCAGCCCTATACCACCCCCCTGCTGTGAGTGGCTGGGGAGATCAGGTGTCACCCGAGTATAAAAGTCGGCCCCTCCCGCGGCTCGCCTCAGATGCGTTGTGACAGAGATCAGGGACAGTGGTATCGTGTTGGAGCTGCTGTAGGGAGAGTGTTAGGAGTTAGTGTAGGCTTCAAGAACCCCAACGGTCCTTCTTAGGGCCACATCTAACCGTGTGCAGTACTGTGGAGGCTGCCTTTTGCAGTGGTGCAAATTTTTTTTTTTCCAAATCGGCCGTGCAGAGCATTGCGCCCTGCAGTAATACTACAGGGACAGAAGTGGTGGTTAGGCAGGGAGAGTGTTAGGAGTTAGTGTAGGCTTCAAGAACCCCAACGGTCCTTCTTAGGGCCACATCTAACCGTGTGCAGTACTGTGGAGGCTGCTGTTAGCAGTGTTGCACTTTTTTTTTTTTTTCCAAATCGGCCGTGCAGAGCATTGCGCCCTGCAGTAATACTCCAGGGACAGAATTGTGTAGGCAGGGCCAGAAGACATATTTTATTGATTGAATATAGGCAGTGGGCCTTTCCTTTAAAAAAAAAAGGGCAAAAATTCTATTTGGCCTGCCTCTGACAGTCCTCAGCGTTCTGGGTAAGTGTGTGCTGGGTGGAGAACGTAAAAAAAATCATACGCAGCCAGCTAAGTTTAACAGCAGGCTTGCGCCAATTTATTTCCTGGCTGGGAAATCACCGCTCTGCTGCAGTTAATAACAGTGCAACACTGCAGTTCTGTGACACACAGCAGGGCCACACAACACATTTATTAATTGATTGAATATAGTCAGTGGGCCTTTCCTTTAAAAAAAAAAGGGCAAAAATTCTATTTGGCCTGCAGGCTTGCGCCAATTTATTTCCTGGCTGGGAAATCACCGCTCTGCTGCAGTTAATAACAGTGCAACACTGCAGTTCTGTGACACACAGCAGGGCCACACAACACATTTATTAATTGATTGAATATAGTCAGTGGGCCTTTCCTTTAAAAAAAAGGGCAAAAATTCTATTTGGCCTGCCTCTAACAGTCCTCAGCGTTCTGGGTACGTGTGTGCTGGGTGGAGAACGTAAAAAAAATCATACGCAGCCAGCTAAGTTTAACAGCAGGCTTGCGCCAATTTATTTCCTGGCTGGGAAATCACCGCTCTGCTGCAGTTAATAACAGAGCAACACTGCAGTTCTGTGAGACACTGCAGGGCCACAACACATTTATTATTGATTGAATATAGGCAGTGGGCCTTTCCTTTAAAAAAAAAAGGGCAACTATTCTATTTGGCCTGCCTCTAACAGTCCTCAGCTTTCTGGGTACGTGTGTGCTGAGTGGAGAACTTAAACAAAAACCATACGCAGCCAGCTAAGTTTAACAGCAGGCTTGCGCCAATTTATTTCCTGGCTGGGAAATCAAATCACTGGTAATACAGCATGCTGAGGGGTAGGGGTAGGCCTAGAGGACGTGGACGCGGCCGAGGACGCGTAGGCCCAAGTGAGAGTGTGGGCACAGGCCGAACTCCTGATCCAGGTGTATCGCAGCCGACTGCTGCGCGATTAGGAGAGAGGCACGTTTCTGGCGTCCCCACATTCATCGCACAATTAATGGGTCCACGCGGGAGACCTTTATTAGAAAATGAGCAGTGTGAGCCGGTCCTGTCGTGGCTGGCAGAAAGTGCTTCGAGCAACCTATCGTCCACCCACAGTTCTGCGCCGTCCACTGCTGCAAATCCGAATCCTCTGGCTGCTGCTCCTCCTTCCTCCCAGCCTCCTCACTCCACTACAATGACACATGCTCAGGAGCGGGAAGACTCCCAGGAACTGTTCTCGGGCCCCTGCTCAGATTGGGCAGCAGTGATTCCTCTCCCACCAGAGGAGTTTATCGTGACTGATGCCCAACCATTCGAAAGTTCCAGGGGTCCGGGGGATGAGGCTGGGGACTTCCGGCAACTGTCTCAAGACCTTTCAGTGGGTGAGGAGGACGATGACGATGAAACACAGTTGTCTATCGGTGAGGTAGTAGTAAGGGCAGTAAGTCCGAGGGAGGAGCGCACAGAGGATTCTGAGGTAGAGCAGCAGGACGATGAGGTGACTGACACCACCTGGTTTGCAAAGCCTACTCAGGACAGGTCTTTAGAGGGGGAGGCAAGGGCAGCAGCAGGGCAGGTTGCAAGAGGCAGTGCGGTGTCCTGGGGTAGAGGCAGGGCCAGACCGAATAATCCACCAACTGTTTCCCAATACGCACCCTCGCGCCATGCCACCCTGCAGAGGCCAAGGTGCTCTAAGGTCTGGCAGTTTTTCACAGAGACGCCTGACGACCGACGAACTGTGGTGTGCAACCTTTGTCGCGCCAAGATCAGCCGGGGAGCCACCACCACCAGCCTCACCACCAGCATGCGCAGACATATGATGGCCAAGCACCCCACAAGGTGGGACGAAGGCCACTCACCGCCTCCGGTTTGCACCGCTGCCTCTCCCCCTGTGCCCCAACCTGCCACTGAGATCCAACCCCCCTCTCAGGACACAGGCACTACCGTCTCCTGGCCTGCACCCACACAGTCACCTCCGCTGTCCTCGGCCCCATCCATCAATGTCTCTCAGCGCACCGTCCAGCCGTCGCTAGCGCAAGTGTTTGAGCGCTAGCGCATGTACGCCGCCACGCACCCGCACGCTCAAGCGTTAAACGTGCACATAGCAAAATTTATCAGCCTGGGGATGCTGCCGTATAGGCTTGTGGAAACGGAGGCTTTCAAAGGTATGATGGCGGCCGCGGCCCCGCGCTACTCAGTTCCCAGTCGCCACTACTTTTTCCGATGTGCCGTCCCAGCCCTGCACGACCACGTCTCCCGCAACATTGTACGCGCCCTCACCAAAGCAGTTACTGGCAAGGTCCACTTAACAATGGACACGTGGACAAGCACAGGCGGGCAGGGCCACTATATCTCCCTGACGGCACATTGGGTGAATTTAGTGGAGGCTGGGACAGAGTCAGAGCCTGGGACCGCTCACGTCCTACCCACCCCCAGAATTGCAGGCCCCAGCTCGGTAGTGGTATCTGCGGCGGTGTATGCTTCCTCCACTAAACCACCCTCCTCCTCCTCCTATGCAACCTCTGTCTCGCAATCAAGATGTGTCAGCAGCAGCAGGACGTCGCCAGCAGTCGGTGTCGCGCGGCACGGCAGCACAGCGGTGGGTAAGCGTCAGCAGGCCGTGCTGAAACTACTCAGCTTAGGAGAGAAGAGGCACACGGCCCACGAACTGCTGCAGGGTCTGACAGAGCAGACCGACCGCTGGCTTGCGCTGCTGAGCCTCCAACCGGGCATGGTCATGTGTGACAACGGCCGTAACCTAGTGGCAGCTCTGCAGCTCGGCAGCCTCACGCACGTGCCATGCCTGGCCCATGTCTTTAATTTGGTGGTTCAGCGGTTTCTGAAAAGCTACCCACGCTGGTCAGACCTGCTCGGAAAGGTGTGCCGGCTCTGCGCACATTTCCGAAGGCCCACACGGACGCTGCCACCCTGCGCACCCTGCAACATCGGTTTCATCTGCCAGTGCACCGACTGCTGTGCGACGTGCCCACACGGTGGAACTCTACGCTCCACATGTTGGCCAGGCTCTATGAGCAGCGTAGAGCTATAGTGGAATATCAACTCCAACATGGGCGGCATAGTGGGAGTCAGCCTCCTCAATTATTTTCAGAAGAGTGGGCCTGGTTGGCAGACATCTGCCAGGTCCTTGGAAACTTTGAGGAGTCTACCCAGATGGTGAGCGACGATGCTGCAATCATTAGCGTCACCATTCCTCTGCTATGCCTCTTGCGAAGTTCCCTGCTAGGCATAAAGGCAGACGCTTTGCGCTCAGAAACGGAGGCGGGGGAAGACAGTATGTCGCTGGATAGTCAGAGCACCCTCCTGTCTATATCTCAGCGCATTGAGGAGGAGGTGGAGGAGCATGAGGAGGATGAGGCGGAGGGGGAAGAGACAGCTTGGCCCACTGCTGAGGGTACCCATGCTGCTTGCCTGTCATCCTTTCAGCGTGTATGGCCTGAGGAGGAGGAGGAGGAGGATCCTGAAAGTGATCTTTCTAGTGAGGACAGCCATGTGTTGCGTACAGGTACCCTGGCACACATGGCTGACTTCATGTTAGGATGCCTTTCTCGTGACCCTCGCGTTACACGTATTCTGGCCACTACGGATTATTGGGTGTACACACTGCTCGACCCACGGTGTAAGGAGAACCTTTCCACTCTCATACCCGAAGAGGAAAGGGGTTCGAGAGTGATGCTATACCACAGGACCTGGCGGACAAACTGATGATAAAATTCCCATCCGACAGCACTAGTGGCCGAAGGCGCAGTTCCGAGGGCCAGGTAGCAGGGGAGGCGCAGAGATCAGGCAGCATGTACAGCACAGGCAGGGGAACACTCTCTAAGGCCTTTGACAGCTTTCTGGCTCCCCAGCAAGACTGTGTCACCGCTCCCCAGTCAAGGCTAAGTCGGCGGGAGCAGTGTAAAAGGATGGTGAGGGAGTACGTAGCCGATCGCATGACCGTCCTCCGTGACTCCTCTGCCACCTACAACTACTGGGTGTCGAAGCTGGACACGTGGCCTGAACTCGCGCTGTATGCCCTGGAGGTGCTTGCTTGTCCTGCGGCTAGCGTCTTGTCAGAGAGGGTGTTTAGTGCGGCTGGGGTAATCATCACAGATAAGCGTACCCGCCTGTCAACCGACAGTGCCAACAGGCTTACATTCCTCAAGACGAACAAAGCCTGGATTTCCCCAGACTTCTCTTCTCCACCAGCGGACAGCAGCGATACCTAAACAATACGTAGGCTGCACCCGCGGATTAAAGCATTGTTCTCTATCACCATCAAAAACGTGGACCTTTTAGCTTCATCAATCTGTGTATAATATTCATCCTCCTCCTCCTGCTCCTCCTCCTGAAACCTGACGTAATCACGCCAAACGGGCAATTTTTCTTAGGCCCACAAGGCTCAGTCATATAATATGTGTTAACAATTTTTATACGTTTCAATGCTCATTAAAGCGTTGAAACTTGCACCTGAACCAATTTTTATTTTAACCGGGCTGCCTCCAGGCCTAGGTACAAATTAAGCCACATTAACCAAAGCGATTAATGGGTTTCACCTGCCCTCTTGGTTGGGCATGGGCAATTTTTCTGAGGTACATTAGTACTGTTGGTACACCAATTTTTTGGGGCCCTCGTCTACAGTGTAATCCAATTAATTTTTTGCCCAGCGGCATTAAAGCTGACGTTACATCAGCTGTGCTGGGCACTGCAATGGGATATATTTATGTACCGCCGGTGGCTTCCTGGCACCCACCCATGCTGTTGGTCCACACGGAGTTGTAACTGCATGTGTCCACTTCTAAAGAACCCCAGTCTGACTGGGGCATGCAGTGTGGGCCGAAGCCCACCTGCATTAAACATGACATTACCTCAGCTGTGATGGGCAATGCAATGGGATATATTTATGTACCGCCGGTGGCTTCCTCGCACCCACCCATGCTGTCGGTCCACAGGGACTTCACAATAAGGAGTTGTACCTGCCTGTGTCTATGAATTAAAAACCCCGATCAGGTTGGGGCATGCAGTGTGGGCCGAAGCCCACCTGCATTTAATCTGACGTTAGCTCTGCTGTCCAGGGCACTGCAATGGGATACATTTATGTACAGCCGGTGGGTTCCAGGGAGCCACCCATGCTGTGGGTGCACACGGAATTCCCATTGCGGAGTTGTACCTGCCTGTGACTATTTATAAAAAAACACGGTCTGACTGGGGCATGCAGACACCTTGACAGAATGAATAGTGTGTGGCACATAGGTTCCCCATTGCTATGCCCACGTGTGCAGCTCTTGATGGCGGTGGCACAGGATTATATTTCTCATTGCTTCTGTACAGCATTGTGGGCTATCGCCCCACCCCTTTTAAAGAGGGTCGCTGCCTAGCCGTGCCAACCCTCTGCAGTGTGTGCGTGCGGTTCCTCCTCATGGCAGACGCACTTATAAATAGACATGAGGGTGGTGTGGCTATGAGGCCAGCGTGTGGCATGAGTGCAGCTGAAGGCTGCGCAGGGACACTTTGGTGTGCGCTGTGGACTCTGCGTCGTGCGGGCGGGGGGGGGGGGGGGGTGGGCAGCATGTATCCCAGGAGAAGTGGCAGCGGAGTGTCATGCAGGCAGTGATTGTGCTTTGTTGGAGGTAGTGTGGTGCTTAGCTAAGGTATGCATTGCTAATGAGGGCTTTTCAGAAGTAAAAGTTGTTGGGAGGGGGGGGCACTCTTGCCGCTATTGTGGCTTAATAGTGGAACCTGGGAACTTGAGATGCAGACCAACATGTAGCCCCTCGCCTGCCCTATTTGTTGCTGTGTCGTTCCCATCACTTTCTTGAATTGCCCAGATTTTCACAAATGGAAACCTTAGCGAGCATCGGCGATATACAAAAATGCTCGGGTCGCCCATTGACTTCAATGGGGTTCGTTACTCAAAACGAACCCTCGAGCATCGCGAAAATTTCGTCCTGAGTAACGAGCACCCGAGCATTTTGGTGCTCGCTCATCTCTAGTGGTTAGGCCCAATTATACCACACCACTGTTTTGCGGCATAAAGAATACAGTTTGCTTCTGAGAACAGACCTAAAACCTAAACCTATATCGCACAATACCAGCAAGGGGAGAATTATCTAATATCCCCATCACACTGTGCCCTACGCAGCTACGATCACTTACAATTCCATCAACATGGTTAAAATAGGAGGACACAAAGCTAACCAACAGCCAGTTCTGCAGAGCACCTTTACAAAAGCAAGCTGATCTCAGGAGATTCCTTAAAAAAAAGTGCCCATTCTCCTGTGGGGGCTTCCTACAAGTCTTCAATGCTTGCGCTAGAAAAGGACTATCCTGCTGACTCTTAAATTGACAGCAGCCACTAAGCCAAACAGGGAAGCTTCTACCAGTCTAACATTTCTAAAGACTTCCTTAAAAAATCATTATCCCAGGCAATTAAACCAGTCAATTCTGAACTAACGAATATAAAATCAAAAATAAAACAAATTGATAATCGAGTGGAGATCCTTGAGAATACATGCACAGCTACCCTTTCTCATGCCAACAATTTATCTGCCTACGTCACATGCCAAATAGACCAAATGGATAGAGCCCTCACTCTGATAAAGGATCAAGAGAATGGGAAGCCAGAAGCTTAAACATCAGAATAAAGGGCATCCCTGAATCTTGAGCCTCTGAGGCTCTTAGAACCATAGCGAGTGACATATTTTCAGACTTTCTGGGAATAGAAAGAGGATGATCCATAACTGTTGAAAGGATTCATGGATTCCTCCGTCCTAGGCCAAGAATGGGTGATCCTCCGCATGATGTATTCTGTGGAATTCTCTCATTTGTTGACATGCAGGTGGTCCTTTCGGTTGCCAGGAATAAAGATCAATAAAATATGGTTAGGCTGAAATTCAGCCCTTTCAAGACCTAGCCCCATCCACTCCTGCCAAAAGAACACAATACTCATGACTATTCCTATTTGGCCTGGCGGTTAAGAAATATGGCAGACATATTATAATTCAGTCAATAGATCAAGAGATCAACAGCACTAAATATCAGAGCAGAAATCACTGTGGGAGGGGCGGAGCCTGGACGTCGAGCGCAATGGCTGCCTGAGACCCGCGCTCCCACAAGCAGGCACCCACAGCAACTTACAGCGGCTGTCAACCAGCGGAAACATGGGCAAAACGAATAAAGAAAAGTCCACTGACCTGCAGGGCACCCCTCGACCGACCAAAACGCAGGCTGACATGAGGGGTTTCTTCAGGGATCGCTCCTCTCGCTCCCCGCGGCCCCCTGCTAAGATGGCGCCGGCACGAGCGCTCGCTCCCGCTCTCAGCCATGGTGAGGAGGAAGAACGGACCTCGGAGGAGGAGGATGGTGAGTCCGTTTCCAGGGGATTTATGAAGCACCTGATAGCACAAGCCCTGCGCCCCATTAGTGCTGATTTAGCAGAGATTAAAGAAGATTTTAAACTAATGGGGCACAGGGTGGAAGATTTAGAGTCCTCCTCTGCAGCCATTACCTCCCACTCTCTGCAACTGGAGCATGCCTTAAAGGAACAGCACCTGCATTTAAACAGGTCTCTCCTGCTCCAGGAAGACCTAGAAAATAGGAACAGGCGCAATAATTTACGTTTTAAAGGCATCCCTGAATTGTATGCAAATGACTGCCTGGAAAAAATCGCCAAAGCTATTTTCGCCACCCTGTTGGGGGAGGAGAGAGCGGCCTCTATTTGTG
This sequence comes from Eleutherodactylus coqui, assembly GCA_035609135.1. Taxonomy (NCBI): domain Eukaryota; kingdom Metazoa; phylum Chordata; class Amphibia; order Anura; family Eleutherodactylidae; genus Eleutherodactylus; species Eleutherodactylus coqui. The sequence continues at coordinate 41,148,844 of CM069411.1, forward strand.
TGGAGAGGATACACCGTGCCCTGCGTCCGCCGGCGGGCCCCTCTGAACAACCAAGGGACGTAATATGCAAAATTTTGTCCTTCCCGGACGCAGTCGCGGTCCTTAGAGCGGCCAGATCTTTTAAGGACTTGAAGTTTGAGGGTTCATCCATTCTGTTATTCCAGGACCTGGCGCCCTCTACCTTGGCAAAGCGCCGCGCTTTACGCCCTTTGCTCGATGTGCTGAAAAACCGCGACATCCGATACGCGTGGTTGTTCCCTTTCGGCATCAGCGTGACCATCAAGGGTAAGAGGGTCAATATTCGCACTCAAGAGGAGATGGCGGAACTGTGGACCCTCCTGGAAATGGATCCGATCGAACTCTCTAATTGGCAACCTCTCCCGGACCTTCCCCAGTTTCAGCCGCTAGAGAACCCTGAAGACTGGCTGCTGGCGGGCAGCACAAAATCCCCTAAGGGGAAGAAGAAAAAACCCAAGCCGGACTCATGATCTGCTTTTTTTGGAGAGTGTCCTCTCCTGTTTTGCCCTCAAATTTGGTACTAGCCGCGGGGCCTCCCCTTTAGCCGTTTTACATGCGGCGTGGGGGATGGTCCTATGGCAATTGATGTTATAAGCTGTTTTTTTTCTTTCTTGATTAACCGTTTATGCCTACAGTATGCTATTGGGTTCAGCCGGAGTCGAACGGTACATCGGATCGGTCGGAGTTATACAAGAGACTTGGTAGCCTCCCGACTTCGAGACTTCAGGACACCCCTCTTCTCAGGTTACGATATAGTGTATCGCACTGTTCGGGCCAGAGACTTTGTAAAAGACTGTGAGCATGTCTTCATAGGTTTTTTATTTGCTGTAACTGTTGTAAGTTGTTTGATATATCTGATCGGAGGTTTCGCTGGTTGTATACCTCGTTTCTCTTTTTTTTGATTAGTGGGCTGTGGGGCCTGTTTCGTCCAGGCCGCAACTAATTCTCTGACATCCCATCAGATTCATTTCTCGGTGGGATCTCAGTAGGCCGCCTCACGTGTGGACCCTAGTGGGGAGTCTACGGACCCCCCCCGGGGGCACACCTGCATAGGTTTCCTTGCCAGCAGTGGCTCTGCTGCGGGGATTCTCCTTGCATTATTTTCTCTCTCTGTTGTTTTCTATCTGTGGGTTACCTTACCTTCTGGTATCTGTCGCCCCCCCCTGCCCTCCTCCTCCTCCCCCCCTATCCCACCCCCTGCCTCCAAACCGGGGACGGCGAAGAGGAGCACTTACGGAAAGTCATAATATTCATATTAGCGGTGATTACGTCATTGCTTGTCTCACGTGTGTTTTTTCCCCTTTTAGTCCAGGGACTCCACCATGAATGAACTGCGTCTCACCTCCTTCAACGCCAAAGGTCTTAATTCGCCCTCTAAACGTCACAGCTTGGAACTACTTCTGAGGAGGTACGACACTAAGATTCTCTTCCTCCAGGAGACCCACTACAAAGGTAATAAAACTTTCCCCCTACCTGGGAAATCATTCCCTCGGGCATTCCACTGCACTCATCCCTCGTCGGCCTCGAAGGGGGTCTCCATTTTTCTCCATAAAACAATTAATTTTGTCGAGGAGGCCCGGTTTGGAGACGACGAGGGCAGAGTTCTGTTCGTAAGGGGCACTCTGAATAACACAAAACTTACATTAGCCAATTTATATACCCCAAATACAGAACAGATCCCTTGGCTGCTTAAGCAACTCGAGATTTTAAAACACTTTAGCGAAGGCCAGATTATTTTGGCGGGTGACCTTAACGTCACTCTTAATCCCACAGTAGACTCCTCTTCGGGCCGCTCGCATATATCCCAAAAGAAACTGATAAAATTGGGCAAACGATTTCAGGAGTTGGGTTTGGTCGACACCTGGCGCACTCTGCACCCCTTCACCAAGGATTTCTCCTTTTTCTCCTCTGTGCACTCCACTTTTCAGAGGTTAGATTATGTCCTGGTCTCCTCCTCCCTACTCCCGTCCCTGATTAGATCGAGCATTGACACTATGACGATCTCTGATCACGCCCCGGTTCATACATCTCTACGTCTCCCTCAACCAGTAGCCAGGGAGTGGAGATGGTCACTGAACATCTCCCTCTTAGATGACATAGAGGATAGAGAGTGCTTATCTAAACATCTAGAAGAATATTTTCGCCTCAACTCCACAAAAGAGTCGGAGTCGCCTCTGGTCTGGGAGGCCCATAAGGCCTACATCCGTGGCCTCTTGATTGCCCTGGGCTCTCGCATAAAGAAAAAAAAGCAGAAGTCTATCGACGAGAAGCTTTCACGTATCGCCAGTTTGGAGCTGACTGCAAAACTCTCCCAAGTAGTACAGAATGGAGCTGAACTTGCGGCAGCAAGAGCAGATCTGAAACTTCTGCTCAACTCGAAATATAACAAAAACCAGCTGCATTTCCGGCATAAACTATACGCCCAGGGTAATAGGGGCAGCAAGCTCATGTCGTCACTGATTAAAAAGGCCAGAGCTAAAAACGTAATAAGAGCGATCAAATCCCCTGCCGGGGCGTCCCTGACTACATCCGGGGAAATCGCAGAGGAGTTTCGGAGGTTCTACACGAATTTGTACAACCTCGGGGACACTCATAATGCCCTTCCGGGTGAGAACCCCGCGGCCCATGTAAATAAATTCCTGGAACACCTTAATATGCCGAAACTGAATCCTGCGGGGGCTGCTAGCTTGATTGCAGAGGTCTCACAGGAGGAGGTGGAGGCGCTGATCGTCTCGAGCCCCCCCAACAAAAGCCCGGGGCCGGACGGCCTCCCGCTTCATTACTATAAAACCTTCCTCCCTATACTAAAGCCAAAATTGACTTCTCTGCTCAACGACCTGTTAAGGGGGGCACCCCTGCCGAAGCAATCCCAAGAAGCTCACATTACGCTAATCCTCAAAGACAACAAGGACCCAGAAATGTGCGGCAGTTATCGCCCCATTTCTCTGATTAATTTAGATATGAAGTTGTGGGCAAAATTGCTTGCAAAAAGATTAGAGCCGTTTATACCCGGGTTGATTAATCCGGAACAGGCCGGCTTCGTTAGGGGGAGGGAGGGGAGAGATAACTGCATCAAGCTCCTCCATGCGGCCAGGTACGCCCAACATCGCAAGATCCCGCTCGCAATAATAGGTACAGATGCCGAAAAGGCGTTTGATAGGGTAGACTGGTTGTACATGGAGAGAGTTTTGCATTCTTTCGGCCTCCCGACGCAGTTCATCCGAGCGATTTTTTCGCTTTACAGCTGCCCGCATGCTAGGCTGAAAATCAATGAGATCCTCTCCCCTCCCTTCCTTATAAGAAACGGCACTCGGCAGGGTTGCCCCCTCTCCCCCTCGCTTTTTATTCTATCTCTAGAACCCCTGCTCCAGAGGGTCAGACAAGACCCAGGGGTCAAGGGCCTGCGGGTGGGAGAACAGCAAATTTCGGCGGCAGCTTTTGCCGATGATATTGCCTTTGTGGTCACGGACCTCCAGAAGAGTCTCCCTAGACTCTCTGAGCTTCTTGAAGATTTCGGGTTGATCTCAAACTTCAAGATCAATTTCACGAAATCAACTGCCCTGAACGTTTCCATTCCACGAAGGCAATATGACATTTTGAGAAGTAATTCCCCCTTTGCTTGGTCATCCTCCCATCTGGAGTACCTGGGGATTAAATTGACTAAAAAAGCGGAAGACCTATATGCCACTAACTTTATCCCCCTAATAGCGCGGGTTAAACAACTCCTCAAATCTTATGACATCCCCTGCATCTCCTGGTTGGGGAGGAAAAATATCATTAAGTCGTATATACTCCCTCTCATACTCTACAAGATCCGAATGCTTCCTATTCATCTTCCCTCGAAATTCTTCAAACTTTTGCGCGAGATCTTCTCGGCTTTTGTGTGGAGACAGAGGAGGCCGAGATTGGCACAGGGTCTGATGATTAGGAAGAGAAGAGAGGGTGGGGTTGATCTTCCTAATCTATATGATTACTACTGTGCGGCCCACCTCCGCTATTGGTGGGACCTCTCAAAGTTGGAGGACGCCGATCTTCTCTCAAGGTTAATAGTAGAGATCAGCAACACATCTCGGATTGAGGCCCTCTGGCTACCCAGAAGCGCTCAATATCGGGCTAAAAACTTCAACCCCCTCCTCAGGGGTCCATGCGAAGTGTGGGACAAGCTCAGAACAGATCTAGCTCCGTCGCCCTCACCTGTCTCCCCCATAGAAGTGATTCCCAGAGTAATGAATCCGCTTGGAGACCGACCCCGAGCGCCGGTATGGAGAAAGTGTAGGTCAATTTCCATAGCCAATCTGCAAGCTCTTTCGCACCTACCCCCCGCCACGATCCCTCAAAAACTTCTCCCTGCAGAATCCTTCTCCTTCCTGGAGAGTGCCCAATTAGCAGGATTCTTTAAAGAATTCCTCAGTGAGTTTAAGTCAACCAGACCTCTCTCTGGGTTTGAGAGATCGTGGTTGGACAACAAATCCTCTCATAAAAAGATTGCTTTCATTCGCAGATCTTTTATCTCCCCCTTCCAACCCTATAAACCGGCCTTCCTTACATCATGGGAGAAGGAGCTGGGTATACGGCTCACGGAGGAGGAGACCAGGACAATCCTCGACACGTCCTTTGGTCTTACCCCCTGCATAATTGCACAAGAGGCGCATTATAAGCTCCTTGTCAGGTGGTACCGAACACCACAATGGCTATTTGAACACAGGCTCTCTCCACAGGACTCCTGCTGGAGATGCAGAGGGGAGACAGGCTCTTATCTCCATATCTGGTGGGACTGCCCGGTCCTAACCCCTTTCTGGAGAGGAGTGGGGAAAATTGTCGAACAGATCGCGCCTGGTGTCCGCCTTACCCCAGACCTGGTTTTTCTGTGGAGACCGAATAAACATTTTCATCCAAAAAAGAACAAGCTAATAGCCCTACTAATAGACACGGCCAAATCCTTGATTCCCCGTCTGTGGCTTCAGAGTGTGCCACCATCGTTGGGTCTCTGGAGGGAGAGAGTCGACAACCTTTACTCCTTGGAGGAGCTACACAGTTGGTCGAATAATTCCTATGATAAATTCATTGTGACTTGGGCGCCTTGGCGTGAGGTGAGAGCAGCGGCGTTGTGGGATGTGTGAGACGTGGTCCCCTGGAACCCCCCGATATGTAGCATCTCCGCCTCTCCCCCCCCCTTTTTCTTGTCCCCTTTCCCGGTGTTACCCTCCCCCCCCCCCCTTTTTGGCTGTCTCTATGTTAGTCCCTTTCCTCTCTCAATGTTTTTAGTGCAGGCAGTTTAAGGCTGGCTGCTGGGCTCGGCCCGTGGCGGGACGATAGTGCTCCCCAGGTGACTACTTTAATAGTTGATTTTCGTATTATTCACCTAATTAGGAAAACTATGTTGTTTACGGTATTATGCTGGTGGAGTGTCGTTACGTGATGGACGAGAGTCCGACGGAATGTCTGCTGATGTAGAGGCTGATGTCTGATTTCCTGTATTCTTTTGTGAAAACTAATAAAATTTGATTTACAAAAAAAAAAAAAAAGAAATCACTGTGGGAGTAAATCCAACTGTGCACGCCTAACCAGAAACCAGACTTCAGGAATCTTCAAAAGTGCAACTGAATAGGGAGGTGAGGCAGCACAAGAGAATCCAACTTCTTACCAAACGATTTTCATGGAAAAATCCAAATCTTTATTGTAGTCCAAACATTAAAACATGACATTTCGACCAACAGTCTATTATCTTTGTCAAGCATATACCATATAGAACAATGCTCTGAATAAATAGTGACAGAACCCAATCACCAAATCTGTACACACCCACAATTGATTGAAATACTTACAGGTGTTGTTCCTGAATCTGCTGTGTATCACTCCCATCCGCTCCATATCCAGAGTGTCATAGCCCGGCACCCCCCATCATTCTGCGCAATACTCCGTCAGATCTGGATCAATCCTGGAGCAGTTTGAGCATAACACCTATCCAGGTACCCCCCTGATGCGTTTGCAAGAGCAAGAAGATCCTCTAATTCATGCCAAGAAAACCCCTGGGAAAGCAGTCCAAATCGCAGTCCAAATCCCCCAGATCCAGGAGGTCCCAAGCTAAGCTAAATTACCCATTGGGTGTCACAGCAAAGGAAGTCCACACTCCAAATCCAGAATGATACTGTTCCATTCCCTTATATTTGCAAAATGTCAAGTCTCTATTTTAAAAATTACTTGAGCCAAAAAACTTACTCGGACATGCCTGTTGGTACATCAGTTGGTGCATTACCTTTGATGTTTTTTCTAGTTGTCTTATGTTTTCATCTCTTTAACCCCAGCAGGAGTTCTGGATGCCTGTAGGAAGATAGAGGCTTTCCGTTCACAGGCAGAGATATCCACCTGGAACCTCAGACTTTCCATGCAGACTGATCCAGATTTTTTGTTTATCATCATGTCTGTTACAATGTTCATGCAGGGTGGCCGTGTGTTTCGCTGTGTGGTAGAGTGTTGGGGGGAATAGGTTGGGTGGTTTGGTCAATAAGACACTCATCTGGGGTATTGCAGGGTTCTTGTCTAGCCTGCCCTGATTGCTGCTTCTATGTTTTCCTTCTCCTGCTTTTCCCCCTCCCTATTCTTCCTCTCCCCTCCTCTCTCCCCCTTGGTACCAGGGGTGCCTCGGGTGAGCCCAGGGGTGGTCTTCAACTCCCCTAGGCTGGCTCAACCGTACCTGCCATGCTGTGGAGGAGGAGGCTGGGTGGACTTGAGTTGGTTTGGGGGTGCTGGTTGGTGGTGGGGGGAGTAGCCCTGATGGATGGAAATGCTTTTGTCTCAGCAGGGTGAGCTTGAATTCTAGTAGGGTCACGGCCTGCCTTAGACTCAGGGGAGAGACCCTCACTCTCCATCGTGCAACTCTGTGGGTTTTGAACCTCCCCCAAGTAACCTGCCCTGATGCACAGAGCTGGACTAGGTCCCCAATATGCGACATTCTGCCTAATTCTCTACCAACCCTCTTTGGATGGGGTGCACACACGTAGATTATCAACAGTCACCTCTACAATTACATGGAGTTCAACTGAATATATCATTAGGAGATACATCTCTCTTCACACATCATTTGCTGTTAACTGTGGGGCATGGTGTGCGCAGTTAAACTTAAGCTTCACTTTAGTCTCTGGGACAACTTATTTGTTACACTCTGATATTGATTAAACCTGAAAATGAAGTCTTTTAATTTAGTTTGATTTACACTTTCATGAACTCCACAAAATGTTATATTGTATAGAGGAAATGTGGTTGAAATATTTTGTATGATCCTCTCATTGCCATGACTATGCTTTTATTGAAATCTTCAGTAGCTGGTTGGTTAGTGTAGGGGAGGTTTGCAATCGGGTCTCCTATCGTAGTAAGGCTGGTTTGTGGAGGATTAGGAGAAGATATCCTGGGACTCTGTTTCTCAGGGCTTGTGGAGGGGCTGCACCATGTAAGTGCTTGTTTGCCTCATCAGAGCTGACATGTGCTCTCTCAATGGTATCTTTTATTTCTGCCTGCTGCTAAGTCCTCAGCTCTTGTGTCTACAGGGAACCAGCAATGACTGCTATGTTTGCAGTAGTAGCAGAGCTGGACGTGCTATCAAGGGAGGCAGCTGCGATTCCTTCTCTGCAACTGAACTAGTGGCTGAGGAAGGACTACTGGACGCTATTGCCTGCACTCGGCTAATGCCACATGCTGAGAAGAAAACTTAGACCTGCTGTGAAAGGAGCTTAGAAGTTTTCTTTTTTGTCATGATGAGTGGGGAGAGGGTCTTTTAGAGCTGATTATCCATACCTGGATTGCTGTGTAGTTGAGGTGAAGGTGCTCACTGAGCGGAGCTCACTAATGTGTGTCCAACCAGGGCTGCATTCAGGCAACCTCCCCTCCAAGAAACTCATTTTCAAGAAGACAGGACCCCAAAATTTCCCAGTCGTCCAGTTTAGAAATGGTTCCTTAATAATCATCTCTCTACCACAACTAAGGGAGTAGCTATTGCAATTCATCCCTCAATCCTGCTCACTATACAGAGCTAGCTCTAAGACACCTAGGGATGGATGCTCTTTCTAAAAGTCAAAATCACTTTGGAAACATACACACTAGCTAATCTATATATCTTAAACAAGAAACAGATCTCCTCGCTAATTGATACACTAAACAAATTTGCTTTATTTGTGAAGGGCAGATGAATAAAAGGTTCTGACCTCAACCTCACCTTAAATCCAATTTCGGATGCCTCGTCCGGGAGGTCTCAGGTCTCACAGCGAGCCAGGAAAGGGTTGCACAAACTCTTTCACAATCTGAAAGTTATAGAATCCTGGAGAACCCTCAATCCAACAGATAGAGACCTTTCCTTCTATTCTCCTGTCCATAATATTTAACTCAGACTTGATTATGTTCTTCTCTTATCCTCCTTGATCTTGCAAGTCAGAAATGCTAACATATTACAATTTTTGATCATGCCACGGTTTCAGTTACACTAAGCCTCTCACCTCTTCCACATAGAGATTGGCACTGGAGCTTAAATGAATCCCTCTTGGATAGCCAAGAATCCTACAAAACTTTATCCACACATTTAAAACGTTTCTTCAGCGGGAATTCTCAATCAGCAGATAAGCACCGCTTGTCTGGCAAACACACAAAGCCTACATTAAAGGCATAGTTATTGCCCTAGGCCCATCGCAAAAAAAAAAAAAAACACAGACAAAAGGACACTGAGGATATCTTAACCCAAATCTCTAGACTGGAACAGATGGCAAAACAGGAAAAAGTTCAAGGGGCTCAGTATAATCTAACTGCCTCGCGAGAGAAATTAAGGTACATTTTGAATAACAGATTTGATAAATCCTTATTATGTTACAAACATCAAATTTATGCCCATGGCAACACCTTAATTAAAAACGCTAAAGGGAAAATAAACATTTCTCACATTAAAAATGCTCAAGGTGACAAGCTAAGAGAATCAACACAGACAGCACAAACCTTTAAGGAATTCTACACGAGTCTGTACAATTTAAACAAGAATGGAGTGAATTCAGATGACAACAAAACAAGAACTCTGAAGAGTGACATGTCATCGTTAATTGTATCTGCCCTAAAGCCAGAAGAAAGTGCCTCTCTAACCTCCCCAATCTCACTAGAGGAATTAACATAAGAACTCAATGGCGTTCCATCTGCTCCTTCCTATCTGCAATAGATTGCTAAAGTTCATAAAATTAAATGACTTGAAGAACTAACAAGTTGGGCCAATGCATCACATGATAAATTTAGAGCTACCTGGGATTCTTGGTCTAATTTGGTTTAAATATAAATATATCCAGAGATCTAAAATTGTAATTCCTATGTTACTGAGTTTCATCTTTACGTTTTGCTATTTTGGTAGAGTTTACCTTACATGCTCTCATTTCCCTCCCACACCTTCTCCCTCACCCTCTTGCTTAATCAATTAGTTATCAGTAGCCATAATCACTTATGCTTAAAGTATTGAAGGTTATCATCTATCTAATGGAAAATAATATGAGACGGCGCTCAACCCACTACAATGCAACATCACTGCAATAAATATACGGGACTTACCTGGTGTAGGCGGGTGGGTCTCGTAAGGGACCCCCCACCTAACACCTCCACGTCCCGGTAAGCGTTGTATATGTTGAATAATAATTCCTAAAAGGCTTAATCCAAGTTTTCTGAGACTCCTCTCTCCAGTCCGGAAACAAGGAAAACGGTGGAAAGAGCTGGCAAGGATCTGTCGCACCCCTAAGATAGGGATGCGACTCCGTATAAACGAATATGAAGAAAGAAGCAAAAAAGGATCCAGCGCTCCAAAGCAAATCTCTTTAGCCCAGTTAATACAAGGCTCTTTAGACTTCAAAACAAATGGATGCTTTTATTGAGAATATATCCGACGCGTTTCGTCGCACAGCAGCGACTTTTTCAAGTGACATATAAAACACATACTGACCTTATATACTATACATAAACCAATCTTACCTATGAGACAACTGTTGCTTATTCGCTGATCAATAGCCCGGACTGCCGTACCATAGCTTCCGGTACCCGGAGACGTCCGTGGATGTCTTCCGGTTCATGTTAATACTTCCGGATACGTACCCCCCGTTAGATTACTAGTGGTGTGACGTATCGCTGTACTGATCACGTGACAGTGTGCGTCTCGTGATCCCCCAGCATCTTGACGTCATTACGCCCAGCGCAGGTCCTTCAAATCTCTATATGAAGGATGCGTTACCATAGTAATGGAACGCGTGATACCCCAGCGCTTTGACGTCATGGCGCCTGGCGCAGGTCCTTCAAATCTATATATGAAGGATGCGTTACCATGGTAATGGAACGCTCTCCTCCAGATTAGAACGGAAGAAACATTATATATAACGCTTTGCTGTGGCATATCGATAAGTGAATAATGCAACTGTATACATTTATAAGTTTTTCATTATATCATCATTATTACAAATGCTCATATATAAAATTCCGTTAAAAAGTACCGTTAAAAAATAATAATAGCATTATTATAACAACGTTCATCTAAGATATAAACGTATATAACATGCAGACTTCATTATTATCTCCCTCTATAATCTACATTACACCTTCATTAAAATTATCTAAAATCCATAAATAATCCTATTTATAATGATAATATGCAATGTTATACCATTCATATATATATATATATATATATATATATATATATATATATATATATATATATATATATATATATATATATATATATATATATATATATATATATATATATATTATCCCAAGGCCATAAACACTAAATGACTTTTCCTTAAACATATGTCCCACTCCACATTGGAATATACACTAGTAAGCGCACAACCCAATGTATATTTGCATGTGTATATCATATACATATGGATATATTTACAAAACTGCCTACCTAGAGAGAGATCAAGACCACCTGGATATAAAAGGAAATCCACATTAAAATTTCTCCAAAACCTCATTTAGGCCATGTGGGATAAGCGTATTTAATTTATATATCCAGTACATCTCCTTGATCCGTAAATTGCTCACGGACCATAAGGAGATGCTTTCTAATGGGGTAACTCACAGGCTTGATGGATCGCTGTCGTGGTAGATTTTAAAATGCCTGGAGATACTATGCTGCATAAATCCCTTTTTTATGTTGCTCTTATGTCTTGAAATCCTCGCTCTCAACACATTAAGAGTTCTTCCAACATATTTTTTATGACATGGACATTCCAGTAGGTATATTACATTCTTGGATCTACATGTAAGATGTTGTTTTAACTGGATCTTCTCCTCCTCCTGAGTTGTTACTTCCATGATTCCATGTGTAATATGTATGCAGCTTTTACACCTCTTTTTCCACATCTATACGCACCCTTTTTACCAATTTTTTCCTGTTTCTCTAGATCATCTCCTCCTCTTTTTTCGTTTTTTTGGGCGTGATGGGGCCAACATATTTTTAAGGGTCTTATTCCTTCTGAAGATGCATCTTGGATTTTGATCTATGTATTTCCCCAGATCATTTTTCAATAGACTCCAATTCTTTTTAATTATCGTTCTTATTTCACTATGCTGTGAGCTATACTTAGTAATAAACATAGTTCTCGAGGATCTATTTTCTTGTGTCGCTTCCCTATCCTCTTCTTTCCGACTATTTTCTGATATTACACACACCCGTTTTTAGGCTCCTTCTATTACTTCTCCAGGATAACCCTTTTCTCTAAACCTTTGTTTCATCACTTCCGCCTGTATTTCAAAATCAGTTTTGTTGGAGCAACTCCTTTTTATCCTTCTGAGTTGGCCATATGGTATGTTTGTTCGCCAACTCTTAAGGTGGCAGCTACTGAACTCTAAAAAACTGTTTGTGTCGACTGGTTTAAAAAATGTTTTCGTACTAATCTTTTTTTCTTCATCAAAAAATATCTCCAAATCTAAAAATACTATACTATGGGGACTAATCGTGTCGGTGAACCTCAAATTATATTCATTTGTGTTCAAGGTATCTATAAATTCTCTCAGACTTTCCAAATCTCCTCTCCAAATCATTAGGATGTCATCAATATAACGTTTATACAGCCCAATACGTGGGTCCTTAAAAAAGGGATGTATGCAGCATAGTATCTCCAGGCATTTTAAAATCTACCACGACAGCGATCCATCAAGCCTGTGAGTTACCCCATTAGAAAGCATCTCCTTATGGTCCGTGAGCAATTTACGGATCAAGGAGATGTACTGGATATATAAATGAAATACGCTTATCCCACATGGCCTAAATGAGGTTTTGGAGAAATTTTAATGTGGATTTCCTTTTATATCCAGGTGGTCTTGATCTCTCTCTAGGTAGGCAGTTTTGTAAATATATCCATATGTATATGATATACACATGCAAATATACATTGGGTTGTGCGCTTACTAGTGTATATTCCAATGTGGGGTGGGACATATGTTTAAGGAAAAGTCATTTAGTGTTTATGGCCTTGGGATAATATATATATATATATATATATATATATATATATATATATATATATATATATATATATATATATATATATATATATATATATATATATATGAATGGTATAACATTGCATATAATCATTATAAATAGGATTATTTATGGATTTTAGATAATTTTAATGAAGGTGTAATGTAGATTATAGAGGGAGATAATAATGAAGTCTGCATGTTATATACGTTTATATCTTAGATGAACGTTGTTATAATAATGCTATTATTATTTTTTAACGGTACTTTTTAACGGAATTTTATATATGAGCATTTGTAATAATGATGATATAATGAAAAACTTATAAATGTATACAGTTGCATTATTCACTTATCGATATGCCACAGCAAAGCGTTATATATAATGTTTCTTCCGTTCTAATCTGGAGGAGAGCGTTCCATTACTATGGTAACGCATCCTTCATATATAGATTTGAAGGACCTGCGCCAGGCGCCATGACGTCAAAGCGCTGGGGTATCACGCGTTCCATTACTATGGTAACACATCCTTCATATAGAGATTTGAAGGACCTGCGCTGGGCGTAATGACGTCAAGATGCTGGGGGATCACGAGACGCACACTGTCACGTGATCAGTACAGCGATACGTCACACCACTAGTAATCTAACGGGGGGTACGTATCCGGAAGTATTAACATGAACCGGAAGACATCCACGGACGTCTCCGGGTACCGGAAGCTATGGTACGGCAGTCCGGGCTATTGATCAGCGAATAAGCAACAGTTGTCTCATAGGTAAGATTGGTTTATGTATAGTATATAAGGTCAGTATGTGTTTTATATGTCACTTGAAAAAGTCGCTGCTATGCGACGAAACGCGTCGCATAGAGATGAGCGAACGTACTCGTCCGAGCTTGATACTCGTTCGAGTATTAGCGTGTTCGAGATGCTCGTTACTCGTAACGAGTACCACGCGGTGTTCGGGTTACTTTCACTTTCATCTCTGAGACGTTAGCGCGCTTTTCTGGCCAATTGAAAGACAGGGAAGGCATTACAACTTCCCCCTGCGACGTTCAAGCCCTATACCACCCCCCTGCAGTGAGTGGCTGGCGAGATTAGGTGTCATCCGAGTATAAAAATCGGCCCCTCCCGCGGCTCGCCTCAGATGCGTTGTGAGATAGCTGAGGGACAGTGGTATCGTGTTGGAGCTGCTGTAGGGAGAGTGTTAGGAGTTAGTGTAGGCTTCAAGAACCCCAACGGTCCTTCTTAGGGCCACATCTAACCGTGTGCAGTAGTGTGGAGGCTGCTTTTAGCAGTGTTGCACTTTTTTTTTTTTTGGTATATCGGCCGTGCAGAGCATTGCGCCCTGCAGTAATACTCCAGGGATAGAATTGTGTAGGCAGGGCCAGAAGACATATATTATTGATTGAATATACGCAGTGGTCCTGTAGAAAAAAATATTTGAAAAAAATCTATTTGGCCTGCCTGTCACTCTGCTCAGTGTTCTGGGTCTGTGTCTGCTGGGGGTAGTAGTTCTCCAAATAAATACGCAGCCAGCTAAGTGTTACAGCAGGCTTGCGCCAAATTATTTCCTGGCTCTGAAATCACCGGTCTGTTGCAGTTAATAACACTGCAACACTGCAGTTCCGTGACACACACATCAGGGACAGAATTGTGTAGGCAGGGCCAGAAGACATATATTATAGATTGAATATACGCAGTGGTCCTTTTGAAAGAAAAAATTTGGAAAAAATCTATTTGGCCTGCCTGTCACTCTGCTCAGTGTTCTGGGTCCGTGTCTGCTGGGGGTAGTATTTCTGCAAATAAATACACAGCCAGCTAAGTGTTACAGCAGGCTTGCGCCAAATTATTTCCTGGCTCTGAAATCACCGGTCTGTTGCAGTTAATAACAGTGCAACACTGCAGTTCCGTCACACAGTCCAGGGACAGAATTGTGTAGGCAGGGCCAGAAGACATATATTATAGATTGAATATACGCAGTGGTCCTTTTGAAAAAAATATTTGGAAAAAATCTATTTGGCCCGCCTGTCACTCTGCTCAGTGTTCTGGGTCCGTGTCTGCTGGGGGTAGTATTTCTCCAAATAAATACACAGCCAGCTAAGTGTTACAACCGGCTTGCGCCAAATTATTTCCTGGCGTTCCGTAAGCGAACTCAGCCTCCAACCACAGGCCAATAAGCGGCACATTTAATTACAGTGTTGTGTTTCTGCATTCCTGGTAATACAGCATGCTGAGGGGTAGGGGTAGGCCTAGAGGACGTGGACGCGGCCGAGGACGCGGAGGCCCTAGTCCAGGTGTGGGCACAGGCCGAGCTCCTGATCCAGGTGTATCGCAGCCGACTGCTGCGGGATTAGGAGAGAGGCACGTTTCTGGCGTCCCCACATTCATAGCACATTTAATGGGTCCACGCGGTAGACCTTTATTAGAAAATGAGCAGTGTGAGCAGGTCCTGTCGTGGATGGCAGAAAGTGCTTCCAGCAACCTATCGTTCACCCAGAGTTCTGCGCCGTCCACTGCTGCAACTCAGAATCCTCTGGCTGCTGCTCCTCCTTCCTCCCAGCCTCCTCACTCCATGAAAATGAGACATTCTGAGGAGCGGGCAGACTCCCAGGAACTGTTCTCGGGCCCCTGCTCAGATTGGGCAGCAGTGGTTCCTCTCCCACCAGAGGAGTTTATCGTGACTGATGCCCAACCATTCGAAAGTTCCCGGGGTCCGGGGGATGAGGCTGGGGACTTCTGGCAACTGTCTCAAGACCTTTCAGTGGGTGAGGAGGCCGATGACAATGAGACACAGTTGTCTATCAGTGAGGTAGTAGTAAGGGCATTAAGTCCGAGGAAGGAGCGCACAGAGGATTCTGAGGAAGAGCAGCAGGACAATGAGGTGACTGACCCCACCTGGTTTGCTACGCCTACTGAGGACAGGTCTTCAGAGGGGGAGGCAAGGGCAGCAGCAGGGCAGGTTGCAAGAGGCAGTGCGGTGGCCAGGGGTAGAGGCAGGGCCAGACCGAATAATCCACCAACTGTTTCCCAAAGCGCCCCCTCGCGCCATGCCACCCTGCAGAGGCCGAGGTGCTCAAAGGTCTGGCAGTTTTTCACTGAGAGTGCAGACGACCGACGAACAGTGGTGTGCAACCTTTGTCGTGCCAAGATCAGCCGGGGAGCCACCACCACCAGCATACGCAGACATATGATGGCCAAGCACCCCACAAGGTGGGACGAAGGCCATTCACCGCCTCCGGTTTGCACCGCTGCCTCTCCCCCTGTGCCCCAACCTGCCACTGAGATCCAACCCCGCTCTAAGGACACAGGCACTACCGTCTCCTGGCCTGCACCCACACCCTCACCTCCGCTGTCCCCGGCCCCATCCAGCAATGTCTGTCAGCGCAGCGTCCAGCCGTCGCTAGCGCAAGTGTTTGAGCGCATGCGCAAGTACGCCGCCACGCACCCGCACGCTCAAGAGTTAAACGTGCACGTAGCCAAATTTTTCAGCCTGGAGATGCTGCCGTATAGGGTTGTGGAAATGGAGTCCTTCAAAAGTATGATGGCGGCGGCGGCCCCGCGCTACTCAGTTCCCAGTCGCCACTACTTTTCCCAATGTGCCGTCTCAGCCCTGCACGACCACGTCTCTTGCAACATTGTACGCGCCCTCACCAACGCGGTTACTGCCAAGGTCCACTTAACAACGGACACGTGAACAAGCACAGGCGGGCAGGGCCACTATATCTCCCTGACGGCACATTGGGTGAATTTAGTGGAGGCTGGGACAGAGTCAGAGCCTGGGACCGCTCACGTCCTACCCACCCCCAGAATTGCGGGCCACAGCTCGGAGGTGGTATCTGCGGCGGTGTATGCTTCGTCCACTAAACCACCCTCCTCCTCCTCCTCCAACACAACCTCTGTCTCGCAATCAAGATGTGTCAGCAGCAGCACATCGGCAGCAGTCGGTGTCGCGCGTCGTGGCAGCACAGCGGTGGGCAAGCGTCAGCAGGCCGTGCTGAAACTACTCAGCTTAGGAAATAGGAGGCACACGGCCCACGAACTGCTGTAGGGTCTGACAGAGCAGACCGACCGCTGGCTTGCGCCGCTGAGCCTCCAACCGGGCATGGTCGTGTGTGACAACGGCCGTAACCTGGTGGCGGCTCTGCAGCTCGGCAGCCTCACGCACGTGCCATGCCTGGCCCACGTCTTTAATTTGGTGGTTCAGCGCTTTCTGAAAAGCTACCCACGCTTGTCAGACCTGCTCGGAAAGGTGCGCCGGCACTGCGCACATTTCCGCAAGTCCCACACAGACGCTGCCACCCTGCGCACCCTGCAACATCGGTTTAATCTGCCAGTCCACCGACTGCTGTGCGACGTGCCCACACGGTGGAACTCTACGCTCCACATGTTGGCCAGGCTCTATGAGCAGCGTAGAGCTATAGTGGAATACCAACTCCAACATGGGCGGAGCAGTGGGAGTCAGCCTCCTCAATTATTTTCAGAAGAGTGGGCCTGGTTGGCAGACATCTGCCAGGTCCTTCGAAACTTTGAGGAGTCTACCCAGGTGGTGAGCGGCGATGCTGCAATCATTAGCGTCACCATTCCTCTTTTATGCCTCTTGAGAAGTTCCCTGCAAAGCATAAAGGCAGACGCTTTGCACTCGGAAACAGAGCCGGGGGAAGACAGTATGTCGCTGGATAGTCAGAGCATCCTCCTGTCTATATCTCAGCGCGTGAGGAGGAGGAGGAGGAGGTAGATGAGGAGGAGGGGGAAGACACAGCTTGGCCCACTGGTGAGGGTACACATGCTGCTGGCCTGTCATCCTTTCAGCGTGTATGGCCTGAGGAGGAGGAGGATCCTGAAAGTGATCTTCCTAGTGAGGACAGCCATGTGTTGCGTACAGGTACCCTGGCACACATGGCTGACTTCATGTTAGGATGCCTTTCTCGTGACCCTTGCGTTACACGCATTCTGGCCACTACGGATTACTGGGTGTACACACTGCTCGACCCACGGTATAAGGAGAACCTTTCCACTCTCATACCCGAAGAGGAAAGGGGTTCGAGAGTGTTGCTATACCACAGGACCCTGGCGGACAAACTGATGGTAAAATTCCCATACGACAGCGCTAGTGGCTGAAGGCGCAGTTCCGAGGGCCAGGTAGTAGGGGAGGCGCGGATATCAGGCAGCATGTACAGCACAGGCAGGCCAACACTCTTTAAGGCCCTTGACAGCTTTATGGCTCCCCAGCAAGACTGTGTCACCGCTCCCCAGTCATGGCTGAGTCGGCGGGAGCACTGTAAAAGGATGGTGAGGGAGTACGTAGCCGATCGCATGACCGTCCTCCGTGACGCCTCTGCCCCCTACAACTACTGGGTTTCGAAGCTGGACACGTGGCCTTGACTCGCGCTGTATGCCCTGGAGGTGCTTGCTTGTCCTGCGGCTAGCGTCTTGTCACAGAGGGTGTTTAGTGCGGCTGGGGGAATCATCACAGATAAGCGTACCCGCCTGTCAACCGACAGTGCCGACAGGCTAACACTCATCAAGAGGAAGAAAGCCTGGATTTCCCCAGACTTCTCTTCTCCACCAGCGGACAGCAGCGATACCTAAGCAATAGGTAGGCTGCACCCGCGGATGGAAGCATCGTTCTGTATCCCCATCAAAAACGGGGACCTTTTCGCTTCATCAATCTGTGTATAATATTCCTCCTCTTCCTCCTGCTCCTCCTCCTGAAACCTCATATAATCACGCCGAACGGGCAATTTTTCTTAGGCCCACAAGGCTCAGTCATATAATTTTTCTAAACAATTTTTATACATTTCAATGCTCATTAAAGCGTTGAAACTTTCACCTCCACCAATTTTTATTTTAACTGGGCTGCCTCCTGGCCTAGTTCCCAATTAAGCCACATTAACCAAAGCGATTAATGGGTTTCACCTGCCCTCTTGGTTGGCCATGGCCAATTTTTCTGATGTACATTAGTACTGTTGATACAGCAATTTTTGTGGGCCCTCGCCTACAGTGTAATCAAATGAATTTTTAGCCCACCTGCATTAAAGCTGACGTTACATCCGCTGTGTTGGGCAATGCAATGGGATATTTTTATGTACCGCTGGTGGGTTCCAGGGAGCCACCCATGCTGTGGGTCCACAGAGAGTTGTAAGTGCATCTGTTTCCACTTCTAAAGAACCCCAGTCTGACTGGGGCATGCAGTGTGGGCCGAAGCCCACCTGCATTAAACATGACATTACTACCTCAGCTGTGTTGGGCAATGCAATGGGATATATTTATGTACCGCCGGTGGGTTCCAGGGAGCCACCCATGCTGTGGGTCCACAGGGAGTTGTAAATGCATCTGTTTCCACTTCTAAAGAACCCCAGTCTGACTGGGGCATGCAGTGTGGGCCGAAGCCCACCTGCATTAAACATGACATTACTACCTCAGCTGTGTTGGGCAATGCAATGGGATATATTTATGTACCGCCGGTGGGTTCCAGGGAGCCACCCATGCTGTGGGTCCACAGGGAGTTGTAAATGCATCTGTTTCCACTTCTAAAGAACCCCAGTCTGACTGGAGCATGCACTGTGGGCCGAAGTCCACCTGCATTAAACATGACATTACTACCTCAGCTGTGATGGGCACTGCAATGGGATATTTTTATGTACCGCCGGTGGGTTCCAGGGAGCCACCCATTCCCATTGCGGAGTTGTACCTGCCTGTGACTATTTATAAAAAAACGCGGTCTGACTCGGGCGTGCAG
Source organism: Eleutherodactylus coqui (assembly GCA_035609135.1). NCBI lineage: Eukaryota > Metazoa > Chordata > Amphibia > Anura > Eleutherodactylidae > Eleutherodactylus > Eleutherodactylus coqui. The sequence goes on from CM069411.1 coordinate 41,168,100, forward strand.
ACACCTTGACAGAATGAATAGTGTGTGGCACATAGGTTCCCCATTGCTATGCCCACTTGTGCAGCTCCAGATGGAGGTGGCACAGGATTGGATTTCTCATTGCTTCTGTACAGAGGGTCGCTGCCTAGCCGTGCCAACCCTCTGCAGTGTGTGCCTTCTTTTCCTGTGGCAGACGCACTTATAAATAGACATGAGGGTGGCGTGGCATGAGGGCAGCTGAAGGCTGGGCAGGGACAGTTTGGTGTGCGCTGTGGACACTGGGTCGCGGGGGGGGGGGGGGGATTTGGCTGCATGTAACCCAGGAGAAGTGGCAGCGGAGTGTCATGCAGGCAGTGATTGTGCTTTGTTGGAGGTAGTGTGGTGCTTAGCTAAGGTATGCATTGCTAATGAGGGCTTTTCAGATGTAAAAGTTGTTGGGGGGGCACTCTTGCTGCTATTGTGGCTTAATAGTGGGACCTGGGAATTTGAGATGCAGCCCAACATGTAGCCCCTCGCCTGCCCTATCCGTTTCTGTGTCGTTCCCATCACTTTCTTGAATTGCCCAGATTTTCACAAATGGAAACCTTAGCGAGCATCGGCGATATACAAAAATGCTCGGGTCGCCCATTGACTTCAATGGGGTTCGTTACTCGAAACGAACCCTCGAGCATCGCGAAAATTTTGTCTCGAGTAACGAGCACCCGAGCATTTTGGTGCTCGCTCATCTCTAGCGTCGAACATATTCTCAATAAAAGCATCCATATGTTTTGAAGTCTAAAGAGCCTTGTATTAACTGGGCTAAAGAGATTTGCTTTGGAGCGCTGGATCCTTTCTTGCTTCTTTCTTCATATTCATCATCTATCTATGTTACCTGCTTGAATTTTCAATCAAAACAAAATTTGTTAAAAAAAAATAAATTCAAGTTTGTATGACACGGGGAATTTAGAGAATTAACTTAGTTAATTTACATAGGGGGTCACTTACTTTTGCACTTAGAATTGAATAATCAAGTTGCGACCCCTTTACTTTTCCTATTTAGGACCTAAAGATGGGCCGTGCCAAATTTCACATTTGTGTGGTACAGATATGTGTTATTAGATGCATTACATAGGGGTCACTTACTTTTGTGCTTAGAATTAAATAATCAAGTAGTGATCTCTGTACTTTTCCTATTTAGAATCTAAAGAATGGTCATATTCTATGTATACACATAGAGAAGCCTTAGATTTCCCTTAAACTGCATGTACCATGTCGCTTTGCATAATGTGCCACCCCTCCCACTCTCCTAACTTTTTACCCTAAAAAGGTAACACCTTTTTGTTCAAATTTACCCCCAGACTAGAGGCTGCAGCCCCATCTGAGCCTTAAAGCCATGCTCCATCCCTGCAGTCCATGCCTGCTTCCAAAGTACTTTACAGTGGTTGAATCAGAATGCATGCAATAGAGCTGCGTGTGTACTGTGTGTGAATCATTATGCATGTGGCAGAGCTGTGTGTGTAATGTGTGGGAATTAGTATGGATGTAGTATAGCAGTATGTGTAATGTGTTGTGTGTGTAATATGTGGGGTTAGCATGGTTGTAGCAGAGCACTGTGTGTAATGTGTTGTTTCAGGATGCGTGTAATGTGCTATGTGTAATGTGTGAGGTAAGGATGGATATAGTAGAGCTGTGTGTGTAATGTGTTGTGTATGTAATGTGTGGGGTCTGGATGGATGCAACAGAGCTGTGAGTGTAATATGCTGTGCGTGTAATGTGTGGGAATCAGGATGAATGGAGTACACCTGTGTCTGTAATGTGCTATTGTGTAATATGTGAGAATCAGGATGGGTGTAGTAGAGCTGTGTGCGAAGTGTGTTGTCTGTGTAATGTGTGTGGTCAGGATGGATGCACCAGAGCTGTGAGTGTAATATGCTGTGTGTATAATGTGTGGGAATCGGGATGGATGTAATAGAGCTGTGTGTGTAATGTGCAGGGTCAGGATGGATGTAGCAGAGCGGTGTGTGTAATGTGATGTGTGTGTAGTATGTGGGGTTAGTATGAATGTAGCAGAGCACTGTGTGTAATGTGCTGTGTGTGTAATGTGTTGTTTCAGGATGCATGTAGTAGAGCTGTGTGTGTAATGTGCTGTGTGTAATGTGTGAGGTGAGGATGGATGTAGTAGAGCTGTGTGTGTAATGTGTTGTGTATGTAATGTGTGGGGTCTGGATGGATGGAATAGAGCTGTGAGTGTAATATGCTGTGTGTGTAATGTGTGGGAATCAGGATGAATGTAGTAGAGCTGTGTATGTAATGTGTTGTGTATGAAATGTGTGGGGTCTGGATGGATGGAACAGAGCTGTGAGTGTAATATGCTGTGTGTGTAATGTGTGGGAATCAGGATGAATGGAGTACAGCGGTGTATGTAATGTGCTGTTGTGTAATGTGTGGGAATCAGGATGGATGTAGTAGAGCTGTGTGCGAAGTGTGTTGTCTGTGTAATGTGTGGGGTCAGGATGGATGCACCAGAGCTGTGAGTGTAATATGCTGTGTGTATAATGTGTGGGAATCGGGATGGATGTAATAGAGCTGTGTGTGTAATGTGCAGGGTCAGGATGGATGTAGCAGAGCTGTGTGTGTAATGTGATGTGCGTGTAATATGTGGAGTTAGTATGGATGTAGCAGAGCACTGTGTGTACTGTGCTGTGTGTGTAATGTGTTGTTTCAGGATGCATGTAGTAGAGCTGTGTGTGTAATGTGTGAGGTGAGTATGGATGTAGTAGAGCTGTGTGTGTAATATATTGTGTATGTAATGTGTGGGGATCAGGATGAATGGAGTACAGCTGTGTATGTAATATACTGTTGTGTAATATGTGGGAATCAGGATGGATGTAGTAGAGCTGTGCGTGTAATGTGCTGTGTGTGTAATGTGTGGGAATAATAATGGATGTAGTAGAGCTGTGTGTGTGTCATGTGTGGGAATCAGGAAGAATGTAGTAGAGCTGTGTATGTAATGTGTTGTTGTGTAATGTGTGGGGTCAGGATGGATGTAGTAAACCTGTGTGTGCAATGTGTTGTGTGAGTATATGGGGCATGTTTGGGAGCTGTGTTCGCTGCATACATGGGTGTCAGCTATGTGAAAGAGCTGACACCACCTAATGAATTGTCAAGGCAGATTGTGATGAAGGAGCTAGGAAAGTTTTCTAAGCCTGCCATGTATTCCAGTTTTTTAAGCTTTGTCTGTGGCTCAATAGGCAGAGTCTAAAATGTAACAATGACAGGTAAAATATATTGCAATATGGAGGTAATGCAGTGTATGAATAAAGTAACTGTATGTTCAAGTATCCTAGTGAGAAGTAGAAATAAGCTTAATAAGGTTTTTAAAATATACATATCAACTAGAGCAGTGATGGCGAACCTTTTAGAGATTGATCGCCCAAACGGCGACCCAAAACCCACTTATTTATCTCAAAGTGCCAACACATCAGTGGGTGGGGCTTATCACAACATATGATTTTTACCTCCGTCTTTATAAAAAGGACAGGGTTGTTTCAAAATACACAGGGAGGAACTCTCTGTGTTTTTTTTCCTAGCTGAAGCACTGAAGTACCATTGGTGCAGATTTCGACTGGAAATCAGCTGTTTACCCACAGCTTAATATTTACTATACAGCGCTCCCCCTTATCTCCTCTGAAGGCTTTCTACTGTCAGTGCTCTCCAGCATCTGGTTCACAGCAGCCTGTAGCGGCCTCACCTGGCCAGCATCACCTGAGTAGCGAAAGCCACATCTGAATATGCTGCTGGGAAATGGAAACCAGGAAGTGCTGACTGCAGAAAGCCTTCGGAGGAGGTGAGGGGGAGCACCGCATAGTATGAAATCAGCTGCTGATATGTGGTTGATTTCCAGTCAAAATTTGCACCAATGGTGTGAACTTTGTCTGTTTTTGGATGCGGAAATGCTGCGGAATTTGCCGTGGAAATTTATGCTGCGGACATTCTGCAACATTTCTGCTATGTGTAAGCATACCCCAGGTCAGCTAGATGTACTCTGCCATGCTCAGTGGCCTCAGTAGTAATAGTGTACTCTGCAGTAGACCCAGTAGTAGTACTGTTCCCCACAGTGGCCTCAGTAGTATTACTGTTCCCCACAGTGGCCTCAGTACTAACAGTGATCCCCACAGTGGCTTCAGTACTGTTAATGACCCTCCCAGTAGTCTCAGTAGTAATAGTGACCCCCACAGTGATCTATTTAGTAATAGTGACCCCCAGAGTGGCTTCAGTAGTAACAGTGACCTCCACTGGCCTCAGTATTAATAACACCTCCAGGGGCCTCAGTTTTATAATGACCCCCACAGTGGCATAAGTAGTAATAGTGACCCACACAGTCGTCTCTGGAGTAATGGTGACCACCATAGTGGTCTCAGTTATAATAGTGACACCCCACAGTGGCCTCAGTAGTTATAGTGACCCCCACAGTGGTCTTAGTATTAATAGTGACACCACACAGTGGCCTCTGTAATTACAGTGACCCCCACAGGGCCTCAGTACTAATAGTGACCCTCACAGTGGCCTCAGTAGTAATAGTGACCTCCACATAGGCTTCAGTAGTAATAGTGACTCTCACAGTGGTCTCAGTATTAATAGTGACACACACAGTGGCCTCAGTAGTAAAAGTGACCCCCACAGTGGCCTCAGTATTAATAGTGACCACCACAGTGGCTTCAGTAGTAATAGTGACCTCCACAGTGGTCTCAGGAGTAATAGTGACCCCAACAGTGGTCTCAGTAGTAATAGTGTCCGCCACAGTGGCTTCAGTAGTGCTTGTGGAAGGAGTATGTGCTTCCAGAACACTTCCTTCTGCTTCCTCCTCCTCCTGAGGAACCAAGAAGGAGATTTCAGGGAAGGAATATCCCGGGTGCACACAATGATGTCACACACATTCCTCATTTTTGTTATTGGTCCATAGTGCTTTTATCATTTTTAGTATAAATAAAGACAATGCTATTTATCATCTACTGGTGTTTGCACATTGCGGGCGTATTCTTAGAACCTTGATAACTTATTTTCACTAAAGTATGACTTTAACACCGCTCTCACACATGCACTAGGCATAATGCCACGATTTCAACCCTGCCGCTGACAGCAGGTTTTAGCGTACCCCATCATTGTGATGAGTGATGAGGTGTGCTAAATGTGGAAAAATAGAGCAGACAGCACTTCAAAATCGCAGTGCATGTCTGCGATGCCCCACTGAAATCAATGGGAGCGTTACACAGTGATTACCTTGGTGTTCAAAATGCTGCGGTTATCACTGTAAAAAACAGATGTGTGACAGTGGCCGAACAGTCCAGACTTAGTGAATTTGTTGTACATTTACTGTGCGAAATCTTCATCACAATTCTGCAACAATTTAATACAGCACAAGCAGATTGGGTTTTCAAAACTCCATACTGATTTAACAAAAAAAAATCTGCACTAAAATTGGATCACAATGTGAATTTTTAAATGTGCAGCCTGCTTATTCTTGTGAGGAAAAGCTGCTGTTTTTAACAGTAAGTTTCATATTTTGTAATGCACATGGGTGAACCCGCATTGAATCCATGGTCAAATCCGTAAAAAAATCTCCATGTAATAAATGAATATTTGCCACTGGAGCATTTCGGTCATAGCATATATTTACAGGACTGTGTAGTTAGACTCAAAGTCGTGGAGTCAGAGCTAGAGTTCTGTTTTGCTGGAGTCAGAGTTGATAGAAAAAAAATGACTCCAACTCTGGCCTATAAAAAAAAAATATATATATATAGTCAATGTATGATTTGTTATATATTTTCTTTTATAAAAACTTAGGAAAGTTTTGAAATCTAAATACATATTCTATTCATCCAAGCCTCTAATTTAACTTATATAACTAGAATGTGGAAACAGCAATAGAACATCACTTATTGCCTTTCCTCTCTATTATACTATGTTTCCTTATGCTGCTTCCTGAAGACTTTTAGTTAAGATGAAACTGTGCATGCTCAGTAGTGATGCTTCTGCATTCATCTTAGAACTACTAGAGAGAACAGAAACACAATATTAAATCCAGTAAAAGAAATCCAAAACGTTCAATAAAGTTTGCATAAATCAATAGCTCGGTATATGTTCTCTCTGTATTATTAATTTTTAGTTTGCTTTTCTCTTTGATCTGATGTTGGAGGTGAGCTGCTGCGATGGCTTTTATATAGCATACATATAATTCAAGAGGGAACTGCTTGCTAACCTTTCAAATACAGGAAAATAACAACAGAATCATGGAGGACATATGCATATGTGAAAAAGTCAATTTATCACTTAAAAATCATGAGTCATTGTCAGGATACCAGGGAAAGCAGAAGTCGGGGGTCCCTGCAACGTAGTCCACAACCCCTGTCCCTGCCTACTTGTCCCCATGAGCTAAGCCCCAGGGCAGCAACTGGGCGACGGTCCATACACTGACTAGGGAAGATGATGGGGAAAACCACAATCCCTGGAAACAGAGAACGAATAGACAGACAAACAAACAACCAGAGCGAAGTACAAAGGAAAAAACAGCAAACCAGTCCAGGAGCAAGCCAAAGGTCAAGCACTAAAAGTCAGTCCAGAAAACGCAGTACAGGCAGGAGGAGACGGAGTTATGTCAGGGGGAAAGCCAAGGTCAAATACACTAAGAATCAGTACTACAGAATAACGCTGGTGAGTGACAGGAAGCCTATTCAAACACTGGCAGTGTCAGGAAGCAGCTGAGGGGTTTAAATGCTGTCAGAGCTCCCGCCCCAGGAGCTGATTGGGGCGGAAAACCGGACTACAGCAGAATAATCACAGAGTGCTGGGAGAACCGCCCCCAGCACTAGCAGGACAGACTAAACCAGAGGAAATGCAGCCAGCTGCCATGGCAATAGAAATGCGGCGCCGGGCAGCTGCCGCATCCCTAGCACCTCTGCAGCATATAGGAGCCGCGCGGGCAGGAGTGGTAACCAGCGCCTGAGTACCCCTGCGCCGCACACCAGCTGCAGGAACGACAGTGTCAGCAGAGCGGGCCCGGTGACCCCGATAACCACCCACCCTGACCGTCATATATGAATCGATGACTAGGAGTTGGAAGTTTGGCTTTCCGACTCCACAGCCTTGATATTTGCAACCTGATCTCTAGCATAAAATATTCTCCAAATCTGGACCTGTCCTTTTGTACAATACATGGGAATGCAGTTTTGTGACAAAAGCTAAGGCAAAACACACTTGTTTTGACCTTACATTTATGGTTCTCCTGTACTGCTGACTACAGCTGGAGGCTAAAATACACTGTTGAACTAACAAGCTGCCTGTTTGCTGATTTGTAGTCAACACAGACAGCAGGATATATAATATTTTATTACTTTTGCAAGATACATGAAACCTAGTTGGTAAATGGTAAACATCACGTGTTCTGCTGTCTGCGTTGGCTACAAATTAGCAGATTAGTTATTCAGTAGACAGAGTAAACAGTTTGTGCATCACGGGCTGTAGAATAATTGTGTTTTGCAGATCCCACGGTGAGAAGCTGATTATAGAGGGTCCTTATACCCAAGATCCAATTCTCTATTCCACTGTGCACATCAACATCAGCATGTGTCACTGGATATCAGCGGATAATAATAATAATGTTTAGCCTTCAGAACAAGTGCCGATCTTTACAGCTGTTTTTATTCTGACTGAAAGAATGAGCTTCTAAAGGGATGACTTTAAATATTATAAAAGGGTACATGAAAAGTTAAGATCCTCTTACCATAAGATACAAGCCTTCAAGTGGCACAAATAAGCTTCTAGTTTCTGGTTCATAGTTAATATCTATTACTGAAGTGACATACTGCATTAACCTGGCCACTATTTTCTTTTCTTTTGTAAGAAGGAGCATTAGCTTCAATACTATTCAGCAACACATTGTATGTTTAAAATATTTATGTCACCAGACAGAAATTGTATTCTAATGTAACCAATATGTCAACTTTCTTTTATTCTCTACTAGCTTACCCGTCGCGCGTTGCTGCGAAGACAGACATGTTGCTCGTAATGCCTTTTGCTTTCGTGCTTGAGATGGAAATCAAACGATCTTTGTCTGGGGGGCATAACTGTCGACGATGCTCGCACGCGCGCCACCTGTCGTAGGATAGATGTACTGTGCCAGTAATCTTCCCAGGAGTGTATTCAACAACTTCCCAAAGTTTCATGGTGATTGGATGAATGGTGTAGTAATGCATAAAGAACAGACAGACAGACAGTCATTCATTTATATATATCAGGAAGTGAGAGAATTAGATTACCTATGTAAAATTTGGACGCTAATTCTTTTGCGTTTAGAATTGAATAATCGAGTTGGGACCCATTAACTTTTCCTATTTATGACATAATCAATGCCCGTGCCAAATTACATCTGGAAGTGAGAGAATTAGATTCCGTACATAAAATTTGGACGCTAATTGTTTAGCGCTTAGAATTGAATAATCGAGTTGGGACCCATTAGCTTTTCCTATTTAGGCATAATGAAAGCTGGTGCCAAATTTCAAGTTTCTATTACATTGGGAAGTGAGAGAATTAGATTTCGTACGTAAAATTAGGACGCTAATTTTTTTGCGCTTAGAATTAAATAAATCGAGTTGGGACCCTTTAACTTTTCCTATTTATGACATAATCAATGCTCGTGCCAAATTACATCGGGAAGTGAGAGAATTAGATTCCATACGTAAAATTTGGACGCTAATTCTTTTGCGCTTAGAATTGAATAATCGAGTTGGGACCCATTAACATTTCCTATTTATGACATAATCAATGCTCGTGCCAAATTTCAAGTTTCTATGACATTGGAAAGTGAGAGAATTAGATTCCGTTCGTAAAATTTGGACGCTAATTCTTTTGCGCTTAGAATTGAATAATCGAGTTGGGACCCATTAACATTTCCTATTTATGACATAATCAATGCTCATGCCAAATTTCAAGTTTCTATGATATTGGGAAGCGTGAAAATTAGATTCCGTACGTAAAATTTGGACACTAATTCTTTTGCGCTTAGAATTGAATAATTGAGTTGGGACCCATTAACTTTTCCTATTTATGGCATAATCAATGCTTGTGCCAAATTTCAAGTTTCTATGACATTGGGAAGCGAGAAAATTAGATTCCGTACGTAAAATTTCGACGCCAATTCTTTTGCGCTAGAATTGAATAATCGAGTTGGGACCCATTAGCTTTTCCTATTTATGACATAATCAATGCTCGTGCCAAATTTCATGTATCTACGACATCGGGAAGTGAGAGAATTAGTGGCAATGATGGAAATCGAACGATCTACGTGGGGGGGGGCGTAACTGTCGACGAGGCTCGCACGTGCGCCATTTATCATAGCATAAATGTACTATGCCTATAATCTTCCCAGGAGTGTACTCAACAACTTCCCAAAGTTTCAGGGCGATCGGATGAATGGTGTAGTAGCGCATAAAGGACAAACAGACAGACAGACACGCAGACATACATTCAATTTTATATATATATATAGATTTATTATAAAAGCTAATAAAAAATATTGAAAAGAAAAAGTTAACTATTTCCTCCTACTGAGTATATTTCTTACCAATCTTCATGTTTATGTTTTTTGTATATCACGACTTTAATGAAGAAGCAAACGCGTAGGAAAAACACAATTTCTGAAGTAAATATTCTTCTATGGAGGAGTGATGTGGCACACTGCAGCCATCAATACTTGCATCTCTAATAGAGATGAGCGAACGTGTTCGTCCGAACTTGATATCCGTGCGGATATTAGGGTGTTCGGGATGTTCGCTATTCGTAACGAACACCATGCGGTGTTCGGGTTACTTTCACTTCCTTCCCTGAGACGTTAGCGCGCTTTTCTGGCCAATTGAAAGACAGGGAAGGCATTACAACTTCCCCCTGCGTCGTTCAAGCCCTATACCACCCCCCTGCTGTGAGTGGCTGGGGAGATCAGGTGTCCGCCTAATATAAAAGTCGGCCCCTCCCGCGGCTCGCCTCAGATGCCTTGTGAGTTAGATGAGGGACAGTGCTGTTTGTACCGGAGCTGCTGTAGGGAAAGAATTGGTAGTTAGTGTAGGCTTCAAGACCCCCAAAGGTCCTTATTAGGGCCACTGATAGCTGTGTGTTGGCTGCTGTTAGCAGTGGCAATTTTTTTTTCTCTCAAAATCGCCTCTGCAGAGCGTTGCACCCGGCATTAGGGACAGAAGTGTTGCATAGGCAGGGAGAGTGTTAGGAGTGAGTGTAGCCTTCAAGAACCTCAACGGTCCTTTCTAGGGCCATATTTAACCGTGTGCAGTACTGTGCTGGCTGCTGTTAGCTGTGCTGCATATTTTTTTTCTTCTCAAAATCGCCTCTGCAGAGCATTGCACCCTCCATTGATACTACAGGGAAAGAATTGTGTAGGCAGGGCCACAACACAGTTATTATTCATTGAATATACGCAGTGCAGCCTTTTGCTTGTAAAACAAGTGAAAAAAATTCTATTTGACCTGCCTCTGTCCGTCCTAAGGGCTGTGGACACGTGTCGGCTGCGTGTGCAACGTTTAAAAATCAGACGCACTCAGCTACGTTTTACTCCTGGCTTCGCCATTTGCTTTCCTTAATTTGGAAAAAAAAATACCTGCTCTGCCAAAGTTATAATAACTCTGCTACCCTCAAGTTCTGTGCCACATTAGCAGGGCCACAGCACAGTTATTAAACTTCTCATGTTCATTGAATATACGCAGTGCTGCCTTTTGGTGGAAAAAAACTGAAAATAATTCTATTTGTCCTGCCTCTGTCCGTCCTAAGGGCGGTGGACACGTGTCGGCTGCGTGTGCAACGTTTAAAAATCAGACGCACCCAACTACGGTTTACTGCTGGCTTCGCCATTTGCTTTCCTTAATTGGGAAAAAAAATACCTGCTCTGCCAGAGTTAATAACTCTGCTACCCTCAAGTTCTGTGCCACATTAGCAGGGCCACAGCACAGTTATTAAACTTCTCATGTTCATTGAATATACGCAGTGCTGCCTTTTGGTGGAAAAAAACTGAAAATAATTCTACTTGTCCTGCCTCTGTCCGTCCTAAGGGCGGTGGACACGTGTCGGCTGCGTGTGCAACGTTTAAAAATCAGACGCACCCAGCTACGGTTTACTGCTGGCTTCGCCATTTGCTTTCCTTAATTGGGAACAAAATACCTGCTCTGCCAGAGTTATAATAACTCTGCTACCCTCACGTTCTGTGACACATTAGCAGGGCCACAGCACAGTTATTAAACTTAGATTATTCATTCACTAGAGGCAGTGGGGCCTTTCGTTTTCAAAAAAGAGAAAAAATTATATTTGGCCTGCAGTCTTGCGCCAATTTATTTCCTGACTGTGAAATCAAATCACTGGTAATACAGCATGCGTAGGGGTAGGCCTAGAGGACGTGGACGCGGCCGAGGACGCGGAGGGCCAAGTCAGGGTGTGGGCACAGGCCGAGCTCCTGATCCAGGTGTGTCGCAGCCGACTGCTGCGCGATTAGGAGAGAGGCACGTTTCTGGCGTCCCCACATTCATCGCCCAATTAATGGGTCCACGCGGGAGACGGTTATTAGAAAATGAGCAGTGTGAGCAGGTCCTGTCCTGGATGGCAGAAAGTGCTTCGAGCAACCTATCGTCAACACGCAGTTCTGCGCCGTTGTTACCATACAGCGCGGCACGGGGTCCCCCGGTCGGCGCGCGTCGCTCCGGCGTCGGCTCCAGCAGCCTGGAGCCCTGTGTCGAGGTCATCCCAGCAGCTTGGGTTGGCCAGTGGGCGGCGGCGTGGGCGTGTCCGCCCGTAGGGTGCCGCCCGCACTCCTCTGTGCTTTTTATACAGCAGTGGGTGGAGTTGCCTCCTCCCACTCTCCGCCCCTGGGCGGAACCTTGTGGTTAAAAGACTGGCAGTGAACTGAGCTCACTGCCAGTTATTGGTTCTGCATGCACCTAGCCAGTCTGTCTGCGGTTCGCCTCAGCCAGTCCCTAGTTGTCGGTCAGCTCCCTCTGGTCCCCTATTACTCTGTCTGTTTGTGTTGGTTCTGTTTGCCTCTAATCTAGTCTGGCCCAGTCAGTACTAGTTGCTATCCAGCACCCTGCCAGTTTGCCTGTGAGTCCCATCTCCAGCCTTGTAAGTTTTGTTGGTCTGATTCATCTGCCTCCTCTGTCGGCACTCTGTTCCCCCCATTAGGTAGTTTCCTGCTTATCAGTCGCCAGGTCCCTAGCCAGGGCAGGGACCGCCGTCCAGTTGTCCGCCTGGGGTTAGCCAGGGCCGAGGCAAGTAGGCAGGGACAGTGGGGGTGCGGGAGATCAGGGCACCCCAACTGGCGCTCGGGGGGCAGAGTGCCGTAACAGCCGTCCACTGCTGCAAATCCGAATCCTCTGTCTGCTGCTCCTCCTTCCTCCCAGCCTCCTCACTCCACTACAATGACACCTGCTCAGGAGCGGGAACACTCCCAGGAACTGTTCTCGGGCCCCTGCTTAGATTGGGCAGCAGCGGTTCCTCTCCCACCAGAGGAGTTTATCGTCACTGATGCGCAACCATTCGAAAGTTCCTGGGGTCCGGGGGAAGAGGCTGGGGACTTCCGCCAACTGTCTCAACAACTTTCTGTGGGTGAGGAGGACGATGACGATCAGACACAGTTGTCTTGCAGTGAGGTAGTAGTAAGGGCAGTAAGTCCGAGGGAGCAGCGCACAGAGGATCCGGAGGAAGAGCAGCAGGACGATGAGGTGACTGACCCCACCTGGTGTGCAACGCTTACTCAGGAGGACAGGTCTTCAGAGGGGGAGTCAAGGGCATCAGCAGGGCAGGTTGCAAGAGGCAGTGCGGTGACCAGGGGTAGAGGCAGGGCCAGACCGAATAATCCACCAACTGTTTCCCAAAGCGCCCCCTCGCGCCATGCCACCCTGCAGAGGCCGAGGTGCTCTAAGGTCTGGCAGTTTTTCACAGACGCCTGACGACCGACGAACAGTGGTGTGCAACCTTTGTCGCGCAAAGCTCAGCCGGGGAGCCAACACCAACAGCCTCACCACCACCACCATGCGCAGACATATGATGGCCAAGCACCCCACAAGATGGGACGAAGGCCGTTCAGCGCCTCCGGTTTGCACCCCTGCCTCTCCCCCTGTGCCCCAACCTGCCACTGAGATGCAACCCCCCTCTCAGGACACAGGCACTACCGCCTCATGGCCTGCACCCACACCCTCACCTCCGCTGTCCTCGGCCCCATCCAGCAGTGTAGTTAAGCGCACCGTCCAGCCGTCGCTTGCGCAACTGTTGGAGCGCAAGCGCAAGTACGCCGCCACGCACCTGCACGCTCAAACGTTAACCGTCCGCATAGCAAAATTCATCAGCCTTGAGATGCTGCCATATAGGGTTGTGGAAACTGAGTCCTTCAAAAGTATCATGGAGGCGGCGGCACCGCGCTACTCAGTTCCCAGTCGCCACTACTTTTCCCGATGTGCCGTCCCAGCCCTGCACGACCACGTCTCCCGCAACATTGTACGCGCCCTCACCAACGCGGTTACTGCCACGGTCCACTTAACAACGGACACGTGGACAAGCACAGGCGGGCAGGGCCACTACATCTCCCTGACGGCACATTGGGTGAATTTAGTGGAGGCTGGGACAGAGTCAGAGCCTGGGACTGCTCACGTCCTACCCACCCCCAGAATTGCGGGCCCCAGCTCGGTGGTGGTATCTGCGGAGGTGTATGCTTCCTCCACTAAAGCACCCTCCTCCTCCTCCTCTGTCTCGCAATCAAGATGTGTTAGCAGCAGCATGTCGCCAGCAGTCGGTGTCGCGCGGTGTGGCAGCACAGCGGTGGGCAAGCGTCAGCAGGCCGTGCTGAAACTACTCAGCTTAGGCGATAAGAGGCACACGGCCCACGAACTGCTGCAGGGTCTGACACAGCAGACCGACCGTTGGCTTGCGCCGCTGAGCCTCCAACCGGGCATGGTCGTGTGTGACAACGGCCGTAACCTGGTGGCGGCTCTGCAGCTCGGCAGCCTCACGCACGTGCCATGCCTGGCCCACGTCTTTAATTTGGTGGTTCAGCGCTTTCTGAAAAGCTACCCACGCTTGTCAGACCTGCTCGTAAAGGTGCGCCGGCTCTGCGCACATTTCCGCAAGTCCCACACGGACGCTGCCACCCTGCGCACCCTGCAACATCACTTTAAGCTGCCAGTGCACCGACTGCTGTGCGACGTGCCCACACGGTGGAACTCTACGCTCCACATGTTGGCCAGGCTCTATGAACAGCGTAGAGCTATAGTCGAATACCAACTCCAACATGGGCGGCGCAGTGGGAGTCAGCCTCCTCAATTCCTTTCAGAAGAGTGGGCCTGGTTGGCAGACATCTGCCATGTCCTTGGTAATTTTGAGGAGTCTACCCAGGTGGTGAGCGGCGATGCTACAATCATTAGCGTCACCATTCCTCTGCTATGCATCTTGAGAAATTCCCTGCAAACCATAAAGGCAGCTGCTTTGCGCTCGGAAACGGGGGCGGTGAAAGACAGTATGCCGCTGGATAGTCAGGGCACCCTCCTGTCTATTTCTCAGCGCGTACAGGAGGAGGAGGAGGAGCATGAGGAGGATGAGGAGGAGGGGGAAGAGACAGCTTGGCCCGCTGCTGACGGTACACCGGCTGATTGCCTGTCATCCTTTCAGCGTGTATGGCCTGAGGAGGAGGAGGAGGAGGATCCTGAAAGTGATCTTCCTAGTGAAGACAGCCATGTGTTGCGTACTGGTACCCTGGCACACATGGCTGACTTCATGTTAGGATGCCTTTCTCGTGACCCTCGCGTTGCACGCATTCTGGCCACAACGGATTACTGGGTGTACACACTGCTCGACCCACGCTATAAGGAGAACCTGCCCACTCTCATTCCCGAAGAGGAAAGGGGTTCGAGAGTGTTGCTATACTACAGGACCCTTGCGGACAAGCTGATGGTAAAATTCCCAGCCGACAGCGCTAGTGGCAGAAGGCGCAGTACCGAGGGCAAGGTAGCAGGGGAGTTGCGGTTCCGAGCAGCATGTACATCCCAGGCAGTGCAACAGTCTTTAAGGGCCTGGCCAGCTTTATGGCTCCCCAGCAAGACTGTGTCACCGCTCCCCAGTCAAGGCTGAGTCGGCGGGAGCACTGTAAAAGGATGGTGAGGGAGTACGTAGCCGATCGCACGACCATCCTCGGTGACGCCTCTGCCCCCTACAACTACTGGGTGTCGAAGCTGGACACGTGGCCTGAACTAGCGCTGTATGCCCTGGAGGTGCTTGCTTGTCCTGCGGCTAGCGTCTTGTCGGAGAGGGTGTTTAGTGTGGCTGAGGGAATCATCACAGATAAGCGTAGCCGCTTGTCAACCGACAGTGCCGACAGGCTAACACTCATCAAGATGAACAAAGGCTGGATTTCCCCAGACTTCTGTTCTCCACCAGCGGACAGCAGCGATACGTAAGCAATACGTAGGCTGCACCCGCGGATGGAAGCTACGTTCTCTCTCACCATCCAAAACGGGGACATTTCTGCTTCATCAATCTGTGTCTAATATTCCTCCTCCTGAAACCTCACGTAATCACGCTGAACGGGCAATCTTTCTTAGGGCCACAAGGCTCACTCAAATAATTTTTCTGAACAATTTTTATAAGTTTCAATGCGCTTAAAAGCGTTGGAACTTTAACTTGAACCAATTTTTCGTTACACTGGGCTGCCTCCAGGCCTAGTTACCACTTAAGCCACATTAACCAAAGTGATTCACCTGCCATCTTGGTTGGGCATGGCCAATTTTTACTGAGGTACATTAGTACTGTTGGTACACCAATTTTTTGGGGCCCTCACCTACAGTGTAATCATAGCAATTTGTATGTTCTTCGCCTGCACTCATGGTACAGAAAAGTGTGTGAGGTTGGCCTACACTTTAGCTACATAAATGTAACTTGGGCCTTGGCTATACTAAGGCTACTGAAATGGAACTAAGACTGCGCTCCCACTATACTGCTGCTTCAGAATTGTTACTGGGGCCTGTCTTGAGTGCTACTATTGCTGACATGGAACGAAGACTGCGCTCCCGCTATACTGCTGCTTCGGAATTGTTACTGGGACCTGTCTTGAGTGCTACTATTGCTGACATGGAACGAAGACTGCGCTCCCGCTATACTGCTGCTTCGGAATTGTTACTGGGACCTGTCTTGAGTGCTACTATTGCTGACATGGAACGAAGACTGCGCTCCTCCTATAATGCTGCTACTGATATGTTAGTGGGGCCTGTCCTAATGCTACGGCTGAAATGTTACGAATTCTGGGCTCTGCCTATACCGCTGCTAATGGTATGTCTCTGGGGTGTGGAAACAGAGGCTTCCCAAAGACATGATGGCGGCGAGGCCATTTCCCACCAACACGGTTACTGTTAAGGTGCATATAACCACGGACACGTGGAGAGGACACGTAGTGCCTCAAAAACATCCCCCTCCTCCTCCAACAGGGAAAACATTCTTGGCAAATGCCTTTGCATTGGTTCGTCTGGTGGCAGTCCAAGAATTTCACCTTTACCGACACAACAAGAGAGCCCCCACACCATCCCCCCGCCACGGCCCACTTAATCCTGGCCGCATTCCGAAAACCAACAAAATACAACCGTGCTACTAGGTCCGCAGTCACCACCACATTACCACCAACGCGGTTACTGTTAAGGTGCATATAACCACGGACACGTGGAGAGGACACATAGTGCCTCAAAAACATCCCCCTCCTCCTCCAACAGGGAAAACATTCTTGGCAAATGCCTTTGCATTGGTTCGTCTGGTGGCAGTCCAAGAATTTCACCTTTACCGACACAACAAGAGAGCCCCCACACCATCCCCCCGCCACGGCCCACTTAATCCTGGCCGCATTCCGAAAACCAACAAAATACAACCGTGCTACTAGGTCCGCAGTCACCACCACATTACCACCAACGCGGTTACTGTTAAGGTACATATTACCAGTCTGACTGGGGCATGCAGACACCTTGACAGAATGAATAGTGTGTGGCACATAGGTTCCCCATTGCTATGCCCACGTGTGCAGCTCCTGATGGCGGTGGCACAGGATTCTATTTCTCATTGCTTCTGTACAGCATTGTGGGCTATCGCCCCGCCCCTTTTAAAGAGGGTCGCTGCCTAGCCGTGCCAACCCTCTGCAGTGTGTGCCTGCGGTTCCTCCTCATGGCAGACGCACTTCTAAATAGACATGAGGGTGGTGTGGCATGAGGGCAGCTGAAGGCTGCGCAGGGACACTTTGGTGTGCGCTGTGGGGGGGAGGGGGGGCGGTTGGTCAGCATGTAACCCAGGAGAAGTGGCAGCGGAGTGTCATCCAGGCAGTGATTGTGCTTTGTTGTAGCTAGTGTGGTGCTTAGCAAAGGTATGCCATGCTAATGAGGGCTTTTCAGAAGTAAAAGTTGTTGGGAGGGGGGGGGGGCCCACTCTTGCCGCTATTGTGGCTTAATAGTGGGACCTGGGAACTTGAGATGCAGCCCAACATGTAGCCCCTCGCCTGCCCTATCCGTTTCTGTGTCATTCCAATCACTTTCTTGAATTGCCCAGATTTTCACACATGAAAACCTTAGCGAGCATCGGCGAAATACAAAAATGCTCTGGTCGCCCATTGACTTCAATCGGGTTCGTTATTCGAAACGAACCCTCGAACATCGCGGGAAGTTCGTTTCGAATAACGAACACCCGAACATTTTGGTGTTCGCTCATCTCTAATCTCTAACCCATGATCTGTTCTTTGTACGCTATTTTACATGCTAGAATGTCTCTGCCAATAGTTACGATTAGCCTTTAACTATGGATGACATTCACACAAATTTGAATATATAGTATGGAAAAGAACTGTCTGGCATTGTGGCAGTAGGTGAAAATTCATAGTGAACTACAGTGTCAACCAGGGCTGGCATCAGCAACCTGTGAATCAAGATCAGATTGAGTGGGGTGGGCAGGGCGACCTCCGCTTCAACAACTGTGTCTGCTGGTAAGCTTTACAGCATCTTAGTTACCAACACATACACAGGGACTGTCTCCCAACCCTCTGTAGGTCAAAGCATAATTTTGCTTCTTCCCTTTTCCCTGGATCCAGCATTTAGTGTACTGTGAGTGAGGAAGTCGGGAGGGGAGTGAGATTATGCTGTACCAGACAAAGCATCAGAAGTCAGTATCTCTGAGTGTGTATGGTGCCTTTTATTGAAGTTAACTTTATGCAGCATGTTTCCTTAATACCTCCTGGGTAGTATACTCTAAATGTACCAGTTTTGGGCATTTAATAATAAGTTTCTTTTTCCTCTGCAGAGATAAGCCTGATTTGGGGATCTTGGAACATCTGTAGTAGGCAGATGAAGATCTGTTTTGCCGACACTGATGGATTTGTGTTAAGAACCAACGGAGGCATTTATAGCAAGCACTGATAAAGACATTTGATGAAAGTAGGCTGCTATAAGACTTACGAGTGGCTGAAATTCCAGGGCCAGAGAAAAGTCTTAAAACTATTTATAGCCATAGAAGGGGAATTGGATGTTAATGTCAAGGTGCCATGTATGGGGTCCTATTGTTGGGGGCTATAGAAGTGCTACACATACCAAATGGGGCTACAGAGAGGTTCTCATTAATAATTGCAGCCTCACCAGAGATCAAAGTTCATTATACGTCCACAGTAGAGTCCTATATACCTTGTAGGACAGGATCCAATGGATGCTAAAAAGTATTATGATATAGGTAATTGTGAGTTACTTGCTATTAGATGGGTGTTTGAGGAGTGGAGACCTTTCTTGGAGGGAGCACGCCATCAGATCATAGTGCTCACAGGCCATAAGAACATTATATATATTTATATTCAGCTAAGAGGTTGAATGCTCAACAAGCCCGTTGGGCTTTATTATTTTCTTGTTTTAACTTTCTAGTTACCTACCGACCAGGTTCGAAGAACGTTAAGGCGGATGCCTTATCTAGGAGTTTTGGTAATCCGGAACCTTCTGAGTCTGAGACTGAGACTATACTTTCCCCTATTTTTCGCTGCTATCTCCTCTGACCTCTCACCGCTAATTCAGGCCACGCAGCAGCCTGCCCCTGAAACCCCTTTCGGAAGGCAAACTGTTTGTTCCTTTACCGTTGAGGTTGAAGGTGTTAGAGGAGACACATGCCTCGGTCCTTGCTCGTCACCCTAGTATCCGGGGAACTCAGGAATTACTTTCCATAAGTTATTGGTGGCTTCATATGATTAGGGGCGTTCGGGCATTTGTCACCGCTTGTCCGGTGTATGCCAGGAGAAAGAGTGTCAGGAGACGTCCTGAGGGGCCTCTTCTTCCCAGGTCCTGGTCACATCTGTCCATGGACTTCATTACTGATTTGCCGCCGTCACAGGGGAATACGGTCATTTCGGTCATCAAGGATCGGTTCTCCAGGATGGCACACTTTGTTTCTCTGAGCAAGCTACCAAATGCCAAACTATTGTCTGAGATGTTTATCAAAAAGGTGCTGCGGTTGCATGGGGTTGCTGAGGACGTGGTCTGAGATAGAGGTGTACAGTTTGTACCGGCACCCGAATCTTTAGAGACGAGCGGGCAGGTACTCACATAAGGCACTACTCGATCGAGTAGTTTGCCTTAGCGAGTACGCTCGCTCATCTCTATTAAGGTCCCATCCATAAAGCTGGCTCGCCGCTTCGTTGGTCCATTTACCATCTCACAGGTGGTGAATCCTGTGGCGTATAGATTATCTCCTCCGCAGTCATTGAAAATTTGTGATGTCTTCTACCAGGGGCTACTGAAGAAATATGTTACTCCAGTTCTGCCCTCCCAGAGCCCACCATCTCCCACTCTTGTTCAGAGGGAACTGGAGTACAAGGAAGAGCACTTGACTGATGCTTGGCGTGTTAGAGGTATTGATGCTCGGCGTGTCAGTACCTAATACACCGGAGGAGTTTTGGCCCTGAGGACCTATATGGGTTCCCACCCCGGGACATACATGCACCACTATTGGTCCGAAAGTTTGACAGGGCTTTTCCCCTTAAGCCCGCTCCAGGCCGTTGGGGTCCAGTGCCCCTTCATATAAGGGGGTACTGTCAGGACCAGTGGCTCACGGGTCCACTGTGCCCTCATCGTCGCTCCTGTCACTCAGGTGGCTTCTGTGCAGTGCAGGGGAGCCCCGATTCTCGTTACCTCCTGTGACCACCGGTCTACTCTTCGCCGCTGTGTTGCCATGGACACAGCGAGGACTGCCCTGCGCCGCGTCCTCGGCACAATGGCAACCCAGCACGCCTCTCCTTCTCTGCCTCCTGCAGGGCTGAGGGCAGGTTTCCCAGCACTGTTGGCTGTACCTGGCTCCTGTCAGACTTCCTGTCCCAATCAGCTGCTGGGGTGGGAGCTCTGATAGGATTTAAACCTGCTTGTGTCTGTATACCAGTGCCAGTGTTAGTTTGTAGAGATGAGCGAATGTACTCGGTTCGGGTGTTTTTGGACCCGAGCACCGCTTTTTCCAAGTAACTGACTACTCGGATGAAAAGATTCGGGGGGCGGGGGGCGGCATGGTGGAGCGGGGAATAGCAGTGGGGAACAGGAGGGAGCTCTCCCCCCACTCCCCTCCGCAACCCCCCGCGCACCTCTGGCGCCCCCCGAATCTTTTAGTACGAGTAGTCAGTTATTCGGAAAAAGCGGTGCTCAGGTCCAAAAACACCTGAACCGAGTATGTTCGCTCATCTCTATTAGTTTGTTCTTCTTGCTACACCAGTGTACTTCATGTTTTGACTCCTGTTTTGACCCACTGTTTTTTTTGGACATGACGTTGGCTTTGCCTGACCCTCTTGTACCGCGTAACCTCTCGCTGCCGACCTGTCCATTCATGAGTCCCTGTGTTAGCCTTCCTTAGTGAGTGTAGGGACCGTTGCCCAGTTGTCACGCTGGGGCTTAGCCCAGGGGGAAAGTAGGTAAGAACAGGGGTTGCGGGTTTTTCAGGGACCTCCAGTATCCCAGACCTCAGTCCTGACAGAACATTACTACTATAGGGGGCACTAAGAAATGTATTAAGGGTTGTGGTAACACAACAGGAAGAATGTGCAGAAGCAAGTTGTGGCTTTAAGTAATCTCAGTGGTGGTCTGTGCCCAGATAAAAGAAAACTGAATTCAGATGCCACCAGACAGAAACAACATGACCTGTGATCAAAAGCGGTAACAACACTATCACTGTCAGAGCCAATATCTGAGTATATTATATAAGAACAGTAATATTTAGAGGTATACAAGAGCTGAACCACATTGTTTGTGCCAGCACATTATAAAGCTTGTTATTTATGTGTGTGTTTTTTAGAGGGGGTGCAAACTTTCATTTTTGTTATGGATCTCCATCATTTCTAAGTACACCCCTGCTTCTACTCGATCCATTTATATCATAAATCCCTACCAGGCTGTGAGTTTGGGTCAGCAGATCCACAGTTAGTAGACCCGTCATCAGGATGGGAAACTCATCTGTAAAATTTACTCGTCTGAAACTGACCACATAGAGAAGAAATATACATCAATTCCTCATTCACCATTAATATATTCATTTAAAAATTACCCATGCAGAGAAGAAATATAATTCTTCATTCAGATGATGTATTTATGTACTGAGCTTGATTCTGGCACAGTGTTTATGCCATATTGTGTTTATGTTATGCACTTGGTTCAAGTATTGTATCTATTTACTGAACTTGGTTCTGGGGCTTTATGGGTTGTCAGTAATCCTTTTTTACCCCCATCTAATTACTTCACTACTTGGGGCCTTGTTTGCTAATATAATACATTACAATTCTTTAGTATTGCAGTATCTTAGGGCTGTCAGCCTAAGGACGCTTTAACATGACAGTTTTTGTGTTCAGTTTTTCTGTGAGCCAAAACCAGGAGTGGAGAGGAAGTATAAAGGAAAGATTTCCATGTCTTCCATATTTTGGACCCACTCCTGTTTTTGGGTCACAAAAAATTGAACACAAAAACTGTCATGTGAAAGCACCTAATGGTTACAAGTTACTTATTAGTACCTTCCTCTGGAAGGATCCAATGGATGTTAAAAGATAACAGATGTGTGAATCATTATTTTCCCCTATGTTGATATAATAGCCCATCAGGACCATGCAATCTCATTGGGGGGTACTAATGGGCATATTAGTGCCTTTGTTAAACCCCTTAGTTGCTGTGGTGCATATCTATCTGGTCAAATGGCTAGAAGTGATATCGAAGGCCAGCTATTGCAGTAGTGTGTGAGCTGTAAAATGCATCTGTTATCTGCTGCTAATGGCGCAGGCTCAGCGCATGAGCCCATACTATCAGTGTACTATACAGCACAGTACATTCAGTCCCATCCATCTATGATATAATTGTTCTGGTTTATGAAGAGTGGTCCTCAATGTCTGACCCCCTCTCTAATGCTCATATGCTTATAGAGCATATGTAGTGGGGTTATCCTTATAAGACAGTCCATTTAATTGTTAAAACCCATATAATAAGTTCAAAACATAACTAGAGGTGTTCTGAAAATAATGGAAAAAAGCAGAAAGCTAAAACACTAAACAAATTCAATTATTTGTATATTCATCCGTGAAATAAATTTGATGGTTTGTGGGAACGCAATGAAAAACTGAAAAATATGCGGTGTTACCAAGGCAAAAGTCAGTTGTTTCCTTAAGGGATTTAAATAGGGAGTAAAAGATCAACAGGATACAGTAGCAATGTAATCCCAAGGATCCTGTTTACATACTGCTAGTATGTATGATGTCTCAGGGCATATGACAAGAACAAATGTGATATTTATAAGGGAAGGAACTGATGCATTTATCTATAAAACTCAGCTAATTTTACTAACATTACTGTTCTGCTAAGAAAAGAGAAACCTCATGGATTCCAGCTGTAAAAAGATATACTGTTCACATGAGGTTGATGCCAAGAATGTATTTGATACCTACTTTTCTGAACATGTTCCATACTCAATTATAAAGGAAACAATAATAAATGTACAAAGAGCCTTTTACAAAGCATTTTGTACAGGTAAGTTAATCATTACTCATGAAGGATATTATTCTGTGTACATTTTTGCATGGTATTATATCGTACTCGACACAAACATGTTCATCTATTTCCCTAGAAAGACTTTTTCAATAGTATTTAAGAAAAAAAACCACACTGGGGAACATTTATTAGAGTTCTTGCACCAGAACTCTGGTATAATTTAGACCTTTTTGGAACTAATCAATTTAGACACATTTACTACTGATTTGCAACAAAAAGAACATATATCGCACTTCTTACATGACTTTTCTAAAGTCTGTCTAAAAAAGGGTGGGGTTAGAGTGGAGTAAACTTTTTTAGATACATCTAAGAATTGTGACCATTTATTCTAACCAGGCTATTGTTGGGAGATCTAAGTCAATCAATAAATGATTTTTTTTTTGTGCATTTTGGACAAGGCAGACATGACTTTAGAGCCTCTATCACCTTTTGCATAAAATTTAAAAGAGCTTCTCTGGTATAACCTCATCAGTTTATATCAATTAAATTTTTGTGCTCTCTATGAAAATCAGAGCTCCTCCTGCACCCCCATCACCTTGGAATATTCGCCAATGTTCCCCAAAGTGGAGATCTGAGCGAGCAAAGAATTAGGTTTAATTGAGCGTTGTTTCTTGTATGTTATGCCTAATTTAATGAGCACTTCTTGTAAATATACTTTGTGTGTTTCCCATAAAATAGGAGCACAGATCTCAGACATTTTATTTTTGGTAAAGTAGTCCCCCAGGGATTCCTATAGTTAGGTGATATGGCGAGGAGGATAAAGTAATGCTTTGTTTAGGGTCCAAGTCCAAGAGGGAGATGGAGTTTCGGAGAAATGAAGGGAGAGGGAGGTGAGGGCATAGTTTGAAAGTGTAGTAGTGCCTATTTGAGATGAACATGTCAAAGGTAAAAGTTTATAAAATGTCAGTTTTTTCAGGGGCAGCATAGGAATTTCTGATTACCAGTGTCTAAAAAAGGGTTGAGTGCTAAATTAAGGTCCCCTCCAACTATCATTGCTCCTTCAGCAAATGTTTTAAAAGTTTCTAGTGTTTGAATTATCCAAGGGGCCTGCTTTTGGTCTAGCACATTTAAATTAGTTAATGACACTTATGTTCCTGCAATAGTACTTTTAGTAAAAAGAAGTCTGACTTCTGTGTCTTATTGTGAGACAGTGTGGGTACATGGAAAATTTTTCTGGATTGTGATGCTTACACCAGTACATGCAGAAGATGTTTGGGCACTGTGGTACCATATAGTATAAAAAGCAACGGTAAGAGCTAGAGGGAATTTAGTAGGATTTGAAATTAGTTTCTTTTAAGCAGGGAGAGTATCTGGTCCTTCTTTCTGGGTTCATTCGGACATTTAACATTGTATAAGGTATAGATAATTGGGTTTCTAATGGTAGCAGCAGACATTAGGTAGGCATTAGTATGAAAATTCCATTATAATGGAGTCCTGCCAAAAAATCTCTTAAGGAGACTGAATCAAACAAGATAATATTCATAGAGCTGTGAAAAGGAAAACAAAGATTTCTCATCTTCCTGTAGATCCAGAAACTAAATACCCATGAGGAAAGTTATTACATTAGGGTTTAAACTGGAGAAGGGAAAAAAGCTGATAGATAAGTGGCTTAAAAAAATCACCTTAAGGGCGAGCACCCACTGGCGTTTGCGTTGTTAGTGCGTGAAAAACGCAGCGATTTCGCATCTACGCGTTTGCGTTTTTCGCTGCGTTTTTTTTACGCAAAACGCGGAGAATGTCTCATCCTAAAACGTTGCATAGCGTTTCTATACCAACACACCCTACAGCACCTGTGAAGAATGCCCGCCCTTCCACAGTCTTCAGTAATGTTGTCTGCAAAAACGCCACGCGGCGCGTGCGAATTGCGTTGCGTTGCGTTTTTTCCGGGAGCATTGAAAACCATGGGAGAAGTTAGATTAAAAAAAGGAGCCAGAGTGTAAGGACAGCTGCGATGCGATTTTGCGGGGCGGGGCGATTTTAAAAACGCCAGTGGACATGAGCACACTTTATCTCTATGCCTGTGCAGGAAAAACGCAAAACGCAAAACGCAGGTAAAAAAACGCCAGTGGGTGCTCGCCCTAAGGCTTATTTACATGGGTGAGAAAATCACATGAGTTCTGTGTTTGCGCAACACTCAAACCTTGTGTACTGTATTAACCCATTGTTTCCAATGGGTTATTTTATAAAAGCATTTTTCAAATTGCAGCAATGTGTTGAAAAAGAACCACTGAAGCATGTTATATTTTTAGCAAGATTGCTGAAAACTTGCCCATAATTTGCTATAGGCTCGTTAAAATTGAGTTGTACTCATCAGAAATTTGCATGTACGTGCAAGTTTCATGCAAGTGTGATGCAATTTTTAATATTTTTCCTATTATAAAACAACATGTAATCTTCAAGCATGTGAAAATCATATTTGAAAATTGCTTGTATATTACGCAGTGCGATTTTCTCACAAAACCACTCCACATTCATGCCAATACAGCCTTGTAATAAAATCCCTCCACTGAACTCATGTGAAGCCCACTGGGTAACATTTACTATTAGTACTGTACTACATTTTCAGCCCAAGTTGTACCTTCTATTTGTAGCAAATCAATTTAGACAAATGTACTGCTGCTTTTCACCAGAAAAAAAAGAAGTTCCGCATCTCTAGACATTTAAAAATAGTGTCTAGAGAAATGTGTTGGGTTTGAGGGGAGTGAAGTTTTGATATACATTATCAATTAGGTTATTTTTAAAAAAGTCTCAACGTTTGAACAATCTCCATCCAGTAGGTTGAAGGCATAAAAAGGATAGAAACAGCTCCAGACATATTGAAAGATGCAGCAAATTTAGTAAAATAATATGACAATATGAGATATTTCCCCATGTAGCAATGGGAAAAGTGGGAAAAAAACATATCAGAAAACTGCCTGCAAATATTCCTCTGATAATAAAAGATGAGCGAGCACCAAAATGCTCGGGTGCTCGTTGCTCGAGTCAAACTTTTCGTAATGCTTAAGAGCTCGTTTCGAGTAACGAACCCCATTGAAGTCAATGGGCGACTTGAGCATTTTTGTATGGGACTGATGCTCCGCATAGCTGATGACTTGTCAAACACCAGAAAACAGAAAGTCATGGAGACACCACAAAAACGGATAGGGAAGGGCAGGGGCAGCATGCATGGCTGCATCTGAGGTTCCCAGGTCCCACTATTAAGCCAAAATGGGAGCAAGAGTCTGGCGTCGCCCCCTAACAATTTACTTCGGACAAACCCTCATTAGCAAGGCACACGTGCTGGCACATCTTAGCTAAGCACCACACTACCTGCAACCAAGGACAATCACTGCCTGCGGGTGACACCGCTGCCTCATCTCCTGGGTTACATACTGGCATTGCTGTCCAACACCCCTGCAAGACCATGCATCCACAGCGCACTCAAAATTTTCCCTGCGCAGCGTTTGGCTGGCCTCATGCCACATGCTCGCTTCATAGCCACACCACCCTTATGTCTATTTATAGATGTGTAATGGATGAGGAGGAACCGGAGGCACGCACTGCAGAGGGTTGGCAGGGCTAGGCAGCAACCCTCTTTGAAAGTGTGAGTGATAGCCCACAATGCTATTGAGAACTGATGATAAATTGACATACGATCATCATTCCAATCCCGTGCCACCTCCGTCAGAAAATTGTCAGGAGCCACAAACGTGGGCATAAAGGGGACTCAGGTGCCAGCACTTCTACAAATCTCCACAATCCAGCAATACTCTGTGTGGGAAGCACGTGAGAGGGCCCAGGGTCAGCCTCGGTCCAAGTCTTCACCTTGTGTGACCCAAGGTGCCGTGAGTTACATAGC
Source organism: Eleutherodactylus coqui (assembly GCA_035609135.1). Classification (NCBI taxonomy): domain Eukaryota; kingdom Metazoa; phylum Chordata; class Amphibia; order Anura; family Eleutherodactylidae; genus Eleutherodactylus; species Eleutherodactylus coqui. Next base: position 41,194,995 of record CM069411.1, read on the forward strand.
AATGGGAAATCCATGTGTCCCCACGCAATTCATTCTGTGTAGGTGTCAGATAGCTCAACACCGCAATGGGAAGTCTTTAAGTTCCTTGGGCTCCCCTATGCTGTCGGTGCACAAAGATGGTATTACACAGGAAGAAATCAGAGTGCCCAAACATGGCAGAGTTTCGCCCTGTCAAGGACCTCGGCCTCGGCCCACATTTCTGCTCTAGTCAGTCAGTGTATGAGTGCCAAATAGGTAAAACACTGCGATGGGAAGTCTTTGTGCACCCACAGCATAGGCAGACCACTGTAACATTTCTGTAGCAAGAGTATAGGTGGACCCCAGTAACATTTCTGTAGCAAGAGTATAGGTGAACCCCTCAAACCATTCAGTAGAAACTGTATAGGCAGACTCCAGTAACATTTCTGAAGCCAAAGTATAGGCGAACCCTGTAACATTTCTGTAGAAAGAGTATAGGCGGACCCCAGTAACATTTCTGTAGCAAGAGTATAGGTGAACCCCTCAAACCATTCAGTAAAAACTGTATAGGTGGACCCCAATAACATTTCTGAAGACAAAGTATAGGGAAACCCCTGTAACATTTCTGTAGCAAGAGTATAGGTGGACCCAGTGATATTTCTGTAGCAAAAGCATAGGCAGACCCCTGTAACATTTCTGTAGCAAGAGTATAGGTGAAACCATAGTAACATTTCTGTAGCAGGAGTATAGGCGGAACCCAGTAACATTTCTGTAGCAGTAGTATAGGCGCACCCCAGTAATATTACTGTAGCAAAAGTATAGGCGAACCCCTCAAACCATTCAGTAGAAAAAGTATAGGCAGATCCCAGTAACATTTCTGTAGCCCAAGTATAGGCGGACCCCAGTAACTTTTCTCTAGCAAGAGCAAAGACGAACCCCTCAAACCATTCAGTAGAAACTGTATAGGTGGACCCCAGTAACATTTCTGAAGACAAAGTATAGGCGAACCCCTGTAACATTTCTGTAGCAATAGTATAGGCGAACCCTAGTAACATTGGTGTAGCAAGAGTAAAGGCGAACACCTGTAAAAAAGAATTTTACCAAGAGTATAGGCGAAGCCTGGAAAAAAACAGTATTGGTAATGGCCGGTGAAAATTGGTGTACCAAGAGTACAAGTGTATCCCTGAAAAATTGCTCAACTGCGAGGGCAGGTGAAACCCGCAAACATTTTTTGAAGATACAGCTCGTTATTGGTTAATTTGTAACACAGCCTGGAGGCAGCCCTCAGCAAAAATTGGTTTAAGTTTAACGTTTAAGACTTTAAAAACTGATAAAACCTTTAAAAGTTTTAAACAGAGCATTTTGGGCTCCACAGAAATTGGCAGTTCAGCGTGATGACATGCTGTTTTAGGAGAAAGAGGAGTAATAATATCCAAGAGGGATACACAAAGCTATTTCCCCCTTTTTTGGGGTGATAGAGGATGCATTTTTTTCCGGTTGCAGCGAAAAGATTCTTTAGGATCCGCTGCTTTCCACCGGTGGAGAAGAGAAGTCTGCTCATCTTTATGAGGGTACGCATGCCGGCGCTGTCAGTTAACAGGCGGGTACGCTTATCCGTGATGATTCCTCCAGCTGCACTAAACACCCTCTCTGACAAGATGCTAGTGGCAGGGCAGGCCAGCACCTCCAGGGCGTACAGCACAAGTTCGTGCCACGTGTCTATTTTTGACACCCAATAGTTGTATGGAGCAGATGCATCATGCAGGACGATCTGCTGCGTACTCCCTCACCATCTTTTTACAGTGCTCCCTCTGACTCAGCCTTGACTGGGGAGTGGTGACACAGCCTTGCTGGGCAGCCATAAAGCTGGCAAAGGCCTTGGAGAGTGTTCCCCTGCCTGCGCTGTACATGCTGCCTGATCCCCGCTCCTCCCCTGCTACTTGTCCCTCTAAACTGCATCTTCTGCCACTAGCGCTGTCAGATGGGAACTTTAGCATCACTTTTTCCACCAGGGCCCTGTGGTATTGCATCACTCTCGTACCCCATTCCTCTTTGGGAATGAGAGTGGAAAGGCTCTCCTTATACCGTGGGGCGAGAAGGGTGTACACCCAGTAATCCATGTTGGCCAGAATGCGTCTAACGCGAGGGTCACGGGGACAGTCAGCTATGTATGCCAGGGTCCCAGTACGCACATCACTGTCCTCACTAGGAAGATGACTTTCAGGATCCTCCTCCTCCTCTTCAGCCCATACACGCTGAACAGATGAGAGGCAAGCAGCATAGGTATCCTCTGCAGTGTGGCCAGCTGTCTCTTCTCCCTCTTCTCCTCCTCCTCCCCCTCCATCTCAAGTATCAAGCGACATACTTCCATCCCCCATCTTCTGATCCAACCACAAAGCGTTGGCCTTTATGCTTTGCAGCGAACTTCTTACCAGGCATAGCAGCAGGATGGTAATGCTAATGATTGCAGCATCGCCACTCACCATCTGGGTAGGCTCTTCAAAGTTTCCAAGTACCTGGCAGATATCTGCCATCCAGGCCCACTCCTTGGTAAAGGATTGGGGAGGCTGACTATGCCGCCCATGTTGGAGTTGGTATTTCACTATTGCTCTACGGTGCTCATACAGCCTGGCCAACATGTGCAGCGTAGAATTCCACCGTGTGGGCACATTGCACAGCAGTCGGTGCTCTGGCAGATTAAACTGATGTTGCAGGGTGGCAGAGTCCGTGGTGGACTTGCGGAAACGTGCACAGATGTGGCACACCTTGCTGAGCAGGTCAGACAAGTGAGGGTAGTTTTTCAGAAACCGCTAAACCACCAGATTGAAGACCTGGGCCAGGCATGGCACGTGTGTGAGGCTGCCGGGCTGCAGAGCCACCACCAGGTTACGGCCGTTGTCAAACACGACCATGCCCGGTTGGAGGCTCAGCGGCGAAAGCCAGAGGTCGGTCTGCTCTGTCACACCCTGCAGCAATTCGGGGGCCATGTGCCTCTTGTCACCTAAGCTGATTAGTTTCAGCATGGCCTGCTAACGCTTCCCACCACTGTGCTGCCACGCCGCGCGATACCGACTGCTGGTGACGTGCTGCTCACACTTCTTAATTGAGAGGTAGAGGTTACGTAGGAGAAGGAGGAGGGGGAGGGTTTAGAGGAGGTGGCATAAACCGCCGCAGATACCAACACCGAGGAAGGACCCGCTATTCTGGGTGTGGGTAGGACGTGAGTGGTCCCAAGCTCTGACTCGGTCCTATCCTCCACCAAGTTTACCCAATGTGCCGTCAGGGAGATATAGTGGCCCTGCCCGCCAGTACTTGTCCCCGTGTCTGTGGTTAAGTGGACCTTTCCAGTAACCGCGTTGGTGAGGGCACGATTAATGTTGCGGGAGATGTGCTGGTGTAGGGCTGGGACGGCACACCGGGAAAATAGTGACAACTGGGGACAGAGTAGCGCGGAACCGCTGCCACCATAGTGTTTTTAAAAGCCTCCATTTGCACAAGCCTGTATGGCATCTCTAGGCTGATTAGTTTGGCAATGTGCACATTTAAAGCTTGTGCGTGCGGGTGCGTGGCGGCATATTTGCTATTTCGCTCCAACGCTTGTGCTAGCGACTGCTGAACTCTCCACTGAGAGACATTGCTGGATAGGGTGGAGGACAGTGGAGTTGAGGGCGTGGGTGCAGGCCGGGAGGCGCTCGTGCCTGTGTCCTGGGAGGGGGATTGGATCTGTATGGCAGGTTGGAGCACAGCGGAGAAGGCAGTGGTGTTACCTGCAGGCGGTGAATGGCCTCCGTCCCACCTTGTGGGGTGCTTGGCCATCATATGCCTGCGCATGCCGGTGTGGTGAGGCTAGTAGTGATGGCTCCCTGGCTGATCTTGGTGTGACACAGGTTGCACACCACTGTTCGTCGGTCGTCCGTGCTCTCACTGAAAAACATCCACACCTTTGAACATCTAGCCCTCTGCACGGAGGCTTGGCGCGAGGGGGTGCTTTGGGAAACAGTTGGAGGATTTTTCGCTCTGGCCCTGCCTCTCCCCTGGCCACTCCACTGCCTCTTCCAACCTGTCCTGCTCCTGCACTTGCCTCCCCCTCTGAAGCCCTATCCTCAGTAGGCTTAGCAAACCAGGTGGGGTCAGTCACCTCATCGTCCAGCTGCTCTTCCTCTGAATCCTCTGTGCCCTCTTCCCTCGGACTTACTTTGTGCTAGCGACTTCTGAACTCTGCACTGAGAGACATTGCTGGATAGGGTGGAGGACAGTGGAGGTGAGGGTGTGGGTGCAGGCCGGGAGGCGCTCGTGCCTGTGTCCTGAGAGGGGAATTGGATCTGTATGGCAAGTTGAGGCACAGCGGAGAAGGCAGTGGTGTTACCTGCAGGCAGTGAATGGCCTCCGTCCCACCTTGTGGGGTGCTTGGTTATCATATGCCTGTGCATGCTGGTGTGGTGAGGCTGGTAGTGATGGCTCCCTGGCTGATCTTGGTGCAACACAGGTTGCACACCACTGTTCGTCGGTCATCCGCGCTCTCACTGAAAAACATCCACACCTTTGAACATCTAGCCCTCTGCACGGAGGCTTGGCGCGAGGGGGTGCTTTGGGAAACAGTTGGAGGATTTTTCGCTCTGGCCCTGCCTCTCCCCTGGCCACTCCACTGCCTCTTCCAATCTGTCCTGCTCCTGCACTTGCCTCCCCCTCTGAAGCCCTATCCTCAGTAGGCTTAGCAAAGCAGGTGGGGTCAGTCACCTCATTGTCCAGCTGCTCTTCCTCTGAATCCTCTGTGCCCTCTTCCCTCAGACTTACTGCCCTTACTACTACCTCACTGATAGACAACTGTGTCTCATCATCATCATCCTCCTCACCCACTTAAAGCTCTTGAGACAGTTGCCGGAAGTCCCCAGCCTCATCCCCCGGACCCCGGGAACTTTCCAAAGGTTGGGCATTGGTTGCGACAAACTCCTCAGGTGAGAGAGGAACCTGTTTTTCCCACTCATGGCAGGGATCCGAGAACAGTTCCTGGGAGTCTGCCTGCTCAGCAGAATATGTCATTTTCATGGAGTGAGGAGGCTGGGAGGAAGGAGGAGCAGCAGCCAGAGGATTCAGAGTTGCAGTCGCTAAGTCGGGAGTAGTGGACTGCGTAGAAGACTGGGTGGTTGATACATTGCTGGATGCATTTTCTGCCATCCACGATAGGATCTGCTCACACTGCTCTGTTTGTAATAAAGGTCTACCATGCGGACCCATAAATTGTGATATGAAGCTGGGTACCCCAGAAACTTGCCTCCCTCCTAATCCCACAGCAGCCGACTGTGATTCACCTGAACCAAGAACTCGGCCTGTGCCCACATCCTCGCTTGGACGTCCGCGTCCACGTCCTCGACCCTTACCCCTACTCCTCATCATGGTGAATTAAGAATGTATGGACTGTATAGTGTATATAACTTATTTTTTTGCACAGAGGATAGGGACTGTATAGTGTATATAACTTTCCCTCCAGAAGTGGTTGTGGCCCAACGCTCTGCGTCTAATTCACTGCAGACAGAGAACGGTATTAATAAGATTGTTCGCAGTAGGCTAGGAATTATTTGCGTGCACTTTCACGGTGAGAGCGGTATTGTTTGTACAGCAGTGCAGTCAGAATAAAGTATTACTTAAAGGCTGCAAACAGGCCTAGCTGCGTAATACAAAAATGGAAGCACTACAACTCCCAGCAGGCCCCAAGTAAAATGCACATGGTCAGATGTAGCACAATGAAGGAGCTTTTGGTTTTTTGTGCAGAGGATAGGGACTGTATAGTGTATATAACTTTCCCTCCAGAAGTGGCTGTGGCCCAACGCTCTGCGTCTAATTCACTGCAGACAGAGAACGGTATAAATAAGATTGTTCGCAGCAGGCTTGGAATTGTTTGCATGCACTTTCACGGTGAGAGCGGTATTGTTTGTACGGCAGTACAGCAAGAAAAAAGTATTACTGAAAGGCTGCAAACAGGCCTAGCTGCGTAATACAAAACTGGAAGCACTACAACTGCCAGCAGGCCCCAAGTAAAATGCACACGGTCAGATGTAGCACAACGAAGGAGCTTTTGTTTTTTTGCACAGAGGATAGGGACTGTATAGTGTATATAACTTTCCCTCTAAAAGTGGCTGTGGCCCAATGCTCTGCGTCTAATACACTGCAGACAGAAAACGGTATAAATAAGATTGTTCGCAGCAGGCTAGGAATTATTTGTGTGCACTTTCACGGTAAGAGCGGTATTGTACTGCACTCCAGCCAGAAAAAAATATTACGAAAGGCTGCTGCAAACAGGCCTAGCTGCGTAATACAAAAATGGAAGTACTACAACTCCCAGCAGGCCCCAAGTAAAATGTACACGGTCAGATGTAGCACAACGAGGGACCGTTGGGGTTCTTGAAGACAGGACCTACGCTAACACTTTCCCTATACTCTGTATAATACACTGCAGACTGAGAACGCTACAGCTGAAATGGCCTGCACAGCCCGAGATGGAAAAAAAAAAAATGTTCAAAACTGCTCCCAGCCAGCCACAACAGTAATGTGGTCAGATGTAGCCCTTAGAAGGACCGTTGGGGTTCTTGAAGACGCTAACACTATCCCTGAATGAGCAGCAGCACTTTCCCTATACTCTGCCAGTGTCCGAGGCGAGCCGCAGGCGGGACCGCTTTAAGTACTCGGCGGTCACCTTATCTCACCAGCCACTCACTGCTGTGGGGTGGGATAGGGCTGGCACGTCACAGGAGGAAGTGGTAATGCCTTCCCCGCATGTCTATTGGCTAGAAAATGGCGCAAAACATGCGGGGAAGGAAATGGAATTGACTTGAGTACTGCGTGGTGTTCGACTCGAGTAACACGTATCTCGAGTACTCTAATGCTCGAACCAGCATCAAGCTCGGACAAGTGTGCTCGCTCATCTTAAGTAAACACCTTTAATAAGAAAATTAACCAAATCAGAAAAAAACAAATACCTGAAGTAAATGGCATGCAAGTAAGCATCTGTCTATACCAGCAATATGGATCTCCAAGCCATTTTCATATAATAATTTTCCAATAACTCTACATGGATCCTATTCGTGTTCATGAGTTACATTGGGTATTTTTGATGCTAACAATAAAGCTTCAGATGGTGCTACTCATACAGTAAAAAGTAAGAGAAAGTCTGACACAAATTGAACCTTCTTTAAATAATGGAGATTGTAATATATTTCTTGGATTTAACCACTTTAGGTATGGTTGCTGGAAGAACCGTGATTGATTGCAGTTTTGGTCCCGCTGTTTATCATCTTTTTCCAATATGTGACTTCGTAGAGAAGATTACCGTTCTAAAATTAAATGATGCCAGCCTGAGGGAACTTGAAAAATGGAAGAATAAAGAGCTAGATGCTTTTGATTGGGCTCTTGCCACAGAATTCTTACAGGATAACAGGTTTTGTATTGTCCCACACACCTTCATCCTACATGACATTAGTTTAGATATGTGTACGGCGCACAAGGCCACATTTTCACAGCAGAATTTCCTTCACAGATTTTCTTACCAATACATTTGGATTTTGCTCTGGATTTGCCATGGATTCCACCTTATGCATTGCAATGGGTGGAATCCACAATGCAATCTACAGCTTAAACTGGCATACTGTAAATTTAAAATCTGCAATGCTGGGGTTGATTCATCCACTTTCTTGCTACTGTAAATTTTTGCCTACAATTGAATCATTGAATGGCTGTGATTGGTTCATTGAGCACTGGTTCTGATTGGCTGAGCTATAGTGCTTGAGAGCCAATCAGAGGCAGCACTTCCTGGAGGCGGGGATTTTCCAATCCCTCACCAGAATAGATGCCTGAAAACAACTGCCAGGGATCTGGAGAAGACACAGCAGAGCTGAGAGCGCTTCTTAGGTAATGTATGTGGGGGGGGGGGGGGGTTATGCAGTTAGGGCTTATTTCAGGGCTTTTACAGTAGGATTTCGTACTGTCAAAGTTGCATCACACTTTACAAAAAACACGTTTTCGTGCAATGCGATGCAATACAAAGGAAGGGTCCATAGGGAAACATGGATGACAAAATATCATGAAACGCGGCTGTATAGAGCATGCTGCGATTTTGTAGCCTTGCAATGTCTCAAGTTATAAAACATCGCTCGTGTGGAAGAACCTATAGGAAAGCATTGGCTCTACATAAAAAAATCACGTGAGAAAATCGCCTGTGTGGAAGTGGCCTAAATGTCACACAGTAGCTGCCATTAACCAATCTGATTTTGGACTATTCCTGAAGACAGAACCTAAGGGTCCTTCATTTTCATCCTTTAATCCTTCCTAGTGGGATCCAGTCTTAGCTACAAGGCTGACTATGCGGTTATCCTAAGAGTTGTCTTGGTGCAATGGCAGCTGATACGGGCAAGTAAAAAGCACTGTTGCGCAGTACCAAAGAGATAGACAAAGATGGAGTTGATAACACAGAAAGAGGTCAGGACAGGCAGAAAATAGATTATTCCTGATCATTTATAAATCATGGGGCAGTATGGCAGCTCGGTGAGTAGCATAGGTGCACCAGCCTTTTGGGCTGCTGACCACTTCAGTACAGAGATTAGGAAAAGACACCTTGAGGAAGAATGCAGTAGGTTTGTGATGCGGCCACTAGGAAAGGAAAATCAGGGATGTGGCAACAATTTTTTTTCCTTTTTTTTCTTTTTCAGCATCAAGTTCTGTCTCTGGATGGCAGATCTGGATCATTTCATAGATCCCTGATTATTACCAAAAAAAAAGGCAACCTGCCATCACAGGGCTCCTAGGGTGACAAAAGGGAGGTGCCTTGCTCTGTCTGATGCCCTGGCTGTTGCAGTAAAAGAGCAGATCCAAAGCTATGAAGAGTTTACATCATCACATCAGTGCTGTAGCCTCTTCATATTTATTATCGCATGATTAAATTATTACCTAAAATAAGTTTTAAAATGGAATATAAACAATCAAAGAGTCATATGTACTCCAACATTGTAGCTCTAAGAATTAAGTTGTCTTTCTAAAAAGCAGCCCTTTTATATCTATGTTGAAGAAAAGGAAAACTGTTATTAGTTTTTTTTGGAATATGACAACAGAAAAATTAATTCTTTTTTTGAAAAACTGTTTTTTGTGCAAATGTAGTAAAACATAAAAAATATTAATTTGTTATTACTGTAATTGTATTTGCCCAAAGAATATAGATATCATGTTAATTACACAGCATAATTAATGTCATAAATACAAAATGTACAAAACAATGGTGGAATTTCAGGTTTTTTTATGCTCCTTAAATAAAGAATACATTACATATCTCAAAGCGGTGCCGTTAAAAATTATCCCACAAAAACAAGCCTTCTTACAGTTATGTGGACCGAAAAATAAAAAAAGTTTCGATTTTTATGTGACAATTGAAAGAATATAAATAAATTGTTCATCATTAAGGCACAAAATTGGCAAAATGACAAATCCTAGCAGCATCACATCACTTAATTTGTCCAGAAAACTTAAAGGAAAGAGAAATCCTAAGGATGTTGTCCAGGTTCAAACTAGGATATGTCATCAATACCTGATTGGTGGGTGTTGGCAGTCTGGGACCCCCGCAGATCAGCTGTTCACTAGTCCACTTTTTCAAAGTGCTGAGCTGGATGTAAAGAGCTGCATGCATTTTGCAGTGATCCTGCTTGATACTGTAGGCATTCTTCCCATTCAAATGATAGGTAAAGTGTCTATGATACTAAGTCAGACTGCTATAAAATATACAGAGCTTTCTGCTTCTGGCTCCATACATCAGAACACTGACCCAGTGAACAACTCCCACTGCAGCGAGCCAGAGGTAGCTCAAGTGGGTGGCGTTAGTTCACACATGGTCACAGTGGCAGTTACTCTGCAAGATATGGCAACTCACGCAGCAGGCTCACAGTTAGTTAACTGTGCATGGGAAGGTAACTCACTATTGTGTGAGTGGCTCTCTCTAACTGGCTCTGATTCCCTTTTTCAGGATGGAAGAGAAACTCCTCTACTCTCCATGCCTCCTCCATCTATCCCTTCCTGATGACACACTTACTGTCTCACTGCACTATATTCCTCTCATGCTCTTGTTTTTGGTTTGCCCACCTCTGCTCTCAAACTAGAACTCCAACTGACAAAGTATGCACGCTTAAAATTATTTTCCCTTGCGGGCGCTGGTGTTGCTCAGCAACCAAAGCACCAATCACTAAAGAAAACCACTGTGCTCAGACTTGATATAAGCCAAGAGAATCAGAGATTACTCACTCAGAAGAGGGGAGGAAAAACAGCATGGAGCTGAATGTAAACTCCCCTCTAAGTATCTAGGATCGCCTATCAACAGTAGTGGTACATGAAGTCCACGGCTTCTTCAAATGATAGGATTCCAAATTTTAATACCAAGAATAGACAGATATAAAAAAAGGACCAAGCATAAAATAAAAAAAAAACAGAAGAACCGCTTAAATACAGAAAAGCACTTATATTTCAGAGAGATGGAAAACAACTTGATGGTGGGCGTCGCCATTGTGGGGCATTCCGATGACGTGGATAGCAGCAAGGGATCACATGACCACGTGATGATGTACTACTGGAACACAACATTCATTCCAGGGCTAGTGAAAGAGAACTCTGTGAGAAGTAAGGGGTCACATGACTCGTAATGATTCATAGTAATGGGATGAAATGGAGGTCACATGATCGCTACTACGAATGCTCTGTGTCTTTCAAAATAAGGAGGGGGGAATTAAGTTGTAGTTCCAGTAGTAAGTCATCACGTGGCCACGTGATCAGGTTGTTCTCCATGCCTCTGAAATGCACGTGTTTTTTGTATTTAAGCAGTTCTTGTGTTTTTTGATTTTATGCTTGAAAAAGGCTTTACTGAAAAAAGCCGAAATGCAATGCATGTTGAAGCCTCACCTGAGGCTCTGCTTTTATATCTGTCTATTCTTGGTATTAAAATTTGGAATACTATCATTTGAAGAAGCCGTGAACTTCATGTATCCCTTCTGTTGATAGGCGATCGGGGATACTTAGAGGGGAGTTTACATTCAGTTCCATGCTGTTTTTTTCTGCCCTCTTCTGAGTGAGTAATCTCTGATTCCCTTGGCTTATATCAAGTCTGAGTGCATTGGTTTTCTTTTTAATTGTCTTTCTCCTTTGGTTTACCCCCATCTATGTGGATGGGGGGGGGGGGGTTCTCTTACATGCGCCTCTCTACTTAGGTGGATTATGGGAGAACCATCCTTTAACATCTAGTGTGACAACAAGGCATTGTCCTCATCATTTTCTACTAAGCTGTTGCTGGGGTACATAAGCAACATCTTCCTCAGGTGGAGCACCTCCTATGTCTCCTAGAGGCTCATAGTGGGTTCCCAGGAACGTATTAACTCTTTTTGACTACTATGCATGCCCTCCAAGTCACTATACCATTCGATATTGATAACTGTCCTGAGGATAAGTCCTTTGTATTCAGAACCAGGACAACCCCTCTAAGCACAAATGGCCGATTTAACTAGAGAATAGACACACATGATTTATATACATAAGTTTTCAGGAACATTGGAATTAGTTGTTAATCATTTTTGATACAGTAAGTAATACTCATATATGCCTTGTAATGGTTATATTTTTCAGTGATGAGTTAGAAGATAAAGAAAAAAACCTAAGAGGAAAAATTTACAAGATTTTGAAATGGGACCCCAGCAAGGGTGACCTTGCAGATGTGTTACTGCTGCCAAAAGCTGACATTGCCATACTTACGTCGATTCTGGAAGTGATCAGCAAGGATCATGATGAATACAGAACAAACCTAAGGAATATTTGCAGTGTCATAAATCCTGGGGGATGTCTCTTACTATATGCATGCATTAATGCCTCTTTTTTCAATGTTGGAGAAGACAAGTTTCACCACTTACCCTGTGATGATAGTTTTTATAGGAAGGTTGTAAGTGAGGCAGGTTTTGAAGTTAAGCATTTTGAGAAGATTTGTAGACGTTCATGCACTGATACTGTAGACCATGCGGGATCAATGTTTATCATTGCTCAAAAAGTGAAGAAGCTGTAGAACAGGAAAAGTTCATAGCCATGAATGTATTTCTCTGACGGTATCTGCTATTACTTGCTGGTTCTGCTCTCCTACTAAGGTTTGACTAGCTCAATAAATATGAACAAATGCCTAATATTCTTTGTATGAGTGAATTACAGTAGTTTTCTAGGAGCGGTATGAAGCATGAGGAACAAGTCAGAGGTTTAATGTGAAGCTCATGTGCCCTAATCCTAAATATCTAACGGACCCCAAATTACTTTGTGCCAATTTTAACCCCTTAAGACGTGGACCCGTTTTTTTCCGCTTTATTTTTTCCCTCATCCTTTAAAAAAATCATAACTCTTTTAAATATCCTTCGGCGTAGATGTCTCAGGGCTTGTTTTCTGTGGGACGAGTTGTGGTTTTCAGTTGTACTATTTAATGTATCATATTTTGTACTGAAAAATTTTTAAAAAATTTTAAGTAGGGTGAAATAGGAAAAAACCCTGACATTCTGCTCACTTTGGGTGCATCTTGTTTCTATGGTGTACATGATGCAACAAAAAATGACATAATAGCTTTATTCTGTGAGTCATTACGAATAATACAATACCAAATTGATATAGTTTTTCTTTTGCTACTTTTATTTTTTTCCAAAGATATTTTTTTTTTTTAATTATTTTCTTCAGCCATCTTCTGATAGCCATAACTCTACTATTTTTTATTGATATAGTTGTGTGAGGGCTTATTTTTTGTGGGACATCCCATATTTTTTATTGGTACTATTTTGGAGTGCATACAGCTTTTTGATTGCTTTTTATTACATTTTTTCTTAGAGATGAGATGACCCATAAAGCGCACATTTGGTGTTGCTTTTTTTTTTCTGGCGACGTTGACCATGCCAGATAAATAATGAATTATTTTGATACATAGGGCTTTTATAGATGCTGCAATACCAAAAATGATTTTTTGTTTTATAATTTATAATTAGAGATGAGCGAGCACCAAAATGCTCGGGTGCTCGTTACTCAAGACGAACTTTTCGTGATGCTCGAGGGTTCGTTTCGAATAACGAACCCCATTGAAGTCAATGGGCGACTCGAGCATTTTTGTATATCGCCGATGCTCGCTAAGGTTTTCATTTGTGAAAATCTGCAAAACCCAAGAAAGTGATGGAAACGACACAGCAACGGATAGGGCAGGCGAGGGGCTACATGTTGGGCTGCATCTCAAGTTCACAGGTCCCTATTAAGCCACAATAGCGGCAAGAGTGGCCCCCCCCCCCAACAACTTTTACTTCTGAAAAGCCCTCATTAGCAATGGATACCTTAGCTAAGCACCACACTACCTCCAACAAAGCACAATCACTGCCTGTATGACACTCCGCTGCCACTTCTCCTGGGTTACATGCTGCCCAAACCCCCCCCCCCCCACACGACCCAGTGTCCACAGCGCACACCAAAGTGTCCCTGCGCAGCCTTCAGCTGCCCTCATGCCACGCCACACTCATGTCTATTTATAAGTGCGTCTGCCAGAGGGACCACAGGCACACACTGCAGAGGGTTGGCACGGCAAGGCAGCGACCCTCTTTAAAAGGGAAGGGGCGATAGCCCACAATGCTGTACAGAAGCAATGAGAAATCCAATCCTGTGCCACCTCCATCTGGAGCTGCACACGTGGGCATAGCAATGGGGAACCTATGTGCCACACACTATTCATTCTGTCAAGGTGTCTGCATGCCCCAGTCAGACCGTGGTTTTTTATAAATAGTCACAGGCAGGTACAACTCCGCATTGGGAATTCCGTGTGCACCCACAGCATGGGTGGCTCCCTGGAACCCACCGGCTGTACATAAATGTATCCCATTGCAGTGCCCTGGACAGCAGAGCTAACGTCAGATGAAATGCAGGTGGGCTTCGGCCCACACTGCATGCGCCAGTCAGACTGGGGTTCTTTAGAAGTGGACACATGCAGTTACAACTCCCTGTTGACCCACAGCATGGGTGGGTGCCAGGAAGCCACCGGCGGTACATAACAATATCCCATTGCATTGCCCATCACAGCTGAGGTAGTAATGTCATGTTTAATGCAGGTGGGCTTCGGCCCACACTGCATGCCCCAGTCAGACTGGGGTTCTTTAGAAGTGGAAACAGATGCATTTACAACTCCCTGTGGACCCACAGCATGGGTGGCTCCCTGGAACCCACCGGCGGTACATAAATATATCCCATTGCATTGCCCATCACAGCTGATGTTATGTCAGCTGTAATCCAGTTGGGCCAAAAATTTATTGGATTACACTGTAGGCGAGGGCCCACAAAAATTGGTGTACCAACAGTACTAATGTACCTGAGAAAAATTGCCCATGCCCAACCGAGAGGGCAGGTGAAACCCATTAATGGCTTTGGTTAATGTGGCTTAATTGGTAACTAGGCCTGGAGGCAGCCCAGTTAAAATAAAAATTGGTTGAGGTGAAAGTTTCAACGCTTTAATGAGCATTGAAACGTATAAAAATTGTTTAGAAAAATTATATGACTGAGCCTTGTGGGCCTAAGAAAAATTGCACGTTCGGCGTGATTACGTGAGGTTTCAGGAGGAGGAGCAGGAGGAGGAGGATGAATATTATACACAGATTGATGAAGCAAAAAGGTCCCCGTTTTGGATGGTGATAGAGAACGATGCTTCTATCCGCGGGTGCAGCCTACGTATTGCTTAGGTATCGCTGCTGTCCGCTGGTGGAGAAGAGAAGTCTGGGGAAATCCAGGCTTTGTTCATCTTGATGAGTGTAAGCCTGTCGGCACTGTCGGTTGACAGGTGGGTACGCTTATCTGTGATGATTCCCCCAGCCACACTAAACACACTCTCTGACAAGACGCTAGCCGCAGGACAAGCTAGCACCTCCAGGGCATATAGCGCGAGTTCAGGCCACGTGTCCAGCTTCAACACCCAGTAGTTGTAGGGGGCAGAGGCGTCACCGAGGACGGTGCTGCAATCGGCTACGTACTCCCTCACCATCCTTTTACAGTGCTCCCGCCAACTCAGCCTTGACTGGGGACCGGTGACACAGTCTTGCTGGGGAGCCATAAAGCTGTCAAAGGCCTTAGAGAGTGTTCCCCTGCCTGCGCTGTACATGCTGCCTGATCTCTGCGCCTCCCCTGCTACCTGGGCCGCGGAAATGCGCCTTCGGCCACTAGCGCTGTCGGATGGGAAGTATACCATCAGTTTGTCCACCAACGCCCTGTGGTATAGCATCATTCTCGAACCCCTTTCCTCTTCGGGAATGAGAGTGCAAAGGCTCTCCTTATACCGTGGATCGAGCAGTGTGTACACCCAGTAATCCGTAGTGGCCAGAATGCATGTAACGCGAGGGTCACGAGAAAGGCATCCTAACATGAAGTCAGCCATGTGTGCCAGGGTACCTGTACGCAACACATGGCTGTCCTCACTCGGAAGATCACTTTCAGGATCCTCCTCCTCCTCCTCCTCCTCTGCCCATACACGCTGAAAGGATGACAGGCAAGCTGCATCTGTACCCTCAGCAGTGGGCCAAGCTGTCTCTTCCCCCTCCTCCTCATGCTCCTCCCCTTCCTCCTCCTCCTCCTCTGGCCATACACGCTGAAAGGATGACAGGCAAGCAGCATCTGTCCCCTCAGCAGTGGGCCAAGCTGTCTCTTCCCCCTCCTCCTCATGCTGCTCCCCCTCCTCCTCAACGCGCTGAGATATAGACATGAGGGTGCTCTGACTATCCAGCAACATACTGTCTTCCCCCGCCTCCGTTTCTGATTCCAAAGCGTCTGCCTTTATGCTTTGCAGGGAACTTCTCAAGAGGCATAGCAGAGGAATGGTGACGCTAATGATTGCAGCATCCCCGCTCACCATCTGGGTAGACTCCTCAAATTTTCCAAGGACCTGGCAGATGGCTGCCAACCAGGCCCACTCTTCTGTAAATAATTGAGGAGGCTGACTCCCACTGCGCCGCGCAAGTTGGAGTTGGTATTCCACTATAGCTCTACGCTGCTCATAGAGTCTGGCCAACATGTGGAGCGTAGAGTTCCACCGTGTGGGCACGTCGCACAGCAGTCGGTGCACTGGCAGATTAAACCGATGTTGCAGGGTCCGCAGGGTGGCAGCGTGCGTGTGGGATTTGCGGAAATGTGCGCAGAGCTGGCGCACCTTTTCGAGCAGGTATGACAAGTGGGGGTAGCTTTTCTGAAAGCGCTGAACCACCAAATTAAAGACATGGGCCAGGCATGGCACGTGCGTGAGGCTGCCGAGCTGCAGAGCCGCCACCAGGTTACGGCCGTTGTCACACACGACTATGCCCGGTTGGAGGCTCAGCGGCGCAAGCCAGCGGTCGGTCTGCTCTGTCAGACCCTGCAGCAGTTCGTGGGCCGTCTGACTCTTTTCTCCTAAGCTGAGTAGTTTCAGCACGGCCTGCTGACGCTTGCCCACCGCTGTGCTGCCACGCCGCGTGACACTGACTGCTGGCGACGTGCTGCTGCTGACACATCTTGATTGCGAGACAGAGGTTGCGTAGGAGGAGGAGGGTGGTTTAGTGGAGGAAGCATACACCGCCGCAGATACCACCACCGAGCTGGGGCCCGCAATTCTGGGGGTGGGTAGGACGTGAGCGGTCCCAGGCTCTGACTCTGTCCCAGCCTCCACTAAATTCACCCAATGTGCCGTCAGGGAGATATAGTGGCCCTGCCCGCCTGTGCTTGTCCATGTGTCTGTTGTTAAGTGGACCTTGGCAGTAACCGCGTTGGTGAGGGCACGTAAAATGTTGCGGGAGACGTGGTCGTGCAGGCCTGGGACGGCACATCGGAAAAAGTAGTGGCGACTGGGAACCGAGTAGTGCGGGGCCGCCGCCGCCATCATGCTTTTAAAAGCCTCCGTTTCCACAAGCCTATACGGCAGCATCTCTAGGCTGATCAATTTTGCAATGTGCACGTTTAACGCTTGAGCGTGCGGGTGCGTGGCGTCGTACTTGCGCTTGCGCTCAAACTGTGGCACTAGCGACGTCTGGACGCTACGCTGAGAGACATTGCTGGATGGGGCCGAGGACAGCGGAGGTGAGGGTGTGGGTGCAGGCCAGGAGACGGTACTGCCTGTGTCCTCAGAGGGGGGTTGGATCTCAGTGGCAGGTTGGGACACAGGGGGAGAGGCGGTGGTGCAAACCAGAGGCGGTGAACGGGCATCGTCCCACCTTGTGGGGTGCTTGGCCATCATATGCCTGCGCATGCTGGTGGTGGTGCCTCCCCAGCTGATCTTGGCGCGACAAAGGTTGCACACCACTGTTCGTCGGTCGTCAGGCGTCTCTGTGAAAAACTGCCACACCGTAGAGCACCTTGACCTCTGCAGGGTGGCATGGCGCGAGGGGGCGCTTTGGGAACCAGTTGGTGGATTATTCGGTCTGGCCCTGCCTCTACCCCTGGCCACCGCACTGGCTCGGCCTGTGCCCACACCCTGACTTGGGCCTCCGTGTCCTCGCCCGCGTCCATGTCCTATAGGCCTACCCCTACCCCTCAGCAGGGTGTATTAGCAGTAGTGCAGAAACAGAACGCTGTAATTAAATGTGCCGCTTATTGGCCTGTGGTTGGAGGCTGACTTCGCTTATGGAACCCCAGGAAATAATTTGGCACACGCCTGCTGTAACACTTAGCTGGCTGCGTATTTATTTGGAGAACTACTACCCCCAGCAGACACAGACGCAGAACTCTGAGCACAGTGACAGGCAGGCCAAATAGATTTTTTTTCAATATTTTTTTCAAAAGGACCACTGCGTATATTCAATCAATAATATATGTCTTCTGTCCCTGCCTACACAATTCTGTCCCTGGACTGTGTCACGGAACTGCAGTGTTGCACTGTTATTAACTGCAACAGACCGGTGATTTCAGAGCCAGGAAATAATTTGGTGCCAGCCGGCTGTAACACTTAGCTGGCTGCGTATTTATTTGGAGAACTAATACCCCCAGCAGACACGGACCCAGAACACTGAGCACAGTGACAGGCAGGCCAAATAGATTTTTTTTCAATATTTTTTTCAAAAGGACCACTGCGTATATTCAATCAATAATATATGTCTTCTGTCCCTGCCTACACAATTCTGTCCCTGGACTGTGTCACGGAACTGCAGTGTTGCACTGTTATTAACTGCAACAGACCAGTGATTTCCGAGCCAGGAAATAATTTGGCGCAAGCCGGCTGTAACACTTAGCTGGCTGAGTATTTATTTGGAGAACTAATACCCCCAGCAGACACGGACCCAGAACACTGAGCACAGTGACAGGCAGGCCAAATAAATTTTTTTTCAATATTTTTTTGAAAAGGACCACTGCGTATATTCAATCTATAATATATGTCTTCTGGCCCTGCCTACACAATTCTGTCCCTGGAGTATTACTGCAGGGCGCAATGCTCTGCACGGCCGATATACCAAAAAAAAAAAAAGTGCAACACTGCTAAAAGCAGCCTCCACACTACTGCACGCGGTTAGATGTGGCCCTAAGAAGGACCGTTGGGGTTCTTGAAGCCTACACTAACTCCTAACGTTCTCCCTGCCTCCACACTTCTGTCCCTGGACTATTACTGCAGGGCGCAATGCTCTGCACGGCCGATATACCAAAAAAAAAAAAAAGCGCAACACTGCTAAAAGCAGCCTCCACACTACTGCACACGGTTAGATGTGGCCCTAAGAAGGACCGTTGGGGTTCTTGACGCCTACACTAACTCCTAACACTCTCCCTACAGCTGCTCCAACACGATACCACTGTCCCTCAGCTATCTCACAACGCATCTGAGGCGAGCCGCGCGAGGGGCCGATTTTTATACTCGGGTGACACCTGATCTCACCAGCCACTCACTGCAGGGGGGTGGTATAGGGCTTGAACGTCGCAGGGGGAAGTTGTAATGCCTTCCCTGTCTTTCAATTGGCCAGAAAAGCGCGCTAACGTCTCAGAGATGAAAGTGAAAGTAACCCGAACATTGCGTGGTACTCGTTAAGAGTAACGAGCATCCCGAACACGCTAATACTCGAACGAGTATCAAGCTCGGACGAGTACATTCTCTCATCTCTATTTATAATCTTTTATTATAAATATAGGATAAAGGTTTTTTAAAAGCTTTATTTCCTTTTTTTAATGATTAATACAATCTTTTAAAACTAATTTTTGCTGTTCTTTTAGTCACCAGGGAGGACAAGAACTTGTGATGCTTTGGTTGCTTCTGCAAAACAATGTAATGCTATAGCATTACACTATACCACGATCTGACAGGCAATCTATTAAGCTATGTCAATCTGCAATGACATCCTTGGGGCCTTTCAGAAAGCCCTTAGCTGCCGTGCCAACTCATGGGAACCTACAATCTGATCACGGGGAAGGTGGGGTGGCGGCTGTATGGGCCCCTGAACATTGAGTTGGACATTTAAATGCTGCTGACAGAATGTGGCATTTAAAAGGTGGTGCTGCTTATCAAAGCTGTTGCGGATGGGTATCAGCTGTAAGAACAACTGGCGTTCACATTGTATGGAGTGGGATCAACCTATGGTCCAGCCTCCCTACATATCCAAAACCTGCAGGACATAAAGGGTTAATGCGAATATCCTATATCTCGTGCAGCAAGACCTGATGCATCTGCCAACTCAGCATATGCAGCCCTAATAGTAGGCTAAGAAAGAAAACAGGATATGGATATTGAACTCTAATTGCAAAAGACAGTGTGGGTCTGGGGGACATTGGGGGGCGTGGGTGAAAGCCACATAATCAGGCTAAGAAGCTATTTCAATAACTTTCTATTTTCCTCAGGGGAGACAATGAACCATAGGATGGTAAACACTGTACTGCATTGTTTCAGGGGGAAACTCCCAGCTGCCACATCTGTCCTGCACTGCTTCCTCTTGTTTTCCAGTTCAAAACATACTCATTCGTTCCTGCCACCTCTTAAATACACAACAACTCCAAAGCATTTTTAACATAACAAACATAGTACAGCATAATGTGTACTTACCCCCTTACAATGATGCTGTAAATTACAGTACTTCTCTGGTGATGTACATATACTGTATAGCTGGAGGGTGCCCAGATCGTACGGAATCCCAATACTAGGAAATAAAAGGGGGGAATGTTGCTATGTGTAACAACACTGATTGGACACAAGACAACATAATTGGACTTTAGTCTCCTATCTCCAGTACAGATACTGTCTTGCAGTACTTAGATACTCACATATTTAAAGAAGGGTTAAATTATGTAACAACTGGACACTTAAATGAGAAAAAAATTAAGCATGTATTAATCCTAGTAGGCAACAAAAATACAAGAATATGAACTCGCTGACAGATGACCTGAACAGAATGATGATGTTTATCAGATGATGGCACAAACTAACAATAACTGATGCTAACTCTAGCTTTCCCTACATATCCCCGATACTGACCCTATCACCAAGCACCACTGACCCTGAGTATCTGTAAATATATCTTTAATGGTAACCACATCTGAAACCTTGACACTGACAAATAGTGAGATGACAATTAGACTTAGAGACAATAATGCCAAACTAAGAGACAAGGTAAAGACAAATGTAATAAGGAAAGAGGTAAACAACATTTAACAAGGCAAATAATCAAGGACTGGAGAAGAAATAACCACAGGAACAAATCAGTAATGCATTGCATAACCTGGAAAATGTATAGAGAGGCTAAACAATCAAACACTTCTCTAAAAATTTACATGGGCTGCACCAGTGTGGTAAGCTAACCCACTAGAAGGCATCAGCTATAAGACAGTTGCATAAAAAATGCTCCAGCAACAAAATAATAGACAGAAAATAGTAAAACAGCAAGAGGATTCCTGCTGATCCTAACACCGGGAAGTGAAGACGAGTAGGGACTGGAGAGCCAGTGAGATGGCAGTGTTGGGGAAGCATGGAAGGATGAGTCTGAGCTGTGTTATTTTACTAATGCAGGATGAAGACATTTTTAAACAAAGCTATGTCCTCAAATAACCCTTTAGCATTTTCATTATTTACATTTTTTTTTCAATCAATCATGAAAAAAATTTAATTCTTCTTTTTTTTTTGTTTTTTTCCATCTTATTCTGAAACTTTAAGCTCACATCCATCTTGAAATGAACATAGAGTTACATATACAGTACACACCAGCACAAACTATGCATGTTGTACACACATAATACGCACTATATGCACACATGTAGCATAGATCCACACTGCATGAATAAAGATAGGATGCAGAATAGTACAATAGAATGGTGCAGCAACCCCAGTAGAAAATGGAAATATGAAATTGAGAACTATGTCCTCTCTTCAAAGGGTAGTAAACTAAGGATTTATTTCTTATTTTAGAGACAAAGGGAGAGGACCCCTATGTATAGTAGGTGCAGTTCACCCTAAGTCACTGGAGGGGTGAAGGTAACTCCCAATGGTGTTCTCAGCAGTGGCGGAGGCAGTCCCTTGGCAGTCTGACTTCTTACTTATTTTCTGTAGGCGAGAATGGACCCATCCTGTTGATAACTGTGGTCTGTCTTCTAGAAGCACGGGTGCCTGGCTCAGGAGCTCACTAAATAAGCTTCTTTATGGTTCCATGCTCAAGGCATGCCCCTAAACACTGGCTCTTGAAGACAATTAGTGTGTGTCCCTATAAGCAGCAGTGGAAGGCAAAGCACAACATCAGCCACAGACATGTAAGGAATAATGGTGTCCACAAATTGTAACAACATTAAAGTTAAAGTTATTTTCACCACAAAAAAACCTGTAGAACACAATGTTGCAGTTTTACTACAATGTGTGTTATGGCAAGCTACAAAGGAGTCTGCTGAGGTGCTATCATCCAAAGGTAGCTGATGTTGGCCCTGACTGATGTGGCATGTTTTGTTCACTTGGCAGAATGACTATATGAATTGCGACATAGATTTTGTGCCAATATCCACATCTGAGTCCATTTGATTTCTATGCTCTTTTATTTTCAAAGAGATTCTGAACCATAGTTCACACAATGCTCATTTTTTTTCATAAGCGGCTTTGAAATCCGTGTTGCAGAAAAGCAAGAAAGAATATATCATCATTTAACACAGTTTGCACGTGAAAAGTATATCAGGTGGTTGCACACAGATTTTCCTACTTGAATGGGACTAGAGATGGGAAGGCCTGGAAAAAAAAGGAAAAATTGGGGGAAAAAAATAATTTTTCCAAGGCCATTTTTTCCCAGAAAACTTTCTTAAAAAGTGTGTAGAATATGTTCTCTTCCAGTGATAAATTATATATCCGTGGCATGATATGCAAACTATATAGCATGAAGACCTTAATGAAAGATTTCTGAGAATTTTGGTAACGTCTTAAATTATTGCAAGTCCTCTGAGCTGAAAATAGGAAAATCCTGGAATAGAATTCAAGTAACACTTAACTTCTCAGTGCAGTTCTCAAACAAAAGAAATATGCATTTGTGCCACTAGGGTGTACTGTGGGAAAAAGCCTCCAGTTTAGTTTGCTTGTGTACCTGCTTGGACCTCCTACAGTTGAGTAATTGTTGGTATAGAGGAGATGATAGTTTCTGTCCTCCTTGGAGGCCTTAACTGAGAGGTAAGAGGGTAAATCATTTAAGGGTTAGGGCTTAGTCACACGGGCGTTTGTAAGCCCGATTTGCAGGTGCGCTTGAGATCCGCACCTATATATACCCAATGCTTTGCAATGGGAGTGGTCACATGTCCGTTTTTTATGCGGATGGACCATAAATTATATGTCACAACGATTTGCATGACGCATGTAACTGCATTTTGCGCAAATCGTTGTTCTTGTATATGCGCCCAATGGGGACAGCGGCAGCAGCGCCGAGCACATTAAGAAAACATACTAAAGATCATTCTCCTCCGGGTAGTGCCCGTGTGACCGAGCCCTTTGGGCTGATAAACGCTGCTAGCAGCATTTTTTTCGACTGTGACGCTGGCTTCGGTCATGCGATCTTTGTGCGCATCCGTTTTGCGCACAAAAAATTGCATGAAAAAACTTCTGTGTGACTGAGCCCTTACAAAAGAGAAATTAATCTGACAAAGTAGTTTTATTCTTTTGTAACTCTTAAATGATTCCTAATAATATTCTCCACCATCACAGCATAACATTTACCTATAGTCTGGTCAGTAAATACATTTGTCTTTTCCTCCTCTCAGTAAAATGGTGAGACCAACATCAAGAGTTTGGAAACATTTCCACAGTGCAATTTCTGTAAAGCTGCATTTTGCAAATATTGTGAGAAGAAATATTCTTTACCAAATTCTACAAGGATGAAAATACACATTCTTGTATGCCAGAGATGCCCTAAAGACATTAAACAATACTTTATAGAATTGAATGATGAGGACTAGAGATGAGCGAGCACACTCGTCCGAGCTTGATACTCGTTCGAGCATTAGGGTGTTCGAGATACTCGTTACTCGAGACGAGCACCACGCGGCACTCAACTCCATTACATTTCCTTCCCTGAGAAATTTGCACGCTTTTCTGGCCAATAGAAACACAGGGAAGGCATTACAACTTCCTCCTGTGACATTCCAGCCCTATCCCACCCCCCTGCAGCGAGTGGCTGACGAGATCAAGTGACCCCCGAGTATTTAAATCTGCCCCGCCCGCGGCTCGCCACAGACACACGCTAAGAGAGATCAGGGAAAGTGCTGCGGATGCTGCTGCTGCTATAGGGACAGTGTTAGCGTCTTCAAGAACCACAACGGTCCTTCTTAGGGCCACGGCTCACCTAGTGCATTACTGTTGTGGCTGCTGTGAGAAGTTTTGCACAATTTTTTTTTTATGCATATCGGGCATGCAGGCTGTAGCGTTCTCAGGCTGCAGTCTTTACTTGAGTATAGGGGCAGTATTGGTCAGGCAGGGACAGTGGTAGTGTAGAATCCGGTCTACAAGAAGCCCAACGGTTCTTCTTAGGGCAACCTGTGACCGTGTACATTTAACTCTGTGGTTGCTGGGAGTTGTAGTACCTCTGTATTGCACAGCAGAGCCTGCGTGCAGCCTTCATTTAAACATATTTCTGTCCACACTTTGTGTTGCCTCACTGCAGTCTGCCTCTAAGTGTACGCCAAGAAACCACACATTTTCTACAATGCTCTGTGTTATACGTGTGCTGTCTCAGAAGTTCACGGTCTGCCCGACGCCCATAGATTGAAAGTGCAATACACACTGCCTAGCCTCAGCCTGCATTGCATAGTAAAATAAGGAGATTTTAAAAATTATTCCTTTTTAACGGCTACCGGAGACCCAGTGCATTTGCCTGCGTGGCCTGTGGGACTTCACGTCCATCCAAACTGCATAGTTCACAGCTAGGCCTGCGTGCAGCCTTCCTTATAATTTATCTCTGGCTTGATTTAGCGTTATATTACCGCTGGCAGCCACCAACTGTGCGGCAATAATTCACAAACATTTTTACACCGCTCTGTCTCTGCTCGATTCTTAATCCAGCATACTGATGGGTAGGGGTAGAGGCAGAGGACATGGACGCGGTCGAGGATGCGGAGTCCCAAGTGAGGGTGTGGGCATAGGACGAGTTCCTGGTCCAGGTGAATCGCAGCCGGCTGCTGCGGCAGTAGGAGAGAGGACAGTTTCTGCGGTCCCCAGCTTCATATTGCAATTTTTGGGTCCACCTTTATTTAAAAATGAGCAGTGTAAGCAGGTCCTGTAGTGGATGGCAGAAAGTGCATCCAGCAATCTATCGACCACCCACTCTTCTACGCCGTCCACTGCTGCAACTCTGGATCCTCTGGCTGCTGCTCCTCCTTCCTCCCAGCCTCCTCACTTCATGAAAATGACACATTCTGAGGAGCAGGCAGACTCCCAGGAACTGTTCTCAGGCCCCTGCCCCGATTGGGCAACAATGGTTCCTTTCCCACCGGAGGAGTTTGTCGTGACCGATGCCCAACCTTTGGAAAGTTCCTGGGGTCCGGGGGATGAGGCTGGGGACTTCCAGCAACTGTCTCAAGAGCTTTCAGTGGGTGAGGAGGACGATGACGATGAGACACAGTTGTCTATCAGTGAGGTAGTAGTGAGGGCAGTAAGTCCGAGGGAGGAGCACACAGAGGAT
Organism: Eleutherodactylus coqui; assembly: GCA_035609135.1. NCBI lineage: Eukaryota > Metazoa > Chordata > Amphibia > Anura > Eleutherodactylidae > Eleutherodactylus > Eleutherodactylus coqui. The sequence goes on from CM069411.1 coordinate 41,220,086, forward strand.
TCAGAGGTAGAGCCACTGGACGATGAGGTGACTGACCCCACCTGGTGTGATAAGCCAACTGAGGACAGGTCTTCAGAGGGGGAGGCAATTTCAGCCGCAGGACAGGTCGGAGGAGGCAGTGGGGTGGCCAGGGGTAGAGGCAGGGCAAGAGCAAATAATCCACCAGCTGTTTCCCAAAGCACCCCCTTGCGCCAAGCCACCGTGCAGAGGCCAAGGTGCTCTAAGGTGTGGCAGTTTTTCACTGAGACGGCAGACGACCGCTGAACAGTGGTGTGCAACCTTTGTCGCGCCAAGATCAGCCAGGGAGCCACCACCAGCAGCCTCACCACCACCAGTATGCGCAGGCATATGATGGCCAAGCACCCCACAAGGTGGGACGAAGGCCGTTCACCGCCTCCAACTTACGCCACTGCCTCTCCCCCTGGGCCCCAACCTGCCACTGACATCCAACCCACCTCTCACGACACAGGCACGACCGTCTCCTGGCCTGGACCCACACCCTCACCTCCGCTGTCCTCTGCCCTATCCAGCAATGTCTCTCAGCGCAGCGTCCAGCTGTCGCTAAGAGAATCGTTGGAGCGAAAGCGCAAATACGCTGCCACACACCCGCACTCTCAAGCTTTAAATGTCCACATAGCCAAATTGATCAGCCTGGAGATGCTGCCGTACAGGCTGGTGGAAACTGAGCCGTTCAAAAACATGATGGCGGCGGCAGACCCGCACTACTCTGTCCCCAGTCGCCACTATTTTTTACGGTGTGCCGTCCCAGCCATGCACGACCACGTCTCACGCAACATCGTACGCGCCCTTACCAACTCGGTTACTGGCAAGGTCCACTTAACAACGGACACGTGGACAAGCATAGGCGGGCAGGGCCACTATATCTCCCTGACGGCACATTGGGTGAATTTAGTGGAGGCTGGGACCATGTCAGAGCCTGGGACCGCTCATGTACTACCCACCCCCAGAATTGCGGGCCTCAGATCGGTGCTGGTATCTGCGGCGGTGTATGCCACCTCCACTAAACCTTCCTCCTCCTCCTCCTCCTCCTCCTCCAACGCAACCTCTACCTCGCAATCAAGACGTGTCAGCAGCACGTCGCCAGCAGTCGGTGTCGCGCGGTGCGGCAGCACAGCGGTGGGCAAGCGTCAGCAGGCCGTGCTGAAACTACTCAGCTTAGGAGAGAAGAGGCACACAGCCCACGAACTGTTGGACGGTCTGACAGAGCAGACCAACCGCTGGCTTTCGCCACTTAGCCTCCAACCAGGCATGGTCGTGTGTGACAACGGCCGTAACCTGGTGGCGGCTCTGCAGCTTGGCAGCCTCACGCACGTGCCATGCCTGGCCCATGTCTTTAATTTGGTGGTTCAGCGGTTTCTGAAAGGCTACCCACACTTGTCAGACCTGCTCGGCAAGCTGCGCTGGGTCAGCGCACATTTCCGCAAGTCCAACACGGACGCTGCCACCCTGCGCATCCTGCGCACCCTGCAACATCAGTTTAATCTGCCAGTGCACCGACGGCTTTGCGACGTGCCCACACGGTGGAACTCTACGCTTCACATGCTGTCCCAGCTGTATGAGCAGCGTAGAGCTATAGTGGAATACCAACTCCAACATGGGCGGCGAAGTGGGAGTCAGCCTCCACAATTCTTTACAGAGGAGTGGGCCTGGATGGCAGATATCTGCCAGGTCCTTGGAAACTTTGAGGAGTCTACCCTGATGGTGAGCGGTGATGCTGCAATCATTAGCAACACCATTCCCCTGCTATGCCTGTTGAGAAGTTCCCTGCAAAGCATAAAGGCTGATGCTTTGCGGGCGGAAACAGAGACGGGGGAAGACAGTATGTCGCTGGATAGTCAGAGTACCCTCATGTCTATTTCTCAGCGCGTGGAGGAGGAGGAGAAGGAGGGGGAGGGGGAGGAGCCTGAGGAGGAAGAGAAAGCTGGGTCCACTGCAGAGGGTAACCATGCTGTTTGCCTCTCATCCATTCAGCGTGTATGGCCTGAGGAGGAGGAGAAGGAGGAGGAGGATACTCAAAGTGATCTTCCTAGTGAGGACAGCCATATGTTGCGTACCGGTACCCTGGCACACATGGCTGACTTTATGTTAGCATGCCTTTCTCGTGACCCTCGTGTTAGATGCATTCTGGCCACTACGGATTACTGGGTGTACACACTGCTTGACCCACGGTATAAGGAGAACCTTTCCACTCTCATTCCCGAAGAGGAAAGGGGTTCGAGAGTGTTGCTATACCACAGGGCGCTGGTGGACAAACTGATGGTAAACTTCCCATCCGACAGCGCTAGTGGCAGAAGGCGCAGTTCCGAGGGCCAGGTAGCAGGGGAGGTGCAGAGATCAGGCAGCATGTACAGCGCAGGCAGGGGAACATTCTCCAAGGCCTTTGCCAGCTTTATGGCTCCCCAGCAAGACTGTGTCACCGCTCCCCAGTCAAGGCTGAGTCGGCGGGAGCACTGTAAAAGGATGGTGAGGGAGTACGTAGCCGATCGCACGACCGTCCTCTGTGACGCCTCTGCCCCCTACAACTACTGGCTGTCGAAGCTGGACACGTGGCCTGAACTCGCGCTGTATGCCCTGGAGGTGCTTGCTTGTCCTGCGGCTAGCGTCTTGTCAGAGAGTGTGTTTAGTGTGGCTGGGGGAATCATCACGGATAAGCGTACCCACCTGTCAAACGACAGTGCCGACAGGCTTACACTCATCAAGATGAACAAAGCCTGGATTTCCCCAGACTTCTCTTCTCCACCAGCGGACAGCAGCGATACGTAAGCAATACGTAGGCTGCACCCGCGGATGGAAGCTACGTTCTCTCTCACCATCCAAAACGGGGACATTTCTGCTTCATCAATCTGTGTCTAATATTCCTCCTCCTCCTCCTGCTTCTCCTCCTGAAACCTCACGTAATCACGCTGAACGGGCAATTTTTCTTAGGGCCACAAGGCTCACTCATAATTTTTCTAAACAATTTTTATATGTTTCAATGCTCTTAAAAGCGTTGAAACTTTAACTTGAACCAATTTTTCGTTAAACTGGGCTGCCTCCAGGCCTAGTTACCACTTAAGCCACATTAACCAAAGCGATTAATGGGTTTCACCTGCCATCTTGGTTGGGCATGGCCAATTTTTTGGATGTACATTAGTACTGTTGATACAGCAATTTTTGTGGGCCCTCGCCTACAGTGTAATCAAATGAATTTTTAGCCCACCTGCATTACAGCTGACGTTACATCCGCTGTGTTGGGCAATGCAATGGGATATTTTTGTGCATCGCCGGTGGGTTCCAGGGAGCCACCCATGCTGTAGGTGCACACGGAGTTTAACCTACATCTGTCCACTTGTAAAGAACCCCAGTCTGACTGGGGCATGCAGTGTGGGCCGAAGCCCACCTGTATTAAGCACGACATTACTACCTCAGCTGTGTTGGGCAATGCAATGGGATATTTTTATGTACAGCCGGTGGGTTCCAGGGAGCCACCCATGCTGTAGGTGCACACGGAGTTTAACCTACATCTGTCCACTTGTAAAGAACCCCAGTCTGACTGGGGCATGCAGTGTGGGCCGAAGCCCACCTGTATTAAGCACGACATTACTACCTCAGCTGTGTTGGGCAATGCAATGGGATATTTCTATGTACCACCGGTGGCTTCCTGGCACCCACCCATGCTGTGGGTCCACAGGGAATTATAAATGCATCTGTTTCCACTTGTAAAGAACCCCAGTCTGACTGGGGCATGCAGTGTGGGCCGAAGCCCACCTGCATTAAGCACGACATTACTACCTCAGCTGTGTTGGGCAATGCAATGGGATATTTTTATGTACCGCCGGTGGGTTCCAGGCAGCATGTAACCCAGGAGAAGTGGCAGTGGAGTGTCATGCAGGCAGTGATTGTGCTTTGTTGGAGGTAGTGTGGTGCTTAGCTAAGGTATGCTATGCTAATGAGGGCCTTTCAGAAGTAAAAGTTTTTGGGAGGGGGGGGGGCCCACTCTTGCCGCTATTGTGGCTTAATAGTGGGACCTGTGAACTTGAGATGCAGCCCAACATGTAGCCCCTCGCCTGCCCTATCCGTTGCTGTGTCGTTCCCATCACTTTCTTGAATTGCCCAGATTTTCACACAAGGAAACCTTAGCGAGCACCGGCGAAATACAAAAATGGTCGGGTCGCCCATTGACTTCAATGGGGTTCGTTACTCGAAACGAACCCTCGAGCATCGCGATAATTTCGTCCCGAGTAACGAGCACCCGAGCATTTTGGTGCTCGCTCATCTCTAATGCTCACTCATCTCTAGTAATGGAGCATTTAGTTGCCACCTCCATTCTTTGGGGCCGTCTCCTTCGAGCCTAATGTCTACATAGTAACATAGTATGTAAGGCCGAATGAAGACAATGTCCATCTAGTTCAGCCCGTTTATACTCCTTGTTGATCCAGAGGAAGGCAAAAAAAAACCAAACGGCAGAAGCCAATTAGCCCATTTGATCTAGGGATTAGTCCGATTGCCATTAGGCAATCGGGAAGGAATTTTTCCCCCAACCTCTAATAGTTCCTACCTATCTGTAAGACCCAGATCAACAACCCGCTGGTCACCTAAAATTTACATCCTGTAATATCCTTCCGTTCTAGAAAGACATCAAGTTGCCTTTTAAACTTCTCTATAGATTTTGCTATCACCACATCCTCAGGCAGAGAGTTCCACAGTCTTACTGCTCTTACAGTAAAGAACCCTTTTCAGTGTTAGCGGATGCCCTCTTGTTACTGTCGCAGTCCTGGGTATAAACAGATCGTCGGACAGATCCTTGTAGCATCCCCTCACGAATTTATACATAGTTATTTGATCGCCCCTTAGCCGTCTTTTTTTCCAGGGTAAATAATCCCAATTTTGATAGCCTCTCTGGGTATTCCAGCCCCTTCATTCCATGTATTAGTTTAGTTGCCCTTCTTTGAACCCCCTCAAGCACTGCAACATCTTCCCTGAGCACTGGTGACCAGAACTGTACACAGTATTCCATGTGAGGCCTAACAAGTGCCTTATATAGTGGTAGAAAAATGTTCTCATCTTTTGCCCCTATACCTCTTTTAACCCCTTGAGTGGCACGCCCGGAAATTTTCCTGGACGAGCTCCACAGCCCATAGCGATATAGCCCGGAGGATTTCCGGGCTATGTATCACTATGGGAGCTGCAGAGCACAATGCCACAAGCTGTGACATTGTGCTCTGCCTGAACAGACCAACACAGAGCAGTTCAGGATTTTGAAATAAGAAGCAGGGAGATATTGCCGATCTGCCAGCAATCACCCGCTTTTAAGTTTAAACTCCTGCACTAGTTTGTATACAGGTTGCCATAGAGACCATCTATGTCAGAAGCAAGCCGATGGTCTCTGTGGCAGGGAGAGCTGGTGCTTGGCTGTCAGAGGACAGCCAGGCACCAGCTCTTACAGCAGAGATCAGAGTATACCTCTGATCTCTGCTGTGTTAACCCTTTACATGCCGCAGTCTATGCGACTGCGGCATGTAAAGGGCTGTCACCATTGGACCCCCAGAATTTGATCAGTGGGTCCTGATGGGTCTCTGTGAAAGTCCCCTAAAGGGACAAAAAAAAAGTTTAAAAAAAAGTAAACAAAAAATTATTAAAAAAATAAATAACAAAAACACTTGTCTCCCTTTACTTTGTAAAAAACTAAAAATTATTTAACCCCTTAAAGGGGTTGTCTCGCGAAATCAAGTGGGGTTATACACTTCTGTATGGCCATATTAATGCACTTTGTAATGTACATTGTGCATTAAATATGAGCCATACAGAAGTTATTCACTTACCTGCTCCGTTGCTAGCGTCCTCGTCTCCATGGTTCCACCTAAATTCGCAGGCGGCTTGCTTTTTTAAATGCGCTTGCGCAGTCCGGTCTTCTGCTCTGAGCACGAGCCGCTTCAGTGTGCTCGCCGCTACAGCTCTTCTGCGCATGCGTAGAAGAGCTGTATCTTCTCGGGAGCGCGCTGGAGCGGCCATTCTGCTACCATCCTCTCTTAGAGGAAGGTGCAGAGCCGCCCAGCCGCGCCGAGAAGCCTCCCAGCCCAGCCGCCCAGGTAAGTGATGGGTGACCGACTGACGGGGGTGACGCGTGACGGACTGCCGCTGTGGCCCCGGAGCCTACCGCTGGGCCCCGGAGCCTACCGCTGGGCCCCGGAGCCTACCGCTGGGCCCCGGAGCCTACCGCTGGGCCCTGGGGCCTACCGCTGGGCCCCAGAGCCTACCGCTGGGCCCCGGAGCCTACCGCTGGTCCCCGGGGTCTACCGCTGGGCCCCGGGGCCTACCGCTGCGGCCCCGTAGCCTACCGCTACGGCCCCGGAGCCTACCGCTGGGGAGCTGGGGCCTACTGCTGGGAAGCCGGGGCGCAGCGCGGGGGAGCCGGGACTAGCGCTGGTTACCTGCTGCCTGGCGGTGGGTGACTGGTCGGCGCGTTCAATCCCGGGGTCCGGTCGTCGGTTGCGGGGCGTCTGGTTGTCTGGGAGACACAGCTGGTAGCGTCTCGGGAGCGCGCACGTCGGGCTACAGCAAGCGACAGGAAAAGAGCCGGTGGCCATCTTGGGGAAACTTTTTATAAGTTGCTGAAACGCTGGAACTGTAAGTACAAACCAGCTAGAAAAGTCATTTACAGGGGGGGCTTAGTAATGTATGCTTAATAAGGGGGACTGGGCAAAAAAAAAATTTCACTGCTTCCGCGAGACAACCCCTTTAACCCCTTCATGACATGGCCTATTTTGGCGTTGAGGACCAAGCGATTTTTTGGTATTTTTCCATCTCCATTTTTCAAAAGCCATAACTTTTTTATTTTTCCGTGGACGCGGCCGTATAAGGGCTTGTTTTTTGTGTGGCGAGCTGTAGTTTTTATCGATGCCAATTTTGGGTACATAGACTATATTGTAAAATTTTTTATTTTTTTTTTAATGATAGCAGAGAGAGAAAACGCATCAATTCTGCCATAGATTTTTTTATTTTTTTTTTACACCGTTAATCATGCAGCATAAATGAGACTTTCCATTTTTTCTGCAGACCGGTACGGTTACAACGATACCAAAATTCTAACATTTTTTTTAGGTTTTCCCACTTTTCTGCAATAAAAACCCTTTTTTTTGGAAATCTTTTTTCTATTCTAAATTGCTGCATTCAAAGTCACGTAACTTTTTTATTTTTTGATGTACAGAGCTGTATGAGAGCTTATTTTTTGCGAGACAAGCTGTAGATTTTATTGGTACCATTTTGGCGTACATACGACTTTTTTGATCACTTTTATTGCGTTTTTAGTGAGGCAAAATGCTAAAAATTAGCATTTTGCCTCAGTTTTTTAGCTTTTTTTTTAGCGTTTTTTTCGGTGCACAGTCAAAAGCATGTGCAACTTATTGTACGCATCGTTATGGATGCGACAATACCAAATATGTGGGGTTTTATTTTTTTTTTTACCTTTTGTTATGCTAATCTGAGAAAAAGCATAAAAAATGTTTTTTTTACTCTTTTTTTTACATTTTTTTAAATTCATTTTTTAAATCTTTCTTTTTTTTACACTGTTTGTGTCCCTCTGAGGGACTTTAATCACTGCCCTGATGATCGCTGTCATAAGGCATGGCAGAGCTACTGCTCTCCCATGCTTTATCGCTCATACTGCGATCTCAGGCATAGGCAATACAGGACGCCAGTGTCTGGCATCCTGTTGCCATGGTGACAGGCCGGGCTCTCGCGATGACATCGCGAGTTCCGGCCGGAGACACAGAGGGAGCCGCGCTCCCGCTGTGAACTCTTTCCCTGCCGCGATCTACTTAGATCGCGGCAGGGAAGGGGTTAACAGTGGCGGGCGCATCTCTGATGTCCCCCCGCTGCTGCAGCGAGACGCCGGCTGTGACTGACAGCCGGCTCCCGCTGCGGGATAGCGCTGGATCATATGTGATCCCGCGCTATCTCCAGGACGTAAGTTTACGCCCTGTTGCGGGAAGTACCCCGCTCCCAGGACGTAAACTAACGCCCTGCAGCGGGAATGGGTTAATGACACGGCCCCTTTTTTTTTCCCCTATTTCTTTTTTTCCTCCCCCTTTATTCACTCCTTTATTTATCCATCGACGTCGCTGTATGAGGGCTTGTTTTTTGTGGGATAAATTGTATTTTTCAATGGTGCTATTTAATGTACCATATAATGTTCTGAAAAACTTTTACAAAATTCTAAGTGGAGTAAAAGGAAAAAAAAATGACATTCCGCCAACTTCAGTGTATTTTGTTTCACGGCACACAAACTGCAACAAAAGTGACATGATAACTTTATTCTATGGGTCAGTACAATTACTATGATACCAAACTGGTATAGTTTTTTTTGCTATAGCATTTGTATTTTTTTCAAAGACATTTAATTAAAAAAAAAATTAGTTTCTTCTGCATCTTCTGCGCACAATAATTTTTGAATTTTTGTGTCGACGTACTTGAGCAAAGGCTCATTTTTTGTGGGATGTCCTGTAGTTTATGTTAGGGCTATTTCTGAATGCAAACGACTTTTTGATTGCTTTTTATTGCATTTTTTTCTGGGAGAGAGGGTGACTGAAAAAGTGCATTTGTGGCGTTCTTTCTTTATTTTTTTTTCGGACTACATTCACCATGCAGGGTAAATAATGCACTACTTTGATAGATTGGACATTTATGGACGCGGTGATACCAAATATGTATTTTTCTTTTATGATTTAGATTTGTTTATTATAGAGTAGCTTACCCGTCGCGCGTTGCTGCAAAGACAGACAGACATACATTCGTTTTTAAATATCTAGATAACAACCAATCACAGCGCAGCTTTTTTAGGTTACCTCAGTGGTATGATATATAACAACCAATCACAGCACAGCTTTCATGTTACCTCAGCTTTATAATATATAACACCCAATCACAGGACAGCTTATATGTTACCTCAGCAGTATAAAATACAACAACCAATCACAGTGCAGCTTTCTTGTTACGTCAGCGGTATAATATATAACAACCAATCACAGCGCAGCTTTCATGTTACGTCAGCAGTAAGAGAAATAACAACCAATCACAGCACAACTTTTATTCTGCCTCAGCAATATAAAAAATAGCAACGAATCACAGCGCAGCATTCATTTTACCTCTGCGGTATAATATATAGCAACCAATCACAGCACAGCTTTTATTTTACCTCAGCATTCTCAATATCCAGGAATTGTCTTGTGATACGTTTGGCAGATGCATCATTTTGTAGTTGAACAGGCATCCCGTTGCTCGTAATGCCTTTTGCTTTTGTGCTTGAGATGGAAATCAAACGATCTTTGTCTGGGGGGCATAACTGTCGACGACGCTCGCACACGCGCGCGCCACCTATCGTAGGATAGATGTACTATGCCAGTAATCTTCCCAGGAATATACTCAACAACTTCCCATTAACTTTTCCTATTTATGACATAATCAATGCTCGTGCCAAATTTCAAGTTTCTATTACATCGGGAAGTGAGAAAATTCCATTCCGTACGTAAAATTCGGACGCCAATTGTTTTGCGCTTAAAATTGAATAATCGAGTTGGGACCCATTAACTTTTCCTATGTATGACATAATCAATGCTCGTGTCAAATTTCGAGTTTCTATTACATTGGGAAGCGAGAGAATTCGACTCCGTATGTAAAATTTGGACGCTAATTCTTTTGCGCATAGAATTGAATAATCGAGTTGGTACCGATTAGATTTTCCTATTTATGACATATTCAATGCTCGTGCCAAATTTCGAGTTTCTATGACATTGGGAAGCGAGAAAATTAGATTCCGTATGTAAAATTTGGACGCTAATTCTTTGGCGCATAGAATTGAATAATCGAGTTGGGACCCATTAGCGTTTCCAATTTGTGACATATTCAATGCTCGTGCCAAATTTCAAGTTTCTATGTGAGAAAATTACATTCTGTATGTAAAATTTGGACGCTAATTCTTTTGCGCATTCAATTGAATAATCGAGTTGGGACCCATTAGCTTTTCCTATTTATGACATAATCAATGCTCCTGCCAAATTTCACATTTCTATTACATTGGGAAGCGAGAAAATTCGATTCCGTACGTAAAATTTGGACGCTAATTCTTTGGCTCATAGAATTGAATAATCGAGTTGGGACCGATTAGCATTTCCTATTTATGACATATTCAATGCCCGTGCCAAATTTCACGTTTCTATGACATTGGGAAGCGAGAAAATTCAATTCCGTATGTAAAATTTGGACGCTAATTCTTTGGCGCATAGAATTGAATAATCGAGTTGGGACCCATTAGCGTTTCCAATTTGTGACATATTCAATGCTCGTGCCAAATTTCAAGTTTCTATGTGAGAAAATTACATTCTGTACGTAAAATTCGGACGCTAATTCTTTTGCGCATAGAATTGAATAATCGAGTTGGGACCCATTAGCTTTTCCTATTTATGACATAATCAATGCTCCTGCCAAATTTCACGTTTCTATTACATTGGGAAGTGAGAGAATTTGATTCCGTACGTAAAATTTGGACGCTAATTCTTTGGCGCATAGAATTGAATAATCGAGTTGGGACTGATTAGCGTTTCCTATTTATGACATATTCAATGCCCGTGCCAAATTTCACATTTCTATGACATTGGGAAGCAAGAAAATTAGATTCAGTACGTAAAATTTGGACGCTAATTCTTTGGCGCTTACAATTGAATAATCGAGTTGGGACCCATTAGCTTTTCCTATTTATGACATAATCAATGCTCGTGCCAAATTTCATGTTTCTACGACATTGGGAAGTGAGAGAATTAGTGGCAGTGATGGAAATCGAACGATCTACGTGGGGGGGGGGCGTAACTGTCGACGACGCACGCACGTGCGCCATTTATCGTAGGATAGTTGTACTATGCCTATAATCTTCCCAGGAGTGTACTCAACAACTTCCCAAAGTTTCATGGCGATCGGATGAATGGTGTAGTAGCGCATAAAGGACAAACACACAGACAGACAGACACACACACATACAGACAGACACGCATACATTCAATTTTTTATATATAGATATGGCAAAAGGAGGATGATTTTAACTTTTATTACTTTTTTTTTAAGTGTGGAAAAGTCATGAAAAAGAAAAAAAAACTATTACAATTTGGTATTGGCATAATCGTACTGGCCTGTAGTATTACTTTAATAGATTATTTATACTGCTCAGAGAATGCAGTGAAAAATAAAAATAAAAAACATGCCAGAATTACAGATTTTGTTAATCTTGCCACTAGAAAAAATGGAATAAAAAGTGATCAAAATTTTACAGGCTCCAAAAAAATTAGATTAATGAAGTCTAGAGTTCATCCTGCAAAAAACCAAGGCCTTCTAGGGCTCTGGCAATGGTAAAAAAAATGTTACGGCTCTTGGAATGTGACGACACAAAAGCAAACCTTTAAGAAAAAAAAATGTTTTAAATGTTCAAAAATAGCAAAACATAAAAAAAAAACTGTACAAACTCGGTATCACCGTAATCCTGAACGCCGTAAAAATGAAATCGAAAAAACAAATGGCAGACCTTCTTTTTTCCCCAATCTCCCTACAAATTTTTTTGCAAAAGTTATGCAATACATTATATATACGCAAAAATGATGGCATCAAAAAGTACAACTTGTCTCGCAAAAAACAAGCCCTTGTATGGCCATGTCAGTGGAAAAATGAAAAAGTTATGGCTCTTGGAACGCGTCTTCAAAATTAGTTGAAATTAAATGATTAGACCATTTAAAAAACCTGCCCTGGTGGGTCTGACAGGGGGTAGGAAGCCCAACACTCAAGGGGTTAATGCACCCCAAGACTTTATTAGCTTTTGCAGCAGGTGGAGGGGGGCTTGATTGGAAATAGTGTTACTGTCAAAATTAGCTCCTACAACTTTTGTCAAAGAACCTGAGGAAACACATGTATAATCTAATCTCTGGGAAGATGAATGAACATGCGAAAAATAAGTATAGTCCTTTGTGGAGAGATTCAAAGATCACCATGCATCCACAACTCCCAAATTCTGAAGGGTTCTATTCAGCCTTTTTATCTGACCTCGTGAGACTCACAATCGTCCCACTGAGGAATCCAGCAGTGGGCTCAAGGTAATATTCCAATTCCCTCCTATGACTAAGGATCCCTCTGTAAACTCTCTGAGTCTCCAGTTGCTCCATGAGCCATCTCACTTGATTTGAATTTGGAGCGTAAAAGTTCACTGTTGTCAGTTTGATATTGTTAATTGAGTCCTTCAAAAAGAGAGCTCTGACCATCTTATCTGGGTATTTAGCTGTAAGGGTAAACCTAATGAACTTATGGAATGAAATAGAAACCCCTTTGGAAGCATATACAGGGCTCAGTCACATGGGCGTTTGTACGCGCGTCTATCACGTGCGTTTGCCGACTGTATCTAAATAGAACCAATGCTTTTTAATGGGAGTGGGCACATGTGTGAATTTTACATGCACACAAATGCATGCAGCGAAAATTATAGGACACCGGTTCACAGAACGTATGTAACTTCGTTCTGCGGCAAACCGGTGTTCTATGTGAAACCCCTTGCACTCAATTTGGCCGACAGCAGCAGCGCCAACCCCATTGAGAACATATGCTGAAGATTGCTTTCTACTACCACAGCTGTCACATCTGTGGCAGAGGAGCGCAATATTCTCCCATTGAATTCAATGGAGCCGGCAATACAGCCAGCTCCAATATAAGCAATTGGCTGCCAGCAAGCGCTGCAGTGATTTTCGGGGAAGGGCTTCAAATTTAAGCCCTTCCCTGAAAATCAATCCAAAAATGTGTAAAAAAAAATCTATACTCACCTCTCTGCAGCTGCCGGGGCTCAGCCATGTCCAGCCGCCTCTGTATTGACGGCTCCATTGAATTCAATGGGAGAACATCGCTCTCCTCTGCCACAGCTGTGGCAGAGGATTTCTTTATCTCTGCTGGGAGTCCCATTTTCACTAGACACTGTGACAATGTTGTCACAGTGTCCAGTGACAATTGGACTCCCCGCAGAGATGAAGAAATCCTCTGCCACTGCTGTAGCAGAAGATAGTGATGTTCTCTGCATACTCCTGTTGTGTTTTCCAAGCAGGATACTACCTGAAACAATACTATTAGCGGTATTCTGTTGAGAACTGAGCGCGCGGCACTGATAAGGCTCATCGTTAACGAAATCTGTATGATGGTCGCTCATTAGACAAAACGATTTTCTCTCAAAAGATAGCTTTTGAGCGTATTTTAAGCGATAATCGTTGTGTCTAAATAGGCCTTTATCTTCATAAGACAATGCCATTAATTGTTTGAATCCATATAAAAAGTTTAAAACATAAATAAGGTTGTTCAGAAATTTTTTGAAAAAAGTAAAATGAAAAAAACATTGGAGGAACTGAATTTTTGTATAAATTTGAGGGAATATTTGCAGGAATGCAAAGAGGAAAAAACTGAAAAATATGTTGTGTTACCAAGACAAAAGTAAGTTGCTCCCTTAAGGGTTGAATTAGTGACCATAAGATCAACAACACGCAGAAGCAATGTGATAATGAGGATCCTATTGACATCCTCCTTGTGTGGATGACACGTGAGGGCATATGACAAAAACAAATTTGATATTTATAAGGGAGGAGACTGATGAACTTATCTATAAAACTCAGTTTATTTTACTAACATCACTATTCTGCTAAGAAAACAGACGCAACATGGACTCCAGCTGTAAAAAGAATTATTGTTCCCATGAGGTTGATGTCAAAATTCTATTTGAGACCTACTTGTCTGCACATGCTCCATATTCAATTATTAAGGAATTTACCGTAAATGTGTTAAAAACATTTCACAAAGCATTTAGTACAGGTAAGTTAATCACTACTCATTAAGAATATTTTTATGTGCAAATATATTCAAGATATTATACCAAACACAATATAAACATGGTCACCTATTACCCTAAAAACATTTTTTCAATAGCATAAAAAAAACACACTGGGGCACATTTATAATCGGTCTTGCACTAAAATTCTGGTATAATTTACACCTTTTTTAACACAAATTATTTTAGACAAATTTACTACTGATTTGCGACAAAAAGAAAATGATGTTGCACTATTCACACCACTTTTCAAAAGTATCTAGAAAAGAGGGCAGGGTTGAGTGAAGTGACATTGTTAGACATACTTAAGAATTGTGACCTATGAATTTCTTCCCCCTGCTAACTCTTCTTTTCCATTCTCATTTTTTTCACCCCACTTTCAAAAATGTAATAACTTTTGGTATTTTTATGGCAGCATGTTACATGTAAGTTTAAATGGTGCTGCCCAAAAGCACATTTTGAATGTCCCGCTGAAAATAACTGCTACTCCCCGCAGGGATTAACTGAACCCTCGCAAAGTCCCTTTATGCCCTGCTGTAAGCAGTGGGGAATCTATTCCTTGCAAAAGAGTTTCCATAAACTCCTGGTCCCATAGGAATCAATGGAAACTCCTGCACATCATGCACTAAATATAGGATAGGTTCTAGCTTTTCGCACAGCATGGGCCTGTGATGTGGGCATTATAGCCACGCTTGTCTTTAGCATGTCTAACAATCGTCCATATGAGCACTAAAAACATGCTCCTCTGAATGCGGCCTTAATCTATATATATAAAATTGAATGTATGTCTGTCTGCGTGCGTGCGTGTCTGTCTGTCTGCGTGTCTGTCTGTTTGTCCTTTATGCGCTACTACACCATTCATCCAATCGCCATGAAACTTTGGGAAGTTGTTGAGTACACTCCTGGGAAGATTATAGGCATAGTACAACTATCCTACGATAAATGGCGCGCGCGTGAGCGTCGTCGAAAGTTACCACCCCCCCACGTAGATCGAATAAGTAAGCCACCTGCTATTGTGATGTCATCACTGATGTCATCAACATCGGACGCCCTTGAACATGCCCCAACATGTTCTATAAAGCTGCATTGTGATGTCATTAAGGCTCTATTATGACACATACAGCTTGGAACCACTAGAGCACGCCAGCCAATTACCATTGGAGTTGGAAGTGGGTAAACAAGTACTAGGATATCTTCCTAAGAAGCCACAGCAGCCGGATAAATTGTATGTTCCACCCAATGGCTATTTTATTCAGCCCGCAAGGGGAAAGCAGCGGCCTACAAAATCTCATTCAGGTAGGTAGGTTCAGTTCTTGAAGGTTGGGGAATGCTTATGGGCAAGGCCTTATGTCTCATCCCAACTCGATTATTCAATTCTAAGCGCAAAAGAATTAGCGTCCAAATTTTATGTACGGAATTTAATTCTCTCACTTCCCAATGTCATAGAAACTTGAAATTTGGCACGAGCATTGATTATGTCATAAATAGGAAAAGTTAATGGGTCCCAACTCGATTATTCAATTCAAAGCGCCAAAGAATTAGCGTTCAAATTTTACGTACGGAATCTAATTCTCTCATTTCCTGATGTCATAGATAGATAGATAGATAGACTGTATGCAATAACCCTGATAGATAGATAGATAGATAGATAGATAGATAGATAGATAGACTGTATGCAATGACACGTACAGCTTGAAACCATAAATACTAGAGCACGCCAGCCATTTACAGTCAGTCTCCATTGGAGTTGGAAGTGGGCAAACATGTACTAGGCTATCTTCCCAAGAAGCCACAGCAGCCGGATAAATTGGATGTTCCACACAACGGCTATTTTATTCAGCCTGCAAGGGGGAAGCAGCGGCCTACAAAACCTCAGTGGTCGCTGCTGCCGTCATCTAGATATATAAAAACGAATGTATGTATGTATGTCTGTCTTCGCAGCAACCCGCGACGGGTACGCTAGTATACCATAAAATGTATTAGAAAAGCTCTATTTTGTGCCAGAAGGGTAAAAAATATTATTGCACCCTTATGGGGGATTTTTGCTTTCACAGCATTCACAATGCAGCAAAAATAACTAGTTACCTTTATTCTGTGGGTCAATATTATTATGGCAAGGCCAAATTTATATAGTTATTTTTAATGCAATACAGCTTAATAAAAAACCCTTACTTTCTACTGACATTTTTTGTTCACCATAACTTTTTCCTTTTTTTCTTTGATGCAGCTGCGTGAGGGCTTGTTTTTCCAGAGCACCTTTTGTTTTTATTGATACCACCAGAAGGGATTTAAAAGTTACTAAATTTGTCGCATCTTATTCCCGTAGCTGTGTGATGTACAAAATGACTCCTAATACCTAGACATATTTCAAAATGTTGAATATTTATCAACATTGAGTGACATTTGATAACTTTGTGTGATAATCTTGGTGAGAGAAACCAAGTAATCTTGTAGATATGATACCTAAATAACAGTAAGTAACAAAAATACATAATGTTACAGCAAGCTTTTGGATCATCTATCAATCCTTCCTCAGGCTAAAATAGAACTGGTTTGGATGGGGCACATATATAATACACAAATGGGAAGGACACCCCTCTTGATTGAAATGCAAATGTTCACAAACAGAAATTTGAGACTGCTTTGCACTCTAAACTTAAAACAACAGACAAACTGAGCTGAGACATAAATTCTCAATCAGTCCACTGAGGTCAGGACAGTTTTATATGATGTGTCTTATCTCTCTTTCAACCTGCACATGGAAGGAGATGCAGCACCTCCTATTAGATGGCAACATTTATACAAGTCAAGTTCTGAATTTTTATGAAGTTTTAAAGAAAGAAAAAAAATGATTGGGAAGAGGACATTCCTCTTGACCTTGAGACCCTTCATATTTTCCACTTATGCAAGAATCCCGGGCTGAGGTTCATTCCATTCTTGAGGGTATCAAACATGGCCTTAAATTTGTACTCCCAAATTCTTCTGTGATGCTGCTACTTGAAATCACCCTTCAGTATGATCATTCTCATCTGCTCTATGCTGTGTCCCTGACCACAAAAATATTTTGCCACAGATAGTTCAGTCTTTTCCTCTTTTATTGAGTGGTGATCTCATCCCGGCTCTCAGTTTTTGTCTTGTTTTTCCGATATAAAGCTCCCAACATGACATTTACTGAACCAGCTCAGGAACACAACATTGGGCATGGAACATTGGAATGCCCCAAAGATCTTATAGTCATGCTGTGTGTTGGGGATCCGTATCCTGTTCGCAGTCAGTATATGTGAGTAGGTCTTGCAGCTCCTTACCTTACAGGGATAAGTTCATTTTTGTGTGTCAGAGGGCAATGCACTCCTGATTATACAGTTCCACAAATTAGGAGGTTGCCTGTAACATAGGATGTGGGGTCTGGGAATATGGTTTTCAGACATTCATCCTTGTGTGGGGTACGATGGGGTTTCTTTGCAGTATTTCTTAGTACCTCTAGCTATGAATTGTAGGCAGATGTCCATTTTTTTCTGTATTGGAGTAGTTGCTTTCTGGGTATCCTGGTGGCTCTGGTGATTTGGTCATCAATTGATAAGTTTATTACATTTTTAACTAGAGAAGGGAAAAATGATGTTACGTAAGTTGCATCAAATATTTTCATTAGGGCTTACTTACATGGGTGAAGAAATCACATGATTTCTGTGTGTTTGTGCTACACATATAATGTGTGCAATATAATAACTTATTGTTTCCAATGAGTCCAATTATATGGGTGTTTTTCTTCTTGTAGCGATATGTTGGAGACCAAAAGAACTGAAGCATGTTACATTTTTTAGCAAGATTGCTGAAAACTAGCTGTGGTCTAGTTAAAATTCAATTGCACTCACCTGAAGCATGCATCTACGTGTGATGCAATTTTTAATCTTTCCACATTGAAGCAATACATTATCATTAAGCATGTGAAAAAACGCACGTGAAAATTGCATTTATCGCGACTTGGCGTAGTTCAATTTTCTGACAAAACCACATCCCACATAGAAATTGTGGGTTTAAGAGTGATATTGCTATTTGTGTGGCCCATTGTACATTGTCTGCCAAGCTACACAAATAGCATATGTGTGGCTTGATAGCACTGTACTGCATCTCATCAGTTAGCTGAAGTAGAATAGATCTGTATATCTCTTTGGAGGACTCAGCATGAGTTTGCATTACAAAGAAGGACTACTAATGTCTATAAACTTATGTACCACTTCATTTTTTCTGTGGTGATACTGCAGGAGAATTGAACATTTGCTGCCCTACAGATGATTACTGGGAGACACAAAAATGGGCCACTGCTATCAGCTCTTTCTTAGGTGACACTAATAGCAAAAAGCATAATTCTTTAGAAGGGTTGTACAAAGTGTTCAATTTATCCCATAGGCACAGGATAGGGGATAACTTGCTGATCGGTGCGGGTCTGACGGTGGTCTGCTGTGTCCCTGCCCTTTTTTTCTTGTGGGGTTACTTGACCTTTCCCCAACCCTTAGCATTCACTCCATTCACTCTGACATCACTGCAGGGAGGAGAGGAAGCTTCCAAAATGATAGGCAGAGGGGAACACAGGGTCCCCATTCTCATCAATCAGCCAGTTATCCCATGTCTTGTATAGAGAAACTTGTGATTTTGGTAAACACTTTTTATAAGAAAATTAACCAAACCAGAAAAAAAAATCCCTAAAGTAAATACCATACAAGCAAGCCTCTGTCAATACTAATATTATATATCTCCTATCTGTCATAATAGATACATTTTCCAATGACTTTACATGGACCCTATTCATTTTAATGAGTTTCATCTTATATTTTTAATGATAGCTCTGCAGACAGCCCTATTCCTGCAGTGAAAAGTAAGAGAAAGTCTGATGGAACTTGGTACTTCTTTATATAAATTGAGATTGTAATATATTTCTTGTATTTACACACTTTAGGTAAGGTTACTGGAAGAACTGTGATTGATTGCAGTGTTGGTCCCATGTTTAGTCATCTTCTGGCAGTGATGGACTTCATACAGGAGATTATCATTATAAAATTAAATGATGGCAGCCTGAAGGAACTTGAAAAATGGAAGAATAAAGACCCAGATGCTTTTAATTGGGCTCATGCCACAGAATTCTTACAGGAGTTAAACGAAAACAGGTTTAGTATTGTCCCACATCACTACTACTACTACCACACTTTCATACTATGTGACATGAGTGTACAACTGCACAAGCCGATTTTTCACAGCAGAAGTTCCTACATAGATTTTCTCATGAATCAATTTGTATTTTGCTCTGGATTTGTCATGGAATTCATCTTAGGATTGCAATGGGTGAAATTTGCAATGAAAATCCACAACATACATTGGTATGCTGTAGATTTAAAATCTGCAACGCAGGTCGATTTATCCACTTTACTGCTACTGTGAAGGACGCTGCGAGTCAGCTTTGCATTCCACAGGGCACCTGTGGGCATGACCAGAGGTGTCATGTGTTCTGAAGGGTTAAAATTAGAGATGAGCGAACATACTCTTTTCGGGCACCGCCAGGGGTGAGCGGGGGGTTGCAGAGGGGAGTGTGGGGGGGGGGAGAGAGAGAGCTCCCCCCTGTTCCCCACTGCTACCCCCCCCGCTCCACCACACCCCCCCCCCCCCCACCGCCCCCGAATCTTTTCGTCCGAGTAGTCAGTTACTCGGAAAAAGCGATGCTCGAGTGCAAAAACGCCCTAAACGAGTACGTTCGCTCATCTCTAGTTAAATTGTAGAGTTGGGCGAACATACATAAGAAAAGCTCGGCACCCGGCGTCCCACATACAAAAATGCTTGAGTCTCCCATTGCAGTCAATGGGGTTCGTTACTTGAGTAAAGCTCTCGAATTTTGGGTACAAAGTAAAAATAAGGTGTTTTCAGGGGTTTGTAACCAAATAAAGTTTTTCTCGGTTTTTGAAATACAATTACAGAATAAGGCTTTGTCCAGCATGTGATGGAGATTTTTCTGGATATCATTAGTTGGATCTTTTTCTAAATTTGTCTAGTATTTCTTGCCTTGTAATATGTGTAGTGCTTCTGATTCATAATATTCCTGGTCTAGGATGACTGTCGGTCTCCCCCTAGTCTACGTTTTTTATGACTATATCAGTGTTTTTTGCCAATTTTCTCATAGTTTGCAACTGTATTTTGTCGAGGTTGCTTGCTGTGCTGGATGTGAATTTAGAAAGAGTTGTGAAGTACTTGAGGACCAGATTGTAAAATATTTTTTTAAAGTGGCCTTTGCTTTCCAAGGGATAAATTGTGAGGGGCAAAAACTGACACGTCACAGCGGGGAGGGGGCCAAAAACTGGCGCGGGGTTGAACACGCTCGAGTAGCGACCACCATCGAGTATGTTAATACTCGAACGAGCATCAAGCTCAACTCTACCCATTATATCAGGAATTGATTCCATAACAAGTCACCTATCTGAGGTACCCTGTTTCCCCGAAAATAAGACGCGTCTTATATTAATTTTTGCTCCCAAATATGCGCTACGTCTTATTTTCAGGGGGTGTCTTATTTTTCAATGAAGAAGAATTCCCATTTATTGTTTTTTTTTTTTTAAATCAGAGTTTTTTATTCATTTTTCAAGCATAACATGTGATATACAGTTACAGATTGCCAAATTCTAAGGGGTTAGTATGGCATCAGATTGTCTTTTCTTAATATAAACTAAGCATAAAGAAACGTGATATTAAACAGTATTTCGAACACACACACGAGGTTGGCCGTGTTTCATAAAACCAACGGGTTCCATTTATTGTTTAACAAAAATAAATGAACATTTATTACCGTATATACTGCACAGTACCATAGTTGTCACCACAAACCAATATAGCTAGACAAACTGTGAAAACAAAGCAAAAATTACTCAATGACAGTCATGTCATCATTTTCTGGCACAGAAAATTTGCCTGACTCACATACAGGGCCACAAAAAATAAGGGCTGTAAAGTACCTGGCTCCCACACACTGTCTGGAGACTGTAATGCTCACCCCCTAGGGCTGGAATTACACTCTGTGAGAACCCAGCCTTAAGAATCACACATATGGTTGCCTGACTCACACACAGAGCCATAAAAAAAATAAGGGCTGTAATTTAGTAACGTACCTGTCTGCAGACAGATGTTCCTGTACCACTTGTAAGCAGGGATGGTATTGCAGCTTCCGTCCACCAGGGGGAGCTCATCACAGCAGACGTGTACAGCAGGAACAGAACGACAGTATGGACTTTTCCAGCTAGCAAGGAGAGCTCACAACAGCACACTCATACAGCACAGGAGGAGGTAGGAGACAACTGGGATGGCAGCAGGGGACAGGCCTCTCGACTTGCCTGCACACTTTAGTATGCCTTACTATCGGGGTGTGCCTTATATTTGCGATTTCTGCTAATTTCTTAATGTGTCTTACTTTCGGGGGTGCCTTATTTTTGGGGAAACACGGTACATAGACAAACACCTTCAACGCCATGTACTGAATCTTCTGGCATTTCTAAGGAATTAATAAGAAATATAGTATAGTGAAGTTTGTGTTTACTAGTATTAGAGGATTTTAAGTCCCCTTATGCTGATATTCCCCACAAAAGGGGCTTGGAAGCTATCCAGGTGCACATAGAGGAAGATGCTTTGATTCCGCACCACCAGATAGCATTCCTATTGGAATCTGTTAATTTTATTTTACAAAATAATTATTTTAAATATAAAACTCAGTTTTTCCTCCAGGCGAAAGGCACAGCGATGGGGGCTAAGTTTGCCTCATCATATGCCAATCTCTTTATCGGAGCCTATGAGAGAAAAATACAAGATAAACATAAAATCTTCTACAAAAGGTTTATTGATGATATCTTTTTAATCTGGGATGGAGATATATCTGATCTCTGTCCCTTCATAGAGGTCTTAAATTAAAAAAATTGGGACCTATAATTCACTAGTATGATCAGTGCCACCAATATAACTTTTTTGGATTTGGACCTGTGGATGAAAATAGCTATCTCAACTTCATTAATGGCCATGAGTGGAGTTGGAAAATAAGCATCCTCTATGGTCAATTTAGGAGACTACGGAGGAACTGTACAACTATTGAAACATACGATGAACAAGCCCTCAATTTGAAAAATAGTTTTGAAGGGAAGGGTTTCCCACATACTCTTATTAATGCAGCTTACACCAAAGCCCTTAAAGACAATTATGCTATCTATGGTATTGAGAAACTTTAGGTACAAAAGAGAAAAAAAAGCCACTTTTAAAATCAATTGTAACACCCAACGCAACCAAAGGTCTTAAATAGAGATGAGCGAGCACCAAAATGCTCGGGTGCTCGTTACTCGAGTCGAACTTTCAGTGATGCTCGAGAGTTCGTTTCGAGTAACGAACCCCATTGAAGTCAATGGGTGACTCGAGCATTTTTGTATATCGCCGATGCTCGCTAAGGTTTTCATTTGTGAAAATCTGCAAAACACAAGAAAGTGATGGAAACGACACAGAAACGAATAGGGCAGGCGAGGAGCTACATTTTGGGCTGTATCTCAAGTTCCCAGGTCCCACTATTAAGCCACAATAGCGGCAAGAGTGAGACCCCCCGCACTGTCAGCATAACGATCGTTCTCCTCTGCCACAGCTGTAACAGCTGTGGCAGAGAAGAACGATGTTAGCCCATTGAATTCAATGGAGCCGTCAATACAGCCGACTCCATTGAAAGCAATGGGCTGCCGGCGATCGCGGGATGAATTGTCGGGAAAGGGTTAAATATATAAGCCCTTCCCTGCAATTCATCCAGAAATGTGTAAAAATAAAAAATATATATATACTTACCTGGTAAGTATATATATATTTTTTATTTTTACACATTTCTAGATGAATTGCAGGGAAGGGCTTATATATTTAAGTCCTTCCCGACAATTCATCCCGCGTACGCAGGCAGCCCATTGCTTTCAATGGAGTCGGCTGTATTGCGGGCTCCATTGAATTCAATGGTCAGTGCTCGTTTAATCGAGACGAGTATCGCGTGGTGCTCGTCTCGAGTAACGAGCATCTCGAGCACCCTAATACTCGAACGAGCATCAAGCTCGGACGAGTATGCTCGCTCATCTCTAGTCTTAAACCCATTTTTTAAAAATACAGTGTATCTAAACACTTTTTCTACCATCATAATAAAAAAAATTAGTGGCCTTAAGGTGACACCAGTAGAAAAAAATTGATAATGGTAACTTCTCGAAACTAAAAGAAAAATAAATGTTTTGGATTTTTAGGTTGAACTGTTTAGCACCAAATGGCATTAATGAGGTCCTGGAGAAAATTTAAAGAAAAAATAGTCTTGATTTTAAAGGGGAAATTCCAACATTACATTTTTCTATGCAACAACTCATCCTGCCATAATATTCCTTAAAATAGTATGCTATACTAACATTTCACATTGCATAATTTTTTTTATTGTATATTGAATGTATACTGTGTATTTATTATGTTATTTTTATTGTGTGCTCTTTTATGCACCAATATAGGGTGGCATCAATATGTACATATAAATTCAAAATGATCATTTAGGTGTTGTGAAATGAACTACATTAGGAACTACAGTCCTAAACATTATAGCATAATTGTTTTCAGCCCTTTGCAGCAACATCCCAAATAACACAACCTAAATGGTTAACAAAATTTCTCTATAAAGACCGATAGCAAACAATTTGTAATTAAACATTACCATATACTCTATTTAACAAGCTCTAAGAGAGTATTTTGACCATTCAGAACACCCCTTCAGAACACATGACACCTCTGGTCATGCTTACAGGTGCCCTGTGCAGAGCGCAGCTGACACGCAACATCATACAGGATCGCGTCTTTGCATTATGGCATTGCCCCGTTTATGACACAAACTTAATCTCAAAGAAATTAAAGTTACTAGATTGACCGGATGTTTGCTATGCAAAAATTAAAATGTTTCAAAAGGGGTGATTGTAAACTTCTAAATCTGCTTGGTTAGGTGATTATTGAGAGTGTCACTTTGTATTTGGAGCAGATATCCAATATAAAAAAGCCTACAGATCACTCTGTTTCTTTCTGTCTTTTTCTCTGTTTGCCTGTCTTTCTCTATTTGTCTCTCTCATTGTCTGTCTGTTTATCTCTCTATTTGTCTGTATTTCTGTCTGCCTCTCTCTCTTTAGCTGTCCTTTGTTGTCTGTCTCACTCTGTTTCTGTCTATCTCTCTGTCTCTCTCTTTTTCTGTCTCGGTATCGCTCTGTCTCTTTCTGTCTCTCTCTGTCTGTCTCTCGCTCTCTATCGCTCTCTGTGTCTCTATTTCTCTCCCTCATTGTCTCTCTATCGCTTTCTATGGGTCTTTGTATCACTTTCTCTTGGTCTTCGTATCGCTTTATCTAGGTCTCTCTATCACTTCCTCTGGGTCTCTCTAGTGCGCTCTACATCTGTCTGTGTATCGCTCTCATTCTGTCTGTGTATCGCTCTCGTTCTGTCTGTCTATCGCTTTTGTTGTGTCTGGGTATCGCTCTTGTTGTCTGTCTGTCTATCACTCTCGTTCTGTCTATCACTCTCTTTTTGTCTATCACTCTCTGTCTATCGCTTTCTCTCTGTTTTTCTATTGAGTTTACTCCGTCTGTTTCTCTCTGTCTCTCTATTGCTATCTCTCTCTATTTATCTGTCTATCACACTCTGTCTGTCTATTGATCTATCACTCTACGTTCTCTCTGTCTCTCTATTGCACTCTCTCTGTCAGTTTCTCTGTCTCTCTATCACTATTTCTGTCTCTCTTTCTGTCTGTCCCTCTCTTGCTGTCTCTATCGCTCTCTGTTTATCACTCTCCCTCTGTCTGTTTCTCTGTCACACTCTCTCTGTGTCTGTTACTTTATTGCTCTCTGTCTATCTCTCTATCGCTCTCTCTGTCTCTATCTCTTTCTGTCTATTGCTCTCTCTGTCTCTCTATCACTTTCTCTGTGTTTCTATCTCTCACTGTCTCTCTATCGTTCTCTCACTCTGTCTCTGTATTGCTCGCTGTGTCTGTCTCTCTACCATTGCCTCTCTATCACTGTCTCTCTATCGTTTTTTATCACTGTCTCTCGATCGCTCTCTCTGTCTCTCTAATGCTCTTAGTTTGTGCAGTACATGGTGTAGCTTAGCAGTGTATGCTGTGTTGTTTAGCAATGCTCTACTCATTCCAGCGCATGCCTGAAGCACAGTAGCGCATGCCCATAGACTTAACATTGGAGCTTTCAACTCGCCTGACAGTTCCAGAATGTATTAAACTCGCATTTAATGATTGTACGGCACTGGTGAGCATGTGTGTCATCTTATGACACCAACATCATACACCAAAATTATACACCAAAGTTAAAGCAAAGGCGACAGCGTGTGGTGCAAGAAAAAGCATGTAGGCCTCTTAATATTAGGTTTATGCAGTATCACCTGGACGAACCGGCCCAGGGAGATGCCAGAATAGAAGACATTACGCATTTATTAAAGAGAAAAACAAAAACAGCATGATGACGGACTCAAGTGACTTCACAAATCAGGGATCCCTAGATGCTGACCCCCCCCCCCTCTCTCCCCTCCCTTATACTGATTACAATAACATCCACTATATAGGTGCACTTCATTTATTAAGCATGCTTGAAAAAGGGGCTCCCTTATGCCACGAAAAGCATTGCAACTTAGACAGATCCTGTGTTACCTATATATACCTGTGTGTCTGTGTTGTTGGATCATTAAAACTTTCCAGTGAAGACCTCGGATTGGATTTACACACACTGCTTGAAAACCTGTTTGGGGGGGGGGGGGGGGGGGGTCTCAAGGACAGAGACCTCTTCCAAAGTAAGTTTTCCTTTTTCCTAACCCAGTCTATCCTATTATTCCTTATGGGGGCAAGACATTTTTTTCTCCTTCATAAGCATTTTGAATAGGCATTGTCATAGGGTTTTTGTTCAAAAGAAGGTAGAAGTGGAGCAACTCCTGTTAAGTTTATGGTAGTAAGTATCATTTTTTTTTTCTAAAGTAGTTAGTAAGGTGCTTCCAGTCCAATTGCTTTCTATGTGGGTACAGGGCATGAAAATGCTTAAAGGGGTTGTCCCGCGAAACAAAGTTGGGGTATACACTTCTGTATGGCCATATTAATGTACTTTGTAATATACATCGTGCATTAAATATGAGCCATACAGAAGTTATTCACTTACCTGTTCCGTTGCTAGCGTCCCCGTCTCCATGGTGCCGTCTAATTTTCAGCGTCTAATCGCCCGATTAGACGCGCTTGCGCAGTCCGGTCTTCTCTGTGTTGAATGGGGCTGCTCGTGCTGGAGAGCGCTCCTCGTAGCTCCGCCCCGTCACGTGTGCCGATTCCAGCCAATCAGGAGGCTGGAATCGGCAATGGACCGCACAGAAGACCTGCGGTCCACCGAGGGTGAAGATCCCGGTGGCCATCTTCGCAAGGTAAGTAAGAAGTCACCGGAGCGCGGGGATTCGGGTAAGTACTATCCGGGTTTTTTTTTTCAACACATGCATCGGGTTTGTCTCGCGCCAAACGGGGGGGCTATTGAAAAAAAAAAAAACCTGTTTCGGCGCGGGACAACCCCTTTAATTGTAAAAAAAAAACAACAGAAAATAATGGGCTATAGGTGCATCCTTTCAATGTAGAATCATAGAAACATTGACTTTGAAGGGACATACAGGATCATCTGGTCCAACCCACTGCTCAATGCAAGATTCAATAAATAATCCCAGACAGATGTTTGTCTAGCCTTTGTTTGAAGACTTTCATTGAAGTAGAACTCACCACCTTCTGTGGAAACCTGTTTCACTTATTGATCACATCACTGTCAAAAAGTTTTTTTTCTAATATCTAAGCTGTGTCTCCTCCATTCATCAAACTGTTTCAACTCTTTTCTTGCGCAAATGAGAATAGGGATGATCCCATTGCACTGTGACAGCCCTTCATGAAATTTGTAGACAGCTATTAAGTCTTCACTCCACTCTTAGTTGCTTAACGGTGGGGTGGGCAATGCTAACTTGAAGCTCAAGAAAATATTAAGGACTACTTCCTGTCGTCCTCTATAAGTGGCTGCTGCTGATAGTAAAACAGTTTGTCAGAAACTTTATATTTTGATACATCAGACAGACATATGACAACACACATATGAATGGAATCCATCTCATTATGTTTGCATTTTTCACATATAACTAAATGTCACACAGTAGATGGTACTGACTGATTAGGTGTTGCCTTCATGAATAGTCCAAATCTAGAGTCCCTTGGTTTTCGTCCTTTAACTCCTCCAAGTGGGTTATGGTCTGAGCTGCAGGTCCACCCAAGCTGTTACTCTGAGGGTAGCATTGGTAGAAGGGCACCTGACATAAACAGGCCAATAGCACTGAACCATGGTACCAAAGGGACAATCAAAGACACAGTTGATTACACAGGTACAGGTTAGGACAGGCAACAAACAGATTATTCATGGACATACAAAAATCATGGGGCAGTGGCTCAGTGATTTACATGGGATGCACTGGCCCCTTGGGCAACTGACCACTCCAGTGCAGAGATTTGTGGGAGACATGTGGAGGAAGAAGGCAGTGAGTTTGCACTGCAGTTGCTATGATGGTAAAATCAGGGTCCATGGCCACAATAACATTTTTCTTCCTTTTCTAATTCTTGTTTTTTTTTTTATTTTAGTCAATTTTTCAACTTAAAGCCTTACCACTGGATGGCAGATCTGTGTCTTTCATTAGACAGCTAGCTGATTGCCATAAAAAATAATTGGCATTCTGCAATCACAGGGCTGATGGAGTGACAAGAGGAGGCCCACTTGCTCTGTCTCATCCCCTAGCTATACCAGAAAGTGAACAGGTGAAAAACATTTAAGAGTTCACAGACTTACACCAGTGCTGCAGCCTATTCAGGATTTAGGATCAGAAAATGATATCCTAGATTTAGTGTTAAAATAAAATAAAAAGCAATCAGAGTGATATGTACTCCAAAAATGGAAACAATAAAATCTGGAATTTGCCTTTAATTTTTTGCAACGTGACAGCAGAAAAAATTATTATTTTTTTAGTGTTTTTTATTTTGAAAATGTAAATGAACATAAAAAAAAATTGTTATTGCTGTAATTGTATTGACCCAGTGAATATAGATATCATGCACAGCACACTTATGCAACACATTGTTTACACAGCACAATGAACATCCGAAATATAAAACTAGCAAAAGATTGGCAGAATTTTAGCTTTTTTTCCCCCATACATAAATAATACATAAACATTCAAATATGAAAAAAAAAAAACTCTGCAGCACCACCTATTGGAAGGCAGCATACTTTTAAAAATGCCTCATAACAATGACTGGGAATTGTAAGACAAAGCCAGAATAACTTGATGAAAATGTGTGACACAAAACCAACAAAACAATCACAGGATTATTGGCCTTTTTTCCCCATACATAAACAATACATATCTCAAAGTGGTGCCATTGAAAACACCTCTTGTCCCACAAACACATGCCCTCTAACAGCTATGTTGATAGAAAAAATTAAATATTATGACTTTAATGTGACAAATGAAAACATATAAACAAATAGATTATCATTAAAGGGGTTGTCCCGCGCCGAAACGGGTTTTTTTTTTTCAACCCCCCCCCCCCCCCCCCGTTCGGCGCGAGACAACCCCGATGCAGGGACTGAAAAAAAGAACAGCACAGCGCTTACCTGAATCCCGGCGCTCCGGTGACTTCTATACTTACCGGTGAAGATGGCCGCCGGGATCCTCTACCTCCGTGGACCGCAGCTCTTCTGTGCGGTCCATTGCCGATTCCAGCCTCCTGATTGGCTGGAATCGGCACGTGACGGGGCGGAGCTACACGGAGCTACACGGAGCCCCATAGAGAACAGCAGAAGGCCCGGACTGCGCAAGCGCGGCTAATTTGGCCATCGGAGGGCGAAAATTAGTCGGCTCCATGGGAACGAGGACGCCAGCAACGGAGCAGGTAAGTAAAAAACTTTTTATAACTTCTGTATGGCTCATAATTAATGCACAATGTATATTACAAAGTGCATTAATATGGCCATACAGAAGTGTATAGACCCACTTGCTGCCGCGGGACAACCCCTTTAAGGCACAAAATAGGCAAAATGGCAAATCCTAGCAGTATGACATCAGTTACTCTGGTCAGAAAACTCCTTTAAGGAAGAAATATTAAATGAGTTGTCCAGGTTCTAACTTGAAAAGGTCATAAATAGTTGATTTGGGGGGGGGGGGGTTCGCAGCCTGGGACCTCACTAATCAGCTGTTCAATGGTCTTCTATTTCATTGTGCTGATCTGGAGCTAGAGAGCTCCATATATTTTGCAGTGGTCCTGCTTGGTATTGCAGGCACTGTTCCCATTCAAATAATAAAAAAAGTGTCCGTAATACCAAGTCAGATGGCTAAAAGTATAAAGAGCTGTCTATTTCTGGCTCCATAGACCAGCACACTAGCCCAGCGAACCATCCCTCTAAGCACAAATAGTTGATTTAACAAGAGAAAGGCCACACATGGTTTCTACACATAATTATTCAGAAACACTGGAAATAGTTTTTGATTCAGTAAGTTATACTCATCTATGTCTTGTAATGTTTATATATTTCAGAGATGAGTTGGAAGATGAAGAAGAAAATCTAAGAAGAAAAATTGAGAAGATTTTGAAATGGGATCCCAGCAAAGGTGACCCTGCAGATGTGAAAGCTGACATTGTCATAAATATAGCGATTCTGGAAATGATCAGCAAGGATCATGATGATTACAGAAGAAACCTAAGGAAAATGTGCAATGTAATCAAACCTGGGGGATATTTTTTATCATATGCATGTACTAATGCCTCTTATCTCAATGTTGGAGAAGACAAGTATCACTTCTTACCCTGTGATGAGAGTTTTTATAGGAAGGTTATAAGTGAAGAAGGTTTTAAAATTAAGCATGTTGAGAAGTTTGATAGAGTTATGTGCACTGACCATATAGACCACGAGGGAACGATGTTTATCATTGCCCATAAAGTGAAGTAGCTGTAGAACAGGAAAAGTTTATAGCCATGAATGTATTTCGATGCCAGTCTGTTATTACTTGCTGGATCCGCTGTTGGCTATGATTCAACTATGATAAAATTGTGCAGAACATTCTCTATGAAAACATATTGCACAATAGGGTATTTACATGTATAGATACTCGATTCCAAAATAGTTGCTTTTTCCAAGAGAAAAATCAGAGGCACTACCTTATTAAGGCTAAACTAGTTCAATAGATAGACACAAACGCCTGATATTCTTCTTATCAATAATTTACAGCAGTTGCTTGAAGTTTATAATAAATGTATATTATAATGTAAATATTGTGTGATATGGAATTCAAGCTGCAGTAGAAGGCCGCCTGCAGACGGCCGGGTCGGATCCCGCGGGACACGACCCAGGCCCCTGCAGGGACCAGCACGGCACTCACCTCTATTACGGCTCCGACTCTGATGTGCCGGCTGCCAACCAGCCGGCGCATGCGCAGGGCGGAGCCGACAGCCCGGCAGCGATATTTCTGTGCAGGCCTCTGCGAACCCCGCACAGAAATAGAGACACACAGTCACTGCTGCATTTGTTGTTGGCATCATACAGTGTGTCTCTTTCGCGTCATTAAGGGGTTAAAGCACCAAAGTAAAGAAAGTAATTGATCAGGGAAATAGAATGAGAAGAGACACACACAGTCACTGCTGCGTTTATTGTTGGCATCATACAATGTGCTGTATACCACAATAATCTAGGCAGATTATACAGACAATCCCGTTAAAGTCTGTAATATGAGAGCAAAACAATAAGATAAAAGGCTCTTAGATTTTACAAGGAAGTGCCTTCCTATTTACTTAAAAGCGATCGTTTGAGCGATCATCATTGCGTCTAAATGCGCGGCCATCATGCACTTTTCATGCACTGCTAGCTGATCGTTAAATTCAGGCCAACCTAAAAATCGTTGTTCGGTCTTATCAGGAGCTCTCCCCAGGTGTGGGGAGTGGCCCATGTATTACTTTCATAGATATTCATCTGCATACCAATCATGCAGTGCTTTTTTTTTTGTTTGCACCAATTTTCCCTGGCAAAATCTCTGAACTCTGTAAACCCATGCACTACAAAATTGCTGCAAATATTCTGTTCAAAATCATGAAAATTAACATGCAGTTGAGTGCCTACTAAATATTTTGAAATCAACAGTATGCAAATTCTGTTCCAGATTTCTTGTAGAGTTATCTGCCAGAAATTTACACTAAAGTCTTTGTCAAAATCCATGTTTCATACAGATTTCATCAAAGATTTGCTGTGGCTTTACTGTGAAATCTGTGGGGTGATTCATCTGCAGTGTGTAGGCTCAGTAGACTGCAATATTCTGCTCAGTATTATACATCAGCATTTGTATGCCAAAACCAGGAGTGAAAACTACTGAGAAAATATATCATGGAAAGATTCTCTCCTCTTCTGTTGATTAAATCCACCTCTGGTTTGGCTTCTGAATACTGATGCAAAATACTGACAGGAGGCGTAGATAAAGTCTTATCAGCCTGTGTGCAAAAGTCCAGCTAGGACCTCCAGCTGCTCTGTATGGTTACTGCCATGGCCAGCCCCAAAAATACATATATACAGGGGCATAACTATAGAGGATGCAGGGGATGCGGTTGCACCCGGGCCCAGGAGCCTTAAGGGGCCCATAAGGCCTCCCTTCTCCATATAGGGAACCCAGTACTATGAGTAAAGCATTATAGTTGGGGGCCCTGTTACAAGTTTTGCATCGGCGCCCAGGAGCCTCAAGTTATGCCTCTGCATTATATATATATATATATATATATATATATATATATATATATATATATATGTGTGTGTGTGTGTGAATGCCCTCACTGACTGATTCACTCACTCACTGACTAGTTCTCTAACTTCCCGAAGTCGTATAAACATGAAATTTGGCAGGGGAATTCTTTAGGTCCTAAATAGGAAAAGTAAATGGGGTCACAACTTGATTATTCAATGCTGAGTGCAAGAGCATTGGCACTCCTATGTGATATAGCTAATCTAATGCATTAACTTTCCGGAGCCGTAAAAACATGAAAATTGGCAGGAGCATTCTTTAGGTCCTAAATGGGAAAAATTGAAGGGTCAAAGGGTCACAACTCGATTATTCCATTCTAAGCGCAAAACTATTGCCCCCCCCCCCCTGTGTAATGTACCAAATCTAATTCTCTAACTTCCCGATGTCATACAAACATGAAGTTTGGCACCTTCATCCTTTAGGCCCTAAATAGGAAAAGTAGAGGGGTCACAACTTGATTATTCAATGCTAAGTGCAAAAGTAAGTGCACCTCTATGAAATGTAACTTCCTGGTGTCGTACAAACATTAAATTTGGCAAACCCTTCTTTAGATCCTAAATGGGAAAAGTAAAGCGGTCACAACTCGATTATTCAATGCTAATTGCAAAAGTACGTATACCCTTATGTAATGTAACTTCCCAAAGTCGTACAAGCGTGACATTTGGCACAAACATTTTTTAGAACCTAAATAAGAAAAGTAAGGGAGTTACAACTCGATTATTTAATGCTAATTGCAGAAGTAAGTGCACCCATATATAATGTAACTTCCTGGTGTCATACAAGCGTGAAATTTGGTGCAAGCATTCTTTAGGTCCTAAATGAGGAGAGTAGGAGGAGTGGCACATTCTGCAGAGGGACATCGGTACATGCAGCCTGAGGAGAATCTAACACTCCTCTATATGTAACTTTGACATTATAAAATATTCTGTGCAAACAACACATAAACATCTCTATCAAATAAACTCAGGCAAAGCCTGGTATATCAGCTAGTGTATAATAAATATCAAATAGCATAACTTAAAACATTCATAACACAACAGTTTAGATACAGTGACTCATTTCTAGTAACCTCTATAGTAACACAGTTTCATAGTAACATAGCATATAAGGCTGAAAAAAGACAAATGCCCATCCAATTCAGCTTATTATCCCCTAAAGTTGTTCCTGAGGAAGGTGAAAAAAACAAAACTATGGAGGTAGAAACCAATTTTCCCTATTCAAAAGAAAAAATCCTTCCTGGCAATCGGAATAATTCTTGGATCAACAACCCAGTTATCAATGATTATAACATATAATATTCTTTATTGTAAATTATTAAAACATACAAAGCTCAGACTGACAGACATATATAAAACAATTCAAGTGTATATACTGTGAAGCAGAGGCGTAAATTGAAGCATCTGGGCCCCATAGCAAGATCTGTTACAGGGCCCCCAACTCTACTGGTTTATTCATAATACTGGGCTCCCTATATGAAGAAGAGATGCCTTGTGGGCCCCTTAAAATTCTTGGCCTTGGGTGCAAACGCATCCTCTGCATCCCATATAGTTATGTCCCTGATATGAAGGGTGATTAGGATTTCTAATAGACCATTTCTGCTCCAGTGAAATAACATAGAATATTGTATCACTCAAGAAAAACGTCCAAGCCTCTCATGAACTCTTTTATCCAATTTGTCCTCAGGCAGAGAGTTCCACAGTCTCACTGCTCTTATGAGCAGGCTCCTTGTAGTGAATGATGGGAGCCATGAGAGCTACTGTAAGTTAAAGGCTGTAAGACTTTCACTTCTAGGGAGATAACGTGCTCCTCACACAGAGTTGAAGTACTGAAGACAATTAGTTAGAAGTTTAAGGGTTTTTCGTGTAAACATTCCAGGACTGCTGAGCCCTGTAGCATGTATAGCATATATAACAAGGCTACAAAGGGCCCATTACACAATGAGCTCACTGAGGTATTTCTGACAGATGACACCTCAGGGGCCTTCTGCAGTAATGGGAAGAAGCCATCTTAAATGTCTAATTCGTTGAGTTCATGTGAGCAATGTTAGTGGTGAGAGATGTTCCTCAGTCTAGGTGGCTGGACAATAACGATTGATGCCATCCATATAGCTACGCCACTGAAACGGAATAAAATGCTGCCATGTGAATGACAACTTAGAGCAATTTAACCAATCAACTAAACACATAACTTTTTACTATCTTCAGCAGAAGATTAGTATACAGCTGTCTAGTTCATAAGTTTTGTTCTACTGGAAGTTTTTATAATTGTTCTGCATAATTAAGATAAGCATCAGTTTAGAAAAATAGTCTGCTCAAGTTCTTACAATGTGCAATTTTAATGCAATAAAATGTATGCAGCAATATATACAGTATCATTGTGTTCAATTATAATTAAAAAATACATAGTAAGGTGCTCCAAATATTAAGGTCCTTGGGCTCGCCTATGCTGTTGGTGCACAAAGATGGTATTACACAGGAAGAAATCAGAGCGCCCAAACATGGCAGAGTTTCGCCCCGCCAAGGACCTCGGCCTCGGTCCACATTTCTGCCCTAGTCAGTCAGTGTGTTTGTGCCAGACAGGTAAAACACTGCAATGGAAAGTCTTTGTGCACCCACAGCATAGGCGAGCCCAAGGAACTTAAAGATGGTATTACACCTAAAGAAATCAGAGCCCCCAAACATGGCAGAGTTTAACTCCGCAAAGGACCTTGGCCCACATTTCTACCCTAGTCAGTGCACCCACAGCATGGGCAGACCCCAGTAACATTTCTGCAGCAAAAGTATAGGCGGACCCCAATAACATATTTTATAGCAAGAGTATAGGGGGACGCCTGTAACATTTCTGCAGCAAAAGTATAGGTAGACCCTTGTAACATTTCTGTAGCAAAAGTATAGGGCAAACTCCTTGTAACATTTCCTTAGCAAGAGTATTGCCGAACCCCTCAACCCATTCAGTAGAAAAGATATAGGCAGACCCAAGTAACATTTCTGTAGCAAAAGTATAGGTAGACCCTAGTAACATTTCTATAGCAAGAGTATAGGCGGACCCCAGTAACATTTCCGTAGCAAAAGTATAGGCAGACCCCAGTAACATTTCCCAAGCAAACGTATAAGCGAACCCCTCAAACCATTCAATAGAAAAGGTAAAGGCGAACCCCAGTAACATTTCTGTAGCAAGAGTATAGGCGGATCCCAGTAAAATTTCTGTGGCAAGAGGATAGGCAGACCCCAGTAACATTTCTGTAGCAAGAGTGTAGGCGGACCCCAGTAATATTTCTGTAGCAAAAGTATAGGCAGACCCAGTAACTTTTCTGGAGAAAAAGTATAGGCGGACCCCTGTAACATTTCTGTGGCAAAAGTATAGGCAGACCCAGTAACTTTTCTGTAGCAAAATTATAGGCAGACCCCAGTAACATTTCTGTAGCAAGAGTACAGGCGGATTCCAGTAACATTTCTGTAGCAAAAGTGTAGGCAGACCCCTGTAAAATTTCTATAGCAAAAGTATAGGCAGACCGCAAGAAAACATTTCTGTAGCAAGAGTATAGGCGGACCCCAGTAACATTTCCATAAGAAAAATATAGGCGAACCCCAATAACATTTCTATAGCAAGACTATAGGCAGACCCCAGTAACATTTTCATAGCAAAAGTATAGGCGAACCCCTCAAACCATTCAGTAGAAAAGGTAAAGGCAAACCCCAGTAACATTTCTGTAGCAAAAGTATAGGCGGACCCCAGTAACATTTCAGTAACAAAAGTATGGGCAGACCACAGTAACATTTCTATCGCAAGAGTATAGGCGGACCCCAATGACATTTCTGTAGCAAGAGTATAAGCGGACCCCAGTAACATTTCTGTAGCAAGAGTACAGGCGGATGCTAGTAACATTTCCATAGCAAGAGTATAGGCGAACCCCACAAACCATTGAGTAGAAAAGGTTTAGGCAGACCCCGGTAACATTTGTGTAGCAAGAGAAGAG
This sequence comes from Eleutherodactylus coqui, assembly GCA_035609135.1. Taxonomy (NCBI): domain Eukaryota; kingdom Metazoa; phylum Chordata; class Amphibia; order Anura; family Eleutherodactylidae; genus Eleutherodactylus; species Eleutherodactylus coqui. Next base: position 41,255,854 of record CM069411.1, read on the forward strand.
GCGGGCCCCAGTAACATTTCTGTAGACCTTTGTAACATTTCTGTAGCAAGAGTATAGGCGGACCCAGTAACATTTCTGTAGCAAAATTATAGGCAGACCCCAGTAACATTTCTGTAGCAAGAGTACAGGCGGATTCCAGTAACATTTCTGTAGCAAAAGTGTAGGCAGACCCCTGTAAAATTTCTATAGCAAAAGTATAGGCAGACCGCAAGAAAACATTTCTGTAGCAAGAGTATAGGCGGACCCCAGTAACATTTCCATAAGAAGAGTATAGGCGAACCCCAATAACATTTCTATAGCAAGACTATAGGCAGACCCCAGTAACATTTCCATAGCAAAAGTATAGGCGAACCCCTCAAACATTCAGTAGAAAAGGTAAAGGCAAACCCCAGTAACATTTCTGTAGCAAAAGTATAGGCGGACCCCAGTAACATTTCAGTAACAAAAGTATGGGCAGACTACAGTAACATTTCTATCGCAAGAGTATAGGCGGACCCCAATGACATTTCTGTAGCAAGAGTATAAGCGGACCCCAGTAACATTTCTGTAGCAAGAGTACAGGCGGATGCTAGTAACATTTCCATAGCAAGAGTATAGGCGAACCCCACAAACCATTGAGTAGAAAAGGTTTAGGCAGACCCCGGTAACATTTGTGTAGCAAGAGAAGAGGCGGGCCCCAGTAACATTTCTGTAGACCTTTGTAACATTTCTGTAGCAAGAGTATAGGCGGACCCAGTAACATTTCTGTAGCAAAAGAATAGGCAGATCCCAGTCACATTTCTGTAGCAAAATTATAGGCGAAACCCTATAACATTTCCATAGGAAGAGTATAGGCGGACCCCAATAACATTTCAATAGCAAGAATATAGGCGGACCCCAGTAACATTTCTGTAACAAAAGTATAGGCAGACCCCAGTAACATTTCTGTAGCAAATGTATAGGCGGACCCCAATAATATTTCTATAGCAAGAGTATAGGCAGAACCCAGTAACATTTCTGTAGCAAGAGTGTAGGCAGAACCATGTAACAGTTCTGTAGCAAGTGTATAGGCAAACCCCAGTAACATTTCTATAGCAAGAGTATAGGCAGACCCCCGTAACATTTCTGGAGCAAAAGTATAGGTAGACCCCTGTAACATTTCTGTAGCAAGAGTATAGGGAGAACCTCTTGTAACATTTCCGAAGCAAGAGTATTGCCGATCCCCTCAAACCATTCAGTAAAAAAGGTATAGGCAGACCTCAGTAACATTTCTGTAGCAAGAGTATAGGCATACCCCAGTAACATTTCTGTAGCAAGAGAATAGGCGGATGCTAGTAACATTTGCATAGCAAGTGTATAGGGAACCCCACAAACCATTCAGTAGAAAAGGTATAGGCGGACCCCTGTAACATTTCTGTAGCAAGAGTATAGGCGGACCCCTGTAACATTTCTGTAGCAAGAGTATAGGCGGACCCCAATAATATTTCTGTAGCAAGAGTATAGGCAGACCCCTGTAACATTTCTGTAGCAAAAGTATAGGCGGACCCCAGTAACATTTCTGTAGCAAAAGTATAGGCAGACCCCAGCAACATTTCTGTAGCAAGACTGATGGCAGACCCCAGTAACATTTCTGTAGCAAAAGTATAGGCGGACCACTGTAGCACTTCTGTAGCAAAAGTATAGGCAAACCCCTGTAACATTTCTGTAGCAAGAGTATAGGTGGACCCCAATAACATTTCTATAGCAAGAGTAAAGGCGAACCCCAAAAACATTTCTGTAGCAAGAGTATAGGCGGACTCCAGTAACATTTCTTTAGCAAGAGTATAGGCGGACCCCAGTAACATTTCTGTAGCAAGAGTATAGACAGACCCCTGTAACATTTCTGTAGCAAGAGTATAGGCAAACCCCAGTAACATTTCTATAGCAAGAGTATAGGTGAACCCCTGTAACATTTCTGTAGCCAGAGTATAGGCAGACCCTAGTAACATTTCTGTAGCCAGAGTATAGGCAGATGCTAGTAACATTTCCATAGCAAGAGAATAGGCGAACACCACAAAACATTCAGTAGAAAAGGTATAGGCAGACCCCAGTAACATTTGTGTAGCAGGAGAAAAGGCGGACCCTAGTAACATTTCTTTAGCAAAAATATGAGCAGACCCCAGTAACATTTCTTTAGTAAAGTATAGGGAGACTCTAGTAACATTTCTGCAGCAAAAGTATAGTCAGACCCCTGTAACATTTCTGTAGCAAAAGTATAGCAGACCCCTGTAACATTTTTGTAGAAAAGCTTAGGCGTACCCCAGTAACATTTCTGTAGCAAGAGTATAGGCAGACCCCAGTAACATTTCTGTAGCAAGAGTATAGGAAGACCCCTGTAACATTTCTATAGCAAGAGTATAGGCGGACCCCTGTAACATTTCTGTAGCAAGAGTATAGGGCAAACCCTTTGTAACATTTCCGATGCAAGAGTATTGCCGAACCCCTCAAACCATTCAGTAGAAAAGGTATAGGCAGACCCAAGTAACATTTCTGTAGCAAGAGTATAGACGGACCCCAGTAACATTTCTGTAGCAAGAGTATAGGCGGATGCTAGTAACATTTCCATAGCAAGAGTATAGGTGAACCCCTCAAACCATTCAGTAGTAAAAGGAATAGGCAGACCCCTGTAACATTTCCATAAGAAGAGTATAGGCAGACCCCAATAACATTTCTACGGTAAGAGTATAGGCGGACCCCAGTAACATTTCTGTAGCAAGAGAATAGGCGGACCCCAGTAACATTTCTGTAGCAAGAGTATAGGCGGACCCCAGTAACATTTCTGTAGCAAGAGTATAGGCGGACCCCAGTAACATTTCTGTAGCAAGAGAATAGGCGGACCCCAGTAACATTTCTGTAGCAAGAGTATAGGCGGACCCCAGTAACATTTCTGTAGCAAGAGTATAGGCGGATGCTAGTAATATTTCTGTAGCAAGAGTATAGGCGAACCCCACAAACCATTGAGTAGAAAAGGTTTAGGCAGACCCCAGTAACATTTGTGTAGCAGGAGAATAGGCGGACCACAGTAACATTTCTGTAGCAAAAGTATGGGCAGACCCCTGTAACATTTCTGTAGTAAATAGAGATGAGCGAGCACCAAAATGCTCGGGTGCTCGTTACTCGAGTCGAACTTTCAGTGATGCTCGAGAGTTCGTTTCGAGTAACGAACCCCATTGAAGTCAATGGGCGACTCGAGCATTTTTGTATATCGCCAATGCTCGCTAAGGTTTCCATTTGTGAAAATCTGGGCAATTCAAGAAAGTGATGGGAACGACACAGAAATGGATAGGGCAGGCGAGGGGCTACATGTTGGGCTGCATCTCAAGTTCCCAGGTCCCACTATTAAGCCACAATAGTGGCAAGAGTGAGACACCCCCCCCCCCCCGCACTGTCAGCATAAAGATCGTTCTCCTCTGCCACAGCTGTTACAGCTGTGGCAGAGAAGAATGACGTTAGCCCATTGAATTCAATGGAGCCGGCAATACAGCTGGCTCCATTGAAAGCAATGGGATGCCGGCGATCGCGGGATGAATTGTCGGGAAGGGCTTAAATATATAAGCCCTTCCCTGCAAATCATCCAGAAATTTGTAAAAATAAAAAAAAATATATACTTACCTTGTCTCGGCAGAACGATGTTAGCCCATTGAATTCAATGGAGCCGGCAATACAGCTGGCTCCATTGAAAGCAATGGGCTGCCGGCGATCGCAGGATGAATTGTCGGGAAGGGGTTAAATATATAAGCCCTTCCCTGCAATTCATCCAGAAATGTGTAAAAATAAAAAAATATATATATACTCACCTGGTCCCGGCAGACGGAGTTCAGCGCGGCCAGCGGCAGTCCTCCTGAACTGCTCTGAACAGCTGTGAGTAGTATTCAGCAGCCGGGGATTTAAAATCCCCGCCTGCTGAATGAGCTGCCTCTAATTGGTCACAGCCTGACCAATCAGAGGCAGATTCCACTCACACACCCATTCATGAATTTATGAATGGGTGAGTGACTGCTGCCTCTCATCTGATTGGTCCCGCCGAGCCAATCAGATTGGTCCCGCTGAGCCTCCTCATAGAAAATTGGATTGTAAAATTGATCTGATCCCAGGTGCCAAACTTCCTAAGGGTCGGATCTACAATGTAACTGTTCCTGAGAGGGAGTCCATGAAGGACTATATTCAGGACAGTTTGACCAAGGGACACATTCGACCCTCAGAGTCTCCTGTCTCAGACCCTGTATTGATTACAGGGAGCTCAACCAGATAACAATCAGAAAACAATGCGCTCTTCCTCTCATCCCCGACCTCCTCAATCAGGCTTCCGGGGCTCGGTGGCTCTCCAAGCTCGACCTGAGGGGAGCCTATAACCTCATCTATATTCGGGAAGGGGATGAGTAGAAGACGGCCTTCAATACACCTCCGGGCCACTTTGAATACCTTGTTATGGCTTTGGGGCTATGTAATGCTCCAGCGATTTTCCAAGGGTATATGAATTTGATTTTCCAGGATATCATGGGTTTGTTTGTTGTGGTATACCTGGATGACATCCTGATTTTCTCCCCTGACTGGGAGACACACTGTGTCCAGGTATGAACCGTGCTAACTCACCTCAGGGCTAGCAAATTGTTTGCGAAATTTGAAAAATGTGTTTTCGGTGTTCAGAAAATATCATTCCTTGGGTATATCATTACACCATGTGATATTCAAATGGATCCAGTTAAGGTGAAGGCTATCACGGAATGGGCTCAGCCAGTTACCCTAAAAGCTCTGAAGCGCTTCCTTGGGTTTGCTAATTATTATCGTAAGTTCATTAAGAACTTCTCCGTGGTGGCTTAGCCTTTAACAGATTTCACCAGAAAGGGGGCTGATGTGAGTAATTGGTCTACAGATGCTCTTGCGGCCTTCTCTACCCTGAAGGCTGCTTTCTCTTCAGCGCCTGTCCTCATCCAACCTGATCTATCCAGTCCATTTGTGGTGGAGGTAGACGCCTCTGAGTTTGGAGTTGGAGCGGTACTGTCCCAAGTTCCCTCCTCCCTCACAAACCTTAGGCCTTGTGCCTACTTTTCCAGAAAATTCTCCTCCACAGAATGAAATTACGATGTAGGTAACCGGGAGTTACTAGCTATTAAATGGGCATTTGAGGAATGGAGGCACTTCCTGGAAGTGTATCTAGACTCTGCTAAGAGGTTGAATGCTCCTCAAGCCCGCTGGGCCCTGTTCTTTTCATGGTTCAATTTTGTAGTAACTTACAGACCCGGCTCAAGAAATGTTAAAGCAGATGCCTGGTCTAGGAGTTTTGGTACCCCAGAACCTGCAGAATCTGAGCCAGAGAGTATTCTCTCCCCTTGGGTGGTTCTCGCTGCTGTCTCCTCTGACCTTTCACCCCTGATATAAGTTGCTCAACAATCTGCCCCTGAAGTCTTCCGGAAGGCGAACTATTTGTCCCTTTGTCCTTGAGGTTGAAAGTGTTGGAGGAGACGCATGCTTCTGTCCTAGCTGGGCACCACGGTATCAGGGGTACTCAGGAACTACTGTCTAAAATTTATTGGTGGCCTCATATGGCCAGGGATATCTGGTCTTTTGTAATGGCATGTCCGATTTGCGCCAGGGGGAAGAGTCTCAGGAGACGTCCTGAGGGTCCTCTTCTCCCCTTGCCCAATCCATCTAGGCCAAGGTCCCATCTCTCCATGGTCTTTATAACTGATTTGCCTCCCTCGCTTGGGAACACAGTCATTTGGGTCATAGTCGATCGTTTCACCAAGATGGCACATTTCGTTCCGCTAGGCAAGCTACCTAATGCCAAATTGTTATCTGAAATATTTATCAAGGAGGTGGTTTGACTGAATGGGATTCCGGAGGATATTGTCTCGGATAGAGGGGTACAGTTTGTTGCTCGCTTCTGGCGAGCTTTCTGCAAAAACCTAAATATTAATTTGTCCTTTTCATCGGCATTCCATCCTGAGTCCAATGGACAAACTGAACGCATGAATCAAGAATTGATCCAGTACCTGCAACTTTTTGTTTCTGATAATCAGTTCCGGGGGACTAATTACTTACCTCTTGCCGAATTTGCAATCGATAATCATGTTAACTCGTCTTCACAATACTCACCATTTTTCAGTAATTATGGTTTCCATCCCCGGTTTACATTCTGTACTCCTTCCATTTCTGACACTCTGTCTGCTGATACCTCGACTGATGAACTGTGCACAGTTTGGGCCCAGATTCGTAAGAACCTTGAGTGTTCCCAGGAGAAACTACTTAGGCAATTGAATAAGAGACACACTATTTCTGCACCATTTGTGGTGGGGGAGCAGGTGTTACCATTTTCCAAAAATTTGAAACTTAAGGTTCCGTCCTTAAAACTCGCTCCACGTTTTGTTGGTCCATTCACAATCTCTCAGGTGGTTAACCCAGTGGCTTATAAAGTATCCCTTCCTGCATCTTGGAAGATCCACAATGTCTTCCATAAAGACTTGTTAAAAAGATATGTGACTCCAGTTGTGCCCACCCGTGACCCACCTTCTACACTGGTGCAAGGAGAATTAGAATTTGAGGTGGAAAGAATTGTTGACTGCAGGCGGGTTTGGGGCTTGATACAGTATCTGGTCCACTGGAGAGGTTTCGGCCCTGAGGAACGGACGTGGATCCCTACCAGGAATGTTCATGCCCCACATCTGGTCTGATTATTCCACAGGGCCTTTCCTCTCAAGCCTGCTCCAGGTCGTGGGGGTTCGGTGTCCACCCGTAGAAGGGGAGGTTACTGTCAGGACCGCCTGCTCTCGGGGTCTCCGTGCCCGCACCTCCAATCCTATCACCCGAGCTGATCGGGTGCGGCATAGGGGAGCCCCGGTCTTGGTGACCTCCCCTGGCCTCCAGGGTCCTGGACATTGGCTCTGGTTGCACGCTCCTGTGCTCAGGGGCGGCGCCTGGGTAATTGAGTTGCTAGGGATGCAGCGATGCCGTACCTGTTGCCATGGCATCTATTAGCATGTTCTGCACTCGTTGCTGGATGTCTGGGTCTCTGCACTCGCTGACTTAGGTCTGGGTCTGGCTGCTGGCAGGCTCCCCACCCCAATCAGCTGCTGGGGCAGGAGTTCTGACAGCATTTAAACGTGCCTTTTTCCTTCCAGCATTGCCAGTGTATGTTTGTCTCCAGGCTACACCCGCATTATTCTCATCTGATTTCCCATTGTGACCCTCTGCTTTTGGACCTGACTTTGACCTCGCCTGATCCCTGGTACCGCCTATTCTCCTGTTGCCGACCCGGACTTCCTGACTTGCCTCTGTTTGTCTCTGTATTTGTTTTTAAGTCTGACCCCCTGCCCGGCTTCCCTAGTGAGTATAGGGTCCATCGCCCAGTTGTCACCCTGGGGCCTAGCCCAGGGGGGCAAGTAGGTAGGGGCTGGGGTTGCGGGTAGCTTTTAGGGACTTCCAGTACCCGAACCTCAATTCCGTGACAGCTGCCTCCAGGCTCTGTCAAAACAATTGTTTCTGAGGGCCACCTCCAGGTTCTCGCTGCCAATTTTGAAGAGGTTCACCACTAGAGTTCAGCAAACGTGCTGGTTCCAGCTTCATATGCCCACAAATGTATCGCAGTGCAGTGTCCAGCTATCTGATACTGAGACATAATGAATTGTCCTGGTTTGGCCACTCTAATTTCTTCATAGTACATGCTGTCTTTCCCGGGGGCACTGGTTAACCAGCCCCTCGGGGAGAGGCAGGGGCTGGGACAGACATTAGCTTGCCTGTCGGTGGACTGCCACCTGAATCCCATTAAGCAAGTACGAGCTCTATGTTAGAAAAATTTTTCAGGGGTTCACCTGCACTCTTGGTAAACAAATCTTTCAGGAGTACACCTATACTCTTGGTACACAAATTTTTCAGGTGTTCACCTTTACTCTTGGTACTCAAATTTTTCAGGGGTTTGCCTATAATCTTAGTAAGCAAATGTTTCAGGGGTCCGCCTATACTCTTGGTCAACAAACACCCTGCACTCTCGCTCAAAAAAACTTTCAGGTTCTCACCTGCAATCTTGGTAAAAAAAATTCTTCTTTTTAAAATGGGTTGTTTTCTTCATTAAAAATATGTGTTTGTGGCTAATGAAATACTACGACGGAGGTGGCATGAAATGGCAGTTACAATCATATATTAATTTGTCTCCAATTTGTTAGCTATTAAGCACAATTTTAAAGTCTCACATGTCGTACGGAAACGTATCCCGGAATGGTGTCCATCTTTGGCCACTAATTTCTTTACAGTTCATGCAGTCCTTCCCTAGGGCACTGGCTAACAAGCCCCTTGCGGAAAGTTAGGGCTGAGACAGGCAGCAGCTTGCCTGTTCGTGGACCGCCACCTGGATCCCATTAAGCAAGTATGAGCTGTCACTCAAAAAATCTTTCAGGTTTTTACCTGAACTCTTGGTAAACAAATCTTTCAAGGCTACACCTATACTCTTGTTAAGCAAATCCTTTTAGGGGCTCACCTATACTCCTGGTAAACAAATCTTTCAGGGTTTCAACTACACTCTTGGTACACAAATTTTTCAGGGGTTCACCTATACTCTTGGTAAACAAATCTTTCAGGGGGTCACTTGCACTCTGGGTAAAAAAATCTTTTGTTTTAGATTGGGTTGTTAAATTGTGGAGATGTGCAGAAGTACTAGCATCTGAGTCCCCTTTATGCCCACGTTTGTGGCTCATGAAATTTTCTGACGGAGGTGGCATGGGATTGGAATTATGTTCATACGTTAATTTATCATCAATTCTCATCAGCATCGTGGGCTATCACCCACAATTTCAAAGGGGGTCGCTGCCGAGCCCTGCCAACCCTCTGCAGTGTGTGTCTCCGGTTCCTCCTCATCCAATACACACTTATAAATAGGTATGAGGGTGGTGTGGCTATCAAGTGACTGTGTGGCATGAGGACAGCTGAACGCTGCGCTCTGAAAAATTTCAGTACGCTGTGGATGCAGGCTCATGCCTGCGTCCTGGGGGGGATTGGACAGCAATGCCAGCATGTAACCCAGGAGAAGAGGAAGTGGTGTCACCCGCAGGTGGTAATTGGCCTTCGTTCCACCTAGTGTGGTCATTAGCTAAAATATGCCAGCGCGTGTGCCTTGCTTCTTATGGTCTGGCCCAATTAAATTGTTAGGGGGATGACCACCAGGCTCTTGCCACTAATTTGACCTAATAGTGCACCCTGGGAGCCACAGATGCATCCATGCATGCTGCCCATGCTGTTTCTTATCCATTTCTGTTGTGTTTCCATCACTTTCTTATATTTTCAGGTGAATCACACACCCTCCGCTATGCAGAGCATGGGTCACCTTGAAAAATGCTCGAGTCTCCCATTGACTTCAATGGTGTTCGTTACTTGAATTGAGCTCTCGAGCATTACAAAAAGTTCGACTCGAGTAATGATCATTTTGGTGCTCGCTCATCTCTAGACTAGATCCATACAATTTTCTCTTCCTTACTTTATGTTCACTTGTTGCTGTAAACATGTATGCAATAATGCAAAGCTTATTATTATGCAATGACAAATCAAACAAAATTATTTTGAAAAAAAATAATCTACTCAAATTCTATCAATATGCCGTGTTAGTGCAATAAATTGTATGCAGCAATATATACGGTATCCATGAGTGCATTTATAAATGGACCAAAAATTTAGTGAGGTACTCCAAATACTAGACTTGCCCCAACACAAACAAATGCCATCCCCTGACATGTAATGTGCAATACTCTGAACGCAAAGCTGAATAATCAAGTATTTCTCCCAGGACTCAAGCCCAGGAGCTCCTGTACTGCAAGGGGCAGCTCTACCTGTTGAGCTATCCAGCCCTCTGACAAATTCCTCTGCTAACCTTTATTCTTGTCCCTTATCCAGTCTCTGTTTCTTTGATTGCTCCACCATATTTCCATGATTGCACATCCTATATAAACCTGTCTCTGTCCCTCCATCAGTGCATGAATATTGAGCTCCCAGCCTATAATCAAGCTCCTCTTCTTCCTGCTATTCTATCTACAAAAAGCTGCTCTGTGTAACGAACTTTGACTTCCCCCAACTCCACTACCTGCCTGCTCTTCTTGTATTGCTAGCAGATACTACCAGTGTAGTAACCTCTGGCTTACCCCCACTCTGCTACCCACCTACTCCTTTTGTACTGTGAACCGATACTGCCCATGTACCAACCACTGGCTTTCCCTGACCTTGCTACCAATGCGCACTGGTTAACACAGAGACTCCAACCCTAAGCCAAATCATTACAATTTATTTAAATAAGTGATAACTAATCATGCTTTTTGTGGCAGTCATGTGAATAGTCTGATGCCCTAATGCCAAATTGAGGAATTGTATCTTCTTCCCAGCCGTAATCTCAGCATTGTTTGAAGCACCAATCAGCAGCTGTTACATGCAGTCAATCAGCTAATTGAAAACACACTTGTTTTTCTGTGTATATGAACAAGTAAAACTTCATGATAGTTGTTATAACTTCCAACATAATGATCAAGGTGATGACGCGAGACTGGTGCTAGGAGAAACTTTAAAGAAATTTACAGAACTAGACAAGACTTACAGTTCCCAGCTCATTTTTGCCTCCATAAGCTGGAAATTACATCATACTGTAATTAAGCTGGGCATATCATACTACAGGAGCAATCAAAGCATCGCTAGTTGTGGTCCCCTAGGGGGGGCTGAAAAAAGAATATAAAAAAGATCGACAAAGTTTTACGAATTGTAAAAAAAGTAATAAAAATTTAAAAAATTTCCCCTTTTGCCATTTCTATAATAAAAACATCTAAATCATAAAACAAAAATACATATTTGGTATAGCAGCGTCCATAAAAATCTGATCTATCAAAGTAGCATATTGATTACACAGTGAATGTTATCCGAAAAGAAAAAGAATGCCAGAAATGTACTTTTTTGGTCACCCTGTCTTTCAGAAAAAAATGCAATAAAAAGCAATCCAAAAATCGTATGTTTTTCGACATGGTACCAATGTAAGCTACATGATGTCTCGCAAAAAATGAGCCTTTGCACAACTACGTTGCCGGAAAAATAAAAAAGTTATTGATAGTAGAAAATGCAGCAAAAATTTTTTTTTTTTTTAAATTAAATGTCTTTAAAAATAAATAGTAGTACAGCAAAAAAGAACAAACTATACAATGTTGGTATCATAGTAATTGTACTTACCCATAGAATAAGGTTATTGTGTCATTTTTGTTTCAGTTTGTACGCTGTAGAAACAAGACGCAATGAAAGATGACAGAATGTCGCTTTTTTATTTTTCATTTTACTCCACTTCAAATTTTTTTTTTTTGATTTTCAGTACATTGTATGGTACATTAAATAGAACTATTGAAAAATAAAACTAATCCTTCATACAGCTTTGTTGATGGTTAGCAAAGGAGTTACAATTTTTTTTTTATAGGGGGGAGGAAAAAACGAAAATGGATAAAAAAAAAGGCTGACTCATTATGGGGAATCAGCAAGAAATATGCTAGGAGCATTTTACAAAGCATTTTGTTCTGGTGAGTTAATCCTTACTCATGGATATTATTCTGTGTAAATGTATGCATTGTATTATACCAGATATGATGTAAACATGCTCATCTATTTCCCCAGAGACAGTTTCTCAATAGTATTTAAGAAAATACACACTGAGGGCTCAGTCAGATGGGCATTTTTTTGTGCAATTTTTTTTTTTGTGCAAAACGCATGTGTAAAAAAGTTTGCGTGACCGAAGCGTGGTCACGCAAAAAAAACGCACTCGGCAGAATTCGCAATGAGTAGTTAAACGTGCATTAAGCTTTGAGTATCCTGAACTTTATCTTGGTCCATCTAATACTGATCCAGGGCACTACAAGTGTTATAAATTGCGGGCAATTAAGCCTCCGCTTCATTCTGCTTCTGGTTCGACCCAGATGTGCAAGACTTTACTGGACTTTGAGACGTGTCGTCACGAGATGATATTTTTTTTGGCTGGTTTATGTTGCGTGTATGTAGGCTTTCATCTTGCATGCAAGAGGATGCGCTTGGGTACCTTAATATGGACCAACCTAGTGCTAGCAATAGTCCTGGGCTGGTCAGGAGGAGGACAACGACTAGGAGATACTTTGTGCTTCTGATGGTGTCACAGGATGAACATATTGAGCAGTTTTATTCCCTTTACACAGACCTGAGGCGTTACCCAGAAAAGTTTGTCACCTTTTGTCGTTTGTCAGTTGTGATGTTCTATGAACTTCATTCAGGGATTACGCACAGAGATACCAACATGCGTGAGTGTGTCTGTGCAGAACAAAGATTCCTGGTCACTCTGCAGTAAGTTGCTACCTGTCTCTAGGTGTCATCATGTATGTTTTAATGTTTTAGCCCTTCCCTTTGTAGCCTTTGTATCTTTGATGAGAGCTGTTTTGGTAAGGCTGCAGCTTTGATTCCCATGCACATTTGCAAAGCTTACAGCTATACCTGAAACAACATGACAGGCTCCTTGTCGACGGTACATATGGTTTGGCATTTCTGTAATTAAAAGGCATACATTTTTAGTTGTTAAGGTTCCCTTTTTATAGGCATTAATGCCTAATAAAGCACACTGTGTGGCGAAGGCCATTTGTCTGCGCTGCCCACCCCCACACGGCCCATAGAAAGGATTCTGTGTTAATGGAGTCACAGGGCTTGGAAAACATGTGTTGTTTTTTAAAACACTTCATGTAGCCCCAAAGTATGTTTTTTACAATCATGCCCTTTGACACAGCGAAGTGCGTGCACAAAATTAGCACCATTTGTGAGAAAAGCGTGTAGCCCAATGTTCGATGTTTTTCATTCATCAGTGGAAAGTGGTATTGTACTTATATGATTGTGTAGCATCTTTATGGACTCTGCTTTGCTAAACCCAGGCCACTGGTAGCGTTTTTTTTTTCCTATGAGGCACTTTTAAGATAGCTGACTTGCTCATAATAATGTGTATTTGTTCTCAGCACGTGAGAAAACAAATGAGCTGACGGCAGAGCTCGGATCACCTTATGTTTAATTTCAGCAATGTTTTGTTCGTGCAATGGGTAATTTTTGTTAGCGCTTGCTGACCTAAGTTCCTTAAAATGTCATCCTTGCCATCATTTTGAAGATGTTTGTTAATTGGGTGGGTGTAATATTTCCTAGGCTTGTCATAAATGTTCTAATATGCAGACTGTAATTAAAATGACAAGAGCTGCCAACTTCTGCCCTCTGGAAAGTGAGGCAATACAGTGTTTGACAAATGAAGTACCATAAATCCCTTGGGGCCAGTATTTTTAATGTAGAAAATTTTAATCCAGAACAACAAACACATATTCGGTGTTTTTGGCCAAGTGTATCTGTGGTAAATTTGCTTTTTGGCCCAGACAAATATAGTGCCAGGTGTAATTGTGTTCTTGATGCGTACCCATGTTTGTGTCAGTTGAAGCTGCAAGATTTGTACCTTCATTGTAAGATCTCTTCTTTATCTCCTCTTTCCCCAGGTTTCTGGCTACTGGAAATTCCTTTCATTAGCTGCAGTTGGCTTTCTGGATTGGCTGCTCTACTATTGGTGGAATCGTCAGGTAAACCTGTGACTGCCTTTGGCAGCGTCTTGTTCCTTTGGTGTTGATTTTTCCTTTTAGTCAAGATTGGATGGACGTCTCTGCGGGTTTTATGGACACTGCACAGTTTCTGAACTGCATTGGGGCATTGGACAGGAATCATATTCCTGTCCAAAAGCCACCTAACTCAAGGTCTCAGTATTTCAACTATAGGCAGTTCTTTTTGGTGGTCCTCCTTGCTGTTGCTGACAGCAACTATCAATTCCTGCTGGTTTGTATTGGGTCATTTGGGAGTGCTGGGGATGCTCACATTTTCAGAGCCTCAGAATGGGTAGCCGGCTGAAAGATGAGCAGTTTTCTGTGCCTGCGCCCCAGACCCTTCCTGGCTAATCAGATCCAGAAGCCACATTTGTCTTTGTGGCGGATGAGGTATTTGACCTGGTTAATCATGTTATGCATCCCTTTGCTTGCAGGAAAATAGACACCAGGAGGCAGGTTTTTAATTACTATGTCACACGTGCCCGGAGTTATGTGGAGTGTGAGTTTGAGATTCTCGCTAATCGGTGATGAGTGTTACTAAGCACCATTTAGCTGGCTCCAGAAAACATGTCTGCTGTAATTTGCACGTGTGTGTTGCGCCACACTTTGTGCCAGCAACATAATACTGTTTTGGAATACTGTGGATGCTTTGCCCACTGCTTTTGGGGGAGACGTTTTGGAGGAGCCTTTACAGTATGGTAGGCCACCACGCTCTGCCATCCAAGTCAGGGACATCTTTGTAGATTACTTCCTCTCTCCACAGGCAGTTGGACCATATGCAAGGAATTTAATGAGCTGGATTCTCCAGATAGTTTTTTTTCTCTGTTTAAGCTGGCTGTGCCCACCTTTTTTCTTAGTTAAATCATTCTTGGTCTGTACGTTGGTACGTTTTTAGTTAGGGACTTAAAAAATAACGTAGACCCTTGACATGGGTTGTGAGCTTGCACTAATTTGTCCATCTTCTGCTCGATATACCAAGTGTGATATCCCCCTTGGGGCCTTTTTGGAAACTTTTTGGCAAGGAGCAGAAGGTGGCTAATGTAGTGAACCAATACCTCATTTTTGCCCTCATTCAAGGGACCGCCTTTAAAAATAAGAGGTGTGATGTTCATTTTCTTCAACAGTGGGACTTGTTGCAATTTGGTGCTAAGTTTGGTAAGCTCTGTTTTCCCAGGAAAGAAGCTCAGCATTTTTGTGTCTGTTGTGAAAATTAGGCTGGCTGTGATGGGAAGTTTTGACCGGCACATTTACAATTGGGTGGCAGATTTTGGTGACAATGTGTGTCCACTACATCAAACATTAAATTCTATACAGCTTTAAGGGCATATTTAGTGTTACCAGAGATGCATGGCTGAGCATTCTCAGCATATCTGGTGCTGCTGCCAAAATAATTATGTTGGCTGATAGAAAAATTCACATACATCATTCAAAGTAAGTCCTACTCATAGTGTCTTTAAAATAATCGCTGACAGAGACTATATGTTTTAGATAGGTGTGATGTAAATGTTTGGTGGAGGATTTTCAAATCTTTTCCTAGATTTCTCATTTGTAAAACCTATGTGTTGCATTTGCTTGCTGGTTGTCAGACCACAATCATGTGTTGACATTTTTTTTCACAGATATTGCTCACCTTTTTCAAACATCAATGCTTGCCATGCAAGGCTGAATTGTTAATTCCTAAGTGATTTTACAAGGCTACCAACACCTTGCAGTTGTAGAAGCTCAAGTATTATTGGATGGATCACAGTTGTAAGCATGTGTTAACAGGGACTATTCTGGCCTACATCCTTCCCTTTTCTTGGATGAATGGACTGTGTCCCCTCTAAACTATGTATGTTTTTCAATGTGAAATCCATGTATTGACCTGAGTACATTATTGTACCATGGCAAAAATGCCTAGCAGGTCTAAGCACTCAACCACAATAAAAGGCTGCTTATGTTAAAAGCCATAATGGCTTCCCTGGAAAAAAAATGGGTCCAAACAAGGTACACAAGTTGTGTCAAGGAGTTAATTTCAGCACATTTTTTTTTCTTTTACATTTCAAATAATGTAGTTCACCTGGGACAATATACTTCCCCTTAAAGTGTCTTGCAGCAAGCATTTTACCTCTGACATCTGAAAGACCTCCCTGTGTTTATAAAAAAGTGTTCTGTTGTGTTGAATGTTAAAGACTGTAATAAATAAATAACAAAATGATGATTGTTTTTTTTTAAGATTAAAATATGTATAAAGATTGTGGCTATAAATAAAGAGCCAAGATGGATCACATTGTTTTGTTAAACAATTTTCTTCCCTCTTCTGGGATGGCACGAAACACAGCTTCTGGTTGTAGATGATGGACCAGCTGGAGCAATGGCAATGCAGGGCCCTTTCTGCACCCAATAAGCTTAAGTCAATGTGGCATTGAAAGATCCATGGACGATGGCATGGACAGGGACTTGTGGAGGTGGATGCTGGATGGAGCAACCTCTGTTCCATCATCGAGAAGTAATGGGCTCACCACTGATGGAGGTTGGCCAGGCATTCCCGGAGTCCATCTAGGCCACTCTGCAGCATTTCGATCTGCAGATAACACAGACAGATTTGCTGGAAGAACCAGGCCATCCTCTCCTCAGGGAAAACATATCGCCATGCTGTGGGTCCAAACAAAACAAAAATTAATGGAAAAATGAGTCTTAACAACACAACAAATACACATTTTTTTTTGTTGTTAATATAATTTGAGTGTGACTAAGCAAGAAACATCAGAAAATGTGTGTGTCCCTTGCTCTGCCACTGTGGGTGGAGACAGCATTTCTTAAGTCAACTGTGCGCATTGTTATAACTGTCAAATATTCAAGGGCACTTTTGGCTGCCTCTCCTACTGTTATACCAGATGGTTATTTGTTTAGGCCCCAGTATGTAACCTGTGTGTTGCAATTACCTGTCACAGGGCGGGACAAGTCCAAATTGGGTCTCTCAACCTCCACCAGAGGTTTTGGGGACCTCAGAGGAGCCATCCCCACAGGGGAACCCGCTGCTGAACTTTCAACAGTTGCTGGAGGCTCTTCTGCTGACAAGGAGAGCAAGGCATTGTTTGCGAATCTTGGCAAAATCAAGCAAATCTTATAGATGGCAGTATGCTTTTTTAAAGTGTGTGGTTTTTAACATTGACCAGGTGGCTCCTCCAGAGTAGCTTGTGGTGGAGGTGGGGCCTGGCAGGCCAGCTGCAGTGTGGAGGAGCCGGCCTGGGCAGATTCCACCTTGTGACTGTTCTGTTGGGAGATTAAAGTGAAAAAAAAAACATTAGCCACAATTCCCACAAGAGCATCATGGTTGTAATTACATATTGAAGGAAGGCCTTGAAATATCCCATGAGCTACGAACACAGACCATGTGGCATGGCCTTTTTTCCAACTTCTCCAACACTGCCAAAGGGTGTAATGAAGCCACGTGGTTTTTACAGCTTCAGAAATTAAACAGTTATGAACAACCCTTAAATAAATTTCAAAAACACTCCCATGGCCAGGGGCATGAGACAGCTGTCTGACTTCTGGCTATAAAATTTGCATCATGCACACAATGGCATCCCACACTTCACACTCCATGCAAAGAGTTGAATCTGCAAGTTTGCGCCAGTATGTTCCTGTTACTAAAGTTTACTTTTTATGTGTTGCACTAGGTCTAAAAGTGCATAATCCACAGGCTAAATAGTCACATGATCTGACAAACTAAAGCTTCTTCTTTTGGCCTGCCCAATATCAATATGTGCGAACACTTTCCAATCACACCCAAACACACTCCTTTTACCTCTTTCACGATGATGCAGTTTGCAGCAAATCATGTGCAGGCACCATGGGTACTTTACTTTCAGGTCGCTCCACCTCTCTTCTAATTGTATCCGATTCCACACAGTCCCATACTTGCGTGCCATCACCCTTTTGATCTTCCACAAGGTACTTTTCTTATTCTTGTGGGGGTGCAGGTATGGCCCATGTTTCCCATCATAATCTAGCTGCTCCATCATCTGGAACAGCAGACGGTTTTGTGCCATCCTAGGGGTGAGGTGTGGCCAGACATCTTTTAGTTTTGTTTTAAAGATCCAAAATGGCGCTGCCAAGGCACTATCCAGCGTAACAGGCATGTAGGGGACGCACTTTAGTGCACGGGGTTGGGCTCGAACATATGATGTGAGACGCACAGTTGACTCCTCCTATCGCATTTGTCTTCTTGTGAATCTTCGCCAGTCACCTCAAACTGGCGTACATTTGCACTGCCTGGTCGTCCATACAAGAGAAAAATTAATGTGAAAACTTGGATTGCAGGAAAGAAATCCAAATACACTCCAATGCGAAGCATACAAACAAAACGTGCCACAACAGTTGTCTAAAACATGCTTCATGGGCGGACAAGTGGATAGACGCAGGTGAGTAACATTGGAGGACCACAGCACCCCTGCTAATGTGCTTTGGGTCTAAAAAGCAATGAGGACTATTGAGGCCATGTCCAAAGTATAGAACACCTATTCCTACAAGATTTGTCAAGCTTTTGATGTTTGTTGCCATTATCTAATGATCACTGCAGTCTTTTTGCCATGGCTAAAGTGTAGCAGTAATCAAATGTTGTGTGATGTCTGAAAGCAAACATTTGAATGCTTACTTATTTACCCATAACATACTGACTGTAGGTGTGTGTTGACCATTACTGCCTCACTTTTTGGTCACAACCAAAACAAAAACAAAGGGGACATGGCCTAAAAAAGGCAGTGTAGATTACAACCCTGAGCTCACCAAATATTATATGGGAAGGGGCAAGGGGAGTGAGGAGATAGAGGCTATTTTCCATTTAGTCCTTCATCTTTACTTTACTTACACAATTGCGAGTATGAAAAGCAACCAATACGCTAACCTTCCTTCAACCACTGTATCAAGCTAGGATGACTAACTGCCTTTGAGCATAGCTAAACGTGTGATTACTGATACCAGTTTAAAGATTACCCAAGTGTCAGCACACAATACAACAGTTCATATCGAAAATGTGTTTTATTATAAAACAAAAAAGGCTTGCTAACGAGCCTTGGCCCAGACAAACATCAAACAGAGATACATTACAAAAATCAACATTTGTAAACAAAAAAAACAGCACACAATATTCCCATGTAATATCTTTTTGGAATATAACCAGTTATTATCCAGATTTGGTGTCTATACCTCGAACCATTTTAACCCCTTAGTGACCAAGCCTGTTTGCGCCTTAAAGGGGTTGTCCCGAGGCAGAAACGCAAAATTTCATATTAGCCCATTCCCCCTGTCACCCCCCGTCATTAAGCAGCCCTTGTGAGCGGTTATAAACCGCATTGTACTTACACGTTCGCAGAAAAAATGACTTTTAAAACTTCTCCCCCTAAGATGGCGCCTGCTGTGTCCCTGGGTGCGTTCCACGGTGCACCGCTCGCTCTTCCTGGATGCCTCATGCGCGCTCCCGAGACGCCGGTCACGTGAGCAGGTGACTGACGTCATCGGTGGAGGCGTGTTCTTGTAAATGAATGGAACGCCGATCCAGCCGCCTGATTGGCTGGTCGGCAGAAAGCGTCACAGCGGGAGGTGCAGTCTACCGGAGAAAACAGCAAACAGCTGTTTCTCCCAACTCTTGACCACACAGAAGCGCAGGTAAGTACACCTTTCCTCTGTACTCTTTTATGCATTGATTAGCACAGGATCATTGCCTTATGCAGTGAGTCTGTGCATATTTAAATGTATAGTGCATGCCCTGCATAGTAATGTGTAGTACATTTTTATAGTGCCTGCCATGTGCTGCGTTTTTTTTTTCCTGCTGTGTGCTGCTATGGCGACAGCAGTGTTTATTGCGCATGCCGCCTGTTTCCATTCGCCTTTTTTTGCTCTTTTTTTTTTTTTTTGTGCCTGCCGTGTGCTTTCATGTGCCTGCAGTGTTATTTTTTTATTTTTTTGTGCCTGCCGTGTGCTTCCATGTGCTTGGCGTGTTCCCCTTTTTTTTTGTGCCTGCCGTGTGCTTCCATGTTTTTTGGGGGTTTTTTTTGTTTTTTGCCTGCCGTGTGCTTCCCCTTTTTTTGGGCCTGCTGTGTGCTTCCATGTGCCTGCCGTGTTCTAACATGTGCCTGCCGCGTGCTGCTTATTTTTTCTGTGCCTGCCGTGTGCTCCTTTTTTTTTTGTGCCTGCCGTGTGCTTCCATGTTTTTTGGGGTTTTTTTTTGTTTTTTGCGTGCCGTGTGCTTCCCCTTTTTTTGGGCCTGCTGTGTGCTTCCATGTGCCTGCCGTGTTCTAACATGTGCCTGCTGTGTGCTTTTGTGTGCCTGCCATGTGCTGCTTTTTTTTCTGTGCCTGCCGTGTGCTTCCGCGTGCAAATTTTTTTTTTTTTTTTTTTTGTGCCTGCCGTGTGCTTCCATTTTTTTTTTATTTTTTGCGCCTGCTGTGTGCTTCCATTTTTTTTTTTTCCTTTTTTGGCTGCCGTGTGCTTCCATGTGCTGCAATGTGCATGTGACTGCAAACTGCTTCGAATCAGCATACATTCCGCACAGTTCATTCATGCAATAATCATGCAATCTTCGGAAAATTTGCATGGAATAGACATAGCATCTGCATGCAATCTACACAACAAACACTGCCTTCAATCGACACTATTTACCTGCATTCTACATACAATATGCATGCTATCTGCCTACAGACTGCGGATAATGCTAGCTATCAACAATCTGTCCACAATCGCCCAGTAATCAATCTAAAATTTGCCTAAATTATGCCTGCCAGGGACATTTTAAAACATTGTTATTAGAAAATGCTGCTGCTTCCATAAATGTTCTTGAAGTGCCACTAACTTGGTTTTTTTGGGGGGTTTTTTTTATTAGTTTTTTTGTAGTACAAATCAAGCACCAACATGTTCCAGGAAGATCTTGAATTTGAGGAGCTTGATTATTCATCAGATTCTTTTGGAGAGGTAAGTTTTTGCTGAAAATGGAAAGGTTGAAGCAAACCAATGGCAATAAACATAATAATTTTTCTATTTTATTTTTAACAGGACTGCCAATCTGAGAGCGAGGAAAATGAGGAGGATTTCCCCGAAACTCGGCAATGTTCTGCGGTATGTCTTGAAATATGTATAAAAAGTTTTTGGTTTAATGTTTGAAACCGCAACTAGGCATCAGTCCCGTACAAGTTATTATTTCAATACATTATTTCGTGTGTGTGTGGGTATATATACACACACACACACACGGGTATGTATACACACACACACGTAGGATCGAGTGTATGTGTACACACACACACACACACGTAGGATCGAGTGTATGTGTACACACACACACACACGTAGGATCGAGTGTATGTGTACACACACACACACACACGTAGGATCGAGTGTATGTGTACACACACACACACACGTAGGATCGAGTGTATGTGTACACACACACACACACGTAGGATCGAGTGTATGTGTACACACACACACACACACGTAGAATCGAGTGTATGTGTACACACACACACACACGTAGGATCGAGTGTTTGTGTACACACACACACACACGTAGGATCGAGTGTATGTGTACACACACACACACGTAGGATCGAGTGTATGTGTACACACACACACACACGTAGGATCGAGTGTATGTGTACACACACACACACGTAGGATCGAGTGTATGTGTACACACACACACACACACGTAGGATCGAGTGTATGTGTACACACACACACGTAGGATCGAGTGTATGTGTACACACACACGTAGGATCGAGTGTATGTGTACACACACACGTAGGATCGAGTGTATGTGTACACACACACACGTAGGATCGAGTGTATGTGTACACACACACACGTAGGATCGAGTGTATGTGTACACACACACGTAGGATCGAGTGTATGTGTACACACACACACACGCGTGTACGTGTTAATGCATACACACCCGTACGTGAGTATATACATAGAAACACGTACGTACATCTGTGTATATACATACAAACTCGTACGTACGTCTGTGTATGTATGCACATATACATACAGGAATCTGTGCCCTGCCTAATAAGGATGAGCATGCCGCTTTCAGCAACACCATACAATTAAAAATGTACCCCTTCCTTTTTTACTAAAACATTAAATACAGTATTCTTCATATTAATCCCTTCTTAGGTTCAACAACAACTGTTAGACTCGCTATATGCTCAGGCGGACATAAGCAGTCTACAGTGTTTTCAGAACGATCCGCAGGGTCCACCAGAAGCGGGTGCTTCAGGATCCACTGAAGATCCCCATGGCAGGCTTGGCAACAAAGAGTGGTGTCACTGTGGGCAGTGCATTTGCATGCCCACAGTGGCAGAGTGTGTCTGTTGTCGAGAACACGAAGTAGTCCTACAGATGTTACCAGAAGCTTGCGTATGTGTTACACAACATCCGTTATTTGCCCAGTATGCGCTTGTACGTGAAAACCTAGAACACGCCATAAGACTATCGGCACTGGTCACCCGGAAACAGTACGACACCACAAACAATAGGTATTTATAATAATTTTATTGTACAACACAATACAATGCAAGTATAATTTTTAACAAAGGAAAAATATAATTGGAAAAGGAAAAAAGGTTAGTGAAAAAGGCAACCTGGAAAAACTTAAGATATCAATGCGTTTTATTTTGTTTTCATGTAGACTATTTAAAATGTTTTAATAAGTTTAGAAATATTAATGTATTTCCCTTTTTTTTTAGGGTTATGCGTGTGGGCGCATATCGCTCTTATACAGCGTGGATACACGGATTCTTGGGGAAAAACAATAGAATCCCCATACCAGCATGCGTTATAAACTCTATACGTACAGCTTACCCAGATCCGCATGGAAATTACACGGGTTTTCAATTCTACATGGACCTGACTGAAAGCAATTTGGATTTCAATTTGAACCTGTAGGAATGTTTTAATTTGTGCTATTTTGTTTTCTTGATTTACATATTTAAAAATGTGAATACATTTTTTTGGGAAATATATACAGTGTGTGGCTTTTATTTGTAACGTCTCGACCATAATCACTAATAGTTCCATCAGTATGTATATACATGACTACATATGCGTATGTTAGTGTGTATAATATATACACACACAAACTGTGGGTTGTGTGTGTATGTATTTTGACACACATCTGTATGCCTGTGTATCTATCTGCCTGCCTCTCTCTATCTGCCTGTGTATTCGTTTGCAGGTCTCTATAAGGGAGGAGGGAGCTGTCCAGTGCTGAACCTTTCCCCTGCACAGCGAGGCAAGGCTTCGTTATAGCAGGGAGCTGTCCAGTGCTGAAGTCAGTAGAAAGGACTGTAATAGCTCCAATGCACTCCCAACATCGATGGTGTGATGGATAAAAATAGTTTTATTCACCGAAATATGTGTGGGTATATATGCGTGTACACACACACACACACACACACACACACACACATTATATTATATTATATTATATATATATATTATAATATAATATTATATATCTATATATATCTACATATCTATTATTTGTAACGTCTCGATCACATATATATTGTAACATACATACATAGACACACACGTGTGTGTGTGTATATATATATACACACACACACGTGTGTGTGTACGTGTGTGTGTGTGTGTATATATACATACACACATACGTGTGTGTGTGTGTGTATATATATATATATATATACACACACACACACACACACGTGTGTGTACGTGTGTGTGTGTGTATATATATATACACACACACACACGTGTGTGTACGTGTGTGTATATATACATACACGTACGTACGTACGTACGTGTGTGTGTGTTATATATATATATCTATATCTATATATATACAGTAACATACATACATAGACACACGTGTATGTGTGTATATAATCTGTGTGGGTGTGTATGAGAGAGATTATATATCTCCCAGACAGACGTATGCATGTACACGTGGACAAGGTGCGCGTGCGTATGTATTCGCAAACACATGCACCTACTTTGTAATTAATGTTAGTGCAATAACTTACATCAAAAAAAAATTTGCAATGAGGTATTGGTTAATAAAATGACCAAATTAAGAATTTGTGCAAAAACATTTTATAAATATTATTGCTATATTTTTAAATAAGTGTCATTAATTTGGTCATTTTACCGTAAGCCCGCAATCCACGACAAGGATCCTCATTCTCTTGCGAGACCTATCTAAAAAAATTAAAAATTCCCTAACTAAAAATTCTACCGTAAAGGACCGAATTTGTTACAAAATGTTAGAAATTAATAAAAAATGTTAAATTAGTTTGAAACACCCGTGGAAAAATGCATAGGATTTATGGGATAAGACCGGCAACGTTTCACATTGTACCAGTTATACATTCTATACAAAAAAGGCATTTTATGCAGGTGATTGCAAAGAGTACAAAGGGATGTAAATGCAATTAACAAAAGGGACTAGAGGGCATAGGAAATAAATAAGGATAAGTGACCAAAATGTTAAATAAATATCACTATACACACACATGGAAATAAGATTAGAACGCACATGTAAACTATACAAAAGACAAAGCAAGTAATAAAGAGACACAGATAAGAGACAGACAAACCGTTGAAAATTGTAGTTCACGTATTTACAATAGACAGACATGAAACAATAGTTGCACATGATACAAAAATATTACTAAATTTTTTGTTACAGTGTGTTGTTTTTTTTTTAAATTTTATAAACCACAAAATTTTTTCTTGATTACCTTGGAAATCGACTTTGAAATTTGTGAACCAATTCCTCTTCACTGGGTTTCACAACAGGTGCAATATTATGTGGGAATTCTGAGGATTTTGAATGCCAGGAGATGGACATCTCACCTTTGGCGAACATCACAATTTCACGAATAATGTCAAATACAAATGCAATGGACTTAGGCTCATAAAGAGCTTTCAAAATCCACTGCTTCCGTGCTTTGGAGTACTCCACTCGGTAACACTTCCGGTCCTCTATCCCGTCTTCTGATTGCGTTCTTCTGAGCTTTTGAATCCTACCTACGTTGTAATTGTGGTCTAGAACAGCAAGTTGTGTTCTAGCCACCATTCCGTCATAAAAAAAATGAATTCGTTTGGGCCTGTATTTCAATACACTGGCGTGAAAAATCTCCAAATCGCCAGTGTGACAAAAATTGGAAAGATGACGGATGTCTTTCAGTAAACTTGTTTTCAGAACCACTGTTTTGACTTTGGTATGTGCTGTACTGTTAGGGGCTAACAAAGAGGTGGTTGGTTCAAGAAGCGCGTGACTGCAGCGGTGATATTGGGCATTGTTCTCCCACTCGTGAACGTCGATGATGTGATTTGTTGCCGATTTCCATTTTTCTACAAGTAATTCGGGATTTTTTTGACTAGTATGCGAACACCACCACAGATGATTTTTGAGGCTCGATATCCACAGGGAAATGGTTGCACAGTTTGTGCTTTTGGAAGCCACAAGCAACTGCTTGCCGACAGCTTTGGCCACATGCCAGACATCAAATTCGTGCAAAATTTCTGGGAATTCCTGGCGCATTACCTTACGTATGGAGACATGACGATCAGTTGCGACTATTTGAACGTTTAATCCATCGGCGATCAATTCAAGTAGTGTTTTCCGGAATGCAGTGGTTTCGAGCGATACTGACGAAGCAGGTGGAACAAGTTGTTCCACCGTGAAGCCCACAATTATTTTGCTGTTCAACTCCAAAAAAGTATAAACGGTGTACTTTGCAGAAAAACCCGGGCTATCTGATTGCCCATCGCCAGCTAAATACAAGGGTGTTGATTTCATTTCTGCTATGAGATTTGCCCTCTGCTGCATCCAATGATTATCTATCACTGGGAATAATAAGTGATGTTGGTGGCGGTAGAAAGTGGTTTTTGAGATTCCTTGAAGTTTCAGAATATGTAGCATATTATAAACTTTTGCAAAATTAGATCCGCTGAGAAGGACACTGGAAGCAAGTAAAATGTTCCCAGCCGGGCAATTGTGGATGAGTGGTTGGCTCGCCACAAGTTGCAGGTGTGGCCTCTTTCACAGAAAGATTTCACAATTACCATTGATCCCTTTGGGAAAATCTTGACGTGAGTTAGTTTAAGAAAGCATTGCTTTCGGTAAGGGCAAGGGATCATTGAAAATAAACCCATCAAGGAGCTTTTGAAAACTATGTACTTTTCTTCAGCGGATGGGTCCATCTCTGTTGGAGCTAATGTTTCAAATTCTGGAAAGGGGTAGCTCAAGGGGTTTTCGGAATCAGAAGGAATGGCAAAATCCTCACTACCGGAACTCTCCGATGCTTGCGATGCTCTGAATGTCGAGTCATTTGGATCATCAGAAAAAACACTTGAAAGGCTTTCCTCAAAAGTAGAAGCAATATTGCAACTTGAGGGTTGCATATTGATTCTACCGGCCTCATTTGCTGTTTTGGATATTGGGCTCTCTTCTCGTATCTCTTGGAAGGCAGTATTACCTATATTGGTTTTTAAAGGTGTAGAAGAGCACGGAGTGCCCTGTGGGATTTTAAATGAAATTGGATGCCGGTGTGGACTGGCTTCTACTTCATTGCATTGGATGCCAATGCTTCTTGACTGGAGTTGTGTCCTGTGTTGCGATTTAATTGCCGCTGCTTGACAGGCCTTGCATTTACCCCTCCCTGCATTGCTTGCTTCGTTGTCGGTTTCTCTTTGCTCAAACTGTCTTTTGAAATTGACGATTACCTTTGCATCTACTGTACAACCTTCACTGATTACTGTCGGAGGAATTTCTAGCTGTGTTTCATCACCTTGTAGATACACGTCGACTGTCATTTCTTGAACAGCACTAGGTGCAACCAGGGTAGATTCTTCGCGCAAAGTTTCTTCCCTCGAAGTTTCTTCCCTCGAAGTTTCTGGCTGCTGCGTCTCCCCAATTCTTCTGCGTTTTCTTGAACGTTTACCTTTCTTCGCTAACCGGGTCTCAATTTCCAATGCTGTTGGGAATATACTTGGCACAGCATTGGGCTTCAATTTTTTACGGTCCCTGACAGTTATGTAGCAATCCTCCGAGAAATGTTTGCTGCACAAACGATAACTGTAAGAACCTCTTTTTTGGGAAATCTTAGTAAGCCACTCTTCAACGTCAACAAAGATGTGAGGAGCCTGCTGTAGCCAAAGTCTTGTTTTTTCGATTTTCGTTGGAAAGATATGAAGACAAGCACTTTCGCCTCCCTTCTTCCAGTATGTGGTGCAAGTTGGAACCACGCAGCTTGGCATTGTGATTTTGTGTTTTAAAGTGACTGTTCTGCTGTGTGTGGGAAAGAAAATGTGGTGCAAATACTCACCCTCCTGCAGTGACTTCGGAAGAATATCACGAGTCCAAACCCTGGAATCTCCAATGGCCACCGATGCGCTCCGACGTATACGCTCTGCATTTTAAAGACAAGAAGGCGTAGATCAACAGAAATGCTAAGCTACAACAACCAAACCACCCACCCACAGCTACAGACCAAAAGACACATCCATCAATCTGCACATACACATACATGCATCCATCCATATACACGCACAACCACACACACAAACGCCCATGCGGCCCCATCCATGCATCCACACAGACTTATGCACGTGATAGGTTATTAAAAATATTGATTGACCCCTAACATAAGAAAGATAAGGAAACAGTGTAATAAATGACAGTTATTTGGTTATATAATGTTATGTATTAGGGAAATTAAAAATATGTAATACATTCCGGAAGTTGCTAGTAGAATTTGCATATAGAATCATATGTAAAAAAGTATATTCAAGCGTTTATTTGAATATTGATTTTAGAATACTAAATGTATGATTAATTAGATTTTATTCAGCTATCTTTCTGAATCCCAATTTATCAACAATGTGCTGACTCCCAAGTAGGTGGCTGAACCAGTTCTATGTGTAAACTAGAAACAAGGCCCCCTCTTTTGATGTGCTAATTGTTGATGGACCTTGAAGATTACATTCTGGTTTGGGAAGAAATGCACTCAGACACTATGGAGCCATCTGTATGTAATTGTTGTATGTACACTTCAAACAGTTTTGCTGATAGTATAGACCTTTTGTATAGAAGGCTTTTGATTTACAGCCATATTGTAATCTGTTGGAATGAGGGTTTGGTCAGCAAAAGTGGTTTGAAACTTAGTATGAGGTAACATTTGGAAACACCGTCTTTTCATCTTGCATAAAGACTAAGCAAAGTTCTACAATAAACAAACACATCCGCCCATGCGGCCTACACACATCCGCCCATGCGGCCTACACACATCCGCCCATGCTGCCCCATCCATGCATCCACAGACTTTTTACGTGATGATGCGTGCATAAGTCTGTGTGGATGCATGGATGGGGCCGCATGGGCGGATGTGTGTAGGCCGCATGGGCGGATGTGTTATGCACGCATCACCACGTTCAAACACATCCGCCCATGCGGCCCTATCCAAACGCCCATGCGGCCTGCACACATCCATGCATGCATTCATTCATTCATGCAGCCTCATCCATCCATGCATCCGCAAGCACTTATGCACACACATCCATGCATGCATTCATTCATTCATGCAGCCTCATCCATCCATGCATCCGCAAGTACTTATGCACACACATCCATGCATGCATTCATTCATTCATGCAGCCTCATCCATCCATGCATCCGCAAGCACTTATGCACACACATACATGCATGCATTCATTCATTCATACAGCCTCATCCATCCATGCATCCGCAAGCACCTATGCACCGCAGACACCTCTCACCCCCCACAGCACCGCAGACACCTCTCACCCCCCACAGCACCGCAGACACCTCTCACCCCCCACAGCACCGCAGACACCTCTCACCCCCCACAGCACCGCAGACACCTCTCACCCCCCCCCACAGCGCCCACAGCACCGCAGACACCTCTCACCCCCCCAGCGCCCACAGCACCGCAGACACCTCTCACCCCCCCCAGCGCCAACAGCACCGCAGACACCTCTCACCCCCCCCCACAGCGCCAACAGCACCGCAGACACCTCTCACCCCCCCCCCCAGCGCCCACAGCACCGCAGACACCTCTCACCCCCCTCCCCAGTGCCCACAGCACCGCAGACACCTCTCACCCCCCCCCCAGCGCCCACAGCACCGCAGACACCTCTCACCCCCCCCAGTGCCCACAGCACCGCAGACACCTCTCACCCCCCCCCCCAGCGCCCACAGCACCGCAGACACCTCTCACCCCCCCCCCAGCGCCCACAGCACCGCAGACACCTCTCACCCCCCCCAGCGCCCACAGCACCGCAGACACCTCTCACCCCCCCCCCCCACACACACACACACAGCGCCCACAGCACCGCAGACACCTCACTTACCCCGGCTTGGATTGAGTTCGTCCCGGCTGGCGGCTGCTGGTCCCGTGTGGCTCCCGACTGCTGATCGTCCCGGCTGGCTGCTGGTCGGCTGTCCCGGCTGGCTGCTCCTGGATGGTTCCGTCTGGCTGCTGCTAATTCGGGGTGAAAGGCTAGACTGCTCCTTCACCCCTGTTTAAAGGGACGCCGGGAGCTGAATAGCCGCCCCTGCGCGCTCCCGTGCAGTGATAGCTGGTCTGCGCATGCGCAGACTAGCTGTATCGCGCGGGCACGCTGGAGAGGCTCGTACACAGAGGGAAGAGAAGAGACTGCGCAAGCGCGTCTAAAATGGCCTGGCGTGGCAGAAATTAGACGGCACCGTGGCGACGGGGACACAGAGACAGCGCGAGGACGGAGGTAAGTAATTGAATAACTTCTGTATGGCTCATATTTAATGCACAATGTATATTACAAAGTGCATTAATATAGCCATACGGAAGTGCTTACCCCCACTTGCTTTCGCGGGACAACCCCTTTAATGACCAGGCCAAATTTTGCAAATCTGACATGTGTCACTTTAACATGGAAAAACACCTGAAAGGTTTTGCATATCCAAGCGATTCTGACATTGTTTTTTCGCCACATGTTGTACTTCATTTAGGCGGAAAAAATAGACTGATAGAATTTGTGTTTATTTATTAATAGCGCCAAAATTGGGAAAATTTTGAAAAAATCTTCATTTTTTCACATTTCCAACTGCAATATCTCAAATATGTGCAAACATAATATAGAAATTTTTGCTAAGATTTATATTTCCACCCGTTTACTTTATTTTGGGCGCACATTGGAAAAACTTTCGTTTTTTTTAACCATTTAGGAGACGTGCAAATTTAACATTACTTTTTAGCATTTTGAGGAACACTTTGTTTTCCTACACCAAGCCAAGATTGGAAAGGCTCATGAGTGTCAGAATAATAGATACCCCCACAAATGACCCTATTTTAAAAACTACACCCCTTAGTGTATTCACTGAGGGGTGTCATGAGTATTTTGACCCCACGGTTTTTTTTCAGGAATTAATTCAATTTAGAGGAGAAAAAGTAAAATTTCATATTTTTGCAAATCTGTCATTTTAAAGACATATTTTTTTTCCTATCGTTTACATGAAAATGAGTATTTACACCCCAAAATGGATACCCCTGTTTCTCCCGTGTTCAGAAATATACCCATTGTGGCTCTAATGTTATATCTGAGTCCACAACGGGGGCCCAAAATGAAAGGAGTAGTCAGTGTCTTTCAAAACAGAAATTTTACTTGAAGTCCTTTTAGGGTCCATAGCACACATGTAGAGTTCTTGAGCGCCCAAAACCATAGAAAACCCCCACAAATGACCACATTTTGAAAACTAGACCCCTTAAGGAATTTATCTAGGGGTGTACTGCATATTTTGACCCCACAGTTTTTGAATGAATTCAAGCCAGGCAAAATTGTGATTTTTGTTTTTTTGGCAATTCTGTCATTTTAAAAACAGCTTGTTTTGTACAGCACACATATGAATCAAGACTTGCACCCAAAAATGGATACCCCTGTTTGTCCCATGTTCAGAGACATACCCATTGTGGCTCTAATCTTATGTCTGGATGCACAACAGGGCCCAAAATGAAAGGAGTAGTCAGCGGCTTTCAGAACATAGATTTTGCTTGAAGTCCTTTTAGGCCCCATTACCCAATTGTAGAGGTCTTGAGCACCCAAAACCATAGAGAACCCCCACAAATGACCCCATTTTGAAAACTAGACTCCTTAACGAATTTATCTAGGAGTGTACTGTGTATTTTGACCCCACAGTTTTTGAATAAATTCAAGCAAAGCAAAAGGAAAAATTAGGATTTTCGTTTTTTTGGCAATTCTGTCATTTTAAAAACAGCTTTTTTTGTACAGCACACATATGAAGGAAGACTTGCACCCCAAAATGGATACCCCTTTTTGTACTGTTTTCAGAAACATACCCATTGTGGCCCTAATATTATGTCCGCATGCACAACGGGGCCCAAAATGAAAGGAGTAATCGGTGGCTTTCAGAACATAAATTTTGCTTGAAGTCCTTTTAGGCCCCATTGCCCACTTGTAGAGTTCTTGAGCGCCCAAAACCAAAGAGAACCCCCACAAATGACCCCATTTTGAAAACTAGACCCCTTAACGAATTTATCTAGGGGTGTACTGTGTATTTTAACCGTACAATGTTTAAATAGATCTAAGCAAAGCAATAAGAAAAAATTACGATTTTCATTTTTTGGGCTATTGCGTCAATTTCAAAACAGTTTTTTTGTACAGCACACATATAAATGAAGACTTTCACCCCAAAATGGATACCCCTGTTTGTCCCGTGTTCAGAAACATACCCATTGTGGCCCTAATAGACTTACAGGACACATGGCTAGGCCTACAATGAAAGGAATACCCGTTGGATTTCAGGGTATAACTGAATAAATTCCAGGCCCCATTGCCCACTTATAGAGCCATTGAGCGGCCAAAATGATAGAGAACCCCCACAAATGACCCCATTTTGAAAACTAGACTCCTTAACGAATTTATCTAGGAGTGTACTGTGTATTTTGACCCCACAGTTTTTGAATAAATTCAAGCAAAGCAAAAGGAAAAATTAGGATTTTCGTTTTTTTGGCAATTCTGTCATTTTAAAAACAGCTTTTTTTGTACAGCACACATATGAAGGAAGACTTGCACCCCAAAATGGATACCCCTTTTTGTACTGTTTTCAGAAACATACCCATTGTGGCCCTAATATTATGTCCGCATGCACAACGGGGCCCAAAATGAAAGGAGTAATCGGTGGCTTTCAGAACATAAATTTTGCTTGAAGTCCTTTTAGGCCCCATTGCCCACTTGTAGAGTTCTTGAGCGCCCAAAACCAAAGAGAACCCCCACAAATGACCCCATTTTGAAAACTAGACCCCTTAACGAATTTATCTAGGGGTGTACTGTGTATTTTAACCGTACAATGTTTAAATAGATCTAAGCAAAGCAATAAGAAAAAATTACGATTTTCATTTTTTGGGCTATTGCGTCAATTTCAAAACAGTTTTTTTGTACAGCACACATATAAATGAAGACTTTCACCCCAAAATGGATACCCCTGTTTGTCCCGTGTTCAGAAACATACCCATTGTGGCCCTAATAGACTTACAGGACACATGGCTAGGCCTACAATGAAAGGAATACCCGTTGGATTTCAGGGTATAACTGAATAAATTCCAGGCCCCATTGCCCACTTATAGAGCCATTGAGCGGCCAAAATGATAGAGAACCCCCACAAATGACCCCATTTTGAAAACTAGACCCCTTAACAAATTCATATAGGGGTGTACTGTGTATTTTGACCCCACAGTATTTGAATGAATCTAAGCAAAGTAGAAGGAAAAAGTTACGATTTTCAATTTTTTTGGCAATTTTTTACATTTAAAAACAGTTTTTTTGTACAGTGTACATAGGAATGAAGACCTTCACCCCAAAATGGATACCCCCGTTTGTCCCGTGTTCAGAAACATACCCATTGTGGCCCTCATCTACTTACAGGACCCATGGCAAGGCCTATAAAGGAGGGAACACCCGTTGGATTTCAGGGCACAACTGAATACATTCCAGGCCCCATTGCTTATTTGTACGGAATAAAAATTGACTCCCTAAAAATCCCCCCCCCCCTCCCCACACACACCCCTACCCCTCCGCACCCTTTTTGGCGTTCGCAAATCTTAGATAAAAGTAATAATGTGAACTGTGTGGTATTTCCGAAGACAGGGGTAATTACGGAGGCTGGTTGGAATGGGCCCATGGGGCAATAAAACCGTGTATCCCCCTCCTCTCATGCTTTTGGGGGGGTATTTCGTGACCTCAGTAGCGGGTATGGGGTGTAAAAAGTGGCGTCCGTGAGTCTTCGTAAGCTTGATGAGGTGCGCGGTCTCACACAGAAGACGTTCAACAAGCTGCTCCTGGAACTGCAGGAAGGCGAACGTTCCCGGGGCTTCTTGTAAAATACGTATTACAGGTAGAGGTCTGAATAACGCTGGGCTCACGCAGCCGTAGGCAGAATCCGCTTGCGGAGGCCCGCAGTGTATTTCACAGGAGCAGGTAAGTCTATAGTATATATAATTAGGCCCTTCACAGTTATAGACTAAAATAATAATTTTTATTGAGATCCTTTAAAACACAAAAATGGGCTATAGAAACTAACAAAACATAGACATGTTGTTGTGTGACAAATAGAAGTCGTTTTTTCAACCACTGATGTTAGACAGTTTTTGCATCTGATATGCAGAATTTTCGGCGATATTTGCTGTATCTCTAATGGACCTACAGAGAACAGAGGATGACTGGATATCCTCTACTTTTCTTAGGTCAGACCTAATTGGTCACATAGCACGTATTTCGATTTGTGAGCAACAGACTTCTGGCTTGGCGCATAATGGCGATCACCTAGATAAGTTATCAAAGGTGCCAAGATCGATAGTTGTGTCTGTATAGCTCAAAACAAATCCGGAATATATTCAGGACTGCAAATCTTGAATATTAGCTATTAAGACCAGTGTCTGCGCCTCCGGAAGAAATACATTAAATTCTTCTGGGATCACAGTCTATAATAGACGAGCCGCATCCATAGAGTAATTGGATGCAAGGTCAATATTAACATAGGCAAAAGACAGCTTCAATAAGGTAGTTAGAGCTGATCTTTAAACCAATGTTAGAGAGAATTAAGTTGCAAAATATGCCGAGAGTTCAGATGTCTAATGATAGTTCTCTAGAGTATCATGGTTTTTTCTCCCTAGAGTATCAGGGTTTGAAAAAAATAAAAAATGATAAATGAAATAAAAGAGATGCAGCGCCTGTAGCTCTGATGGTGAGCTAGAGGCATATGAGGCTATCTCAGTTAGACTGCATTATATAGCCAATTAAGGGTACACCCTTTAGGGAGGGGTCTATGAGTTAGACCTATCATGGTTAGGTGCCAAATGTCTGGGGGAGTGATCTTAAGATAGTGTGTGTAATTAGTGCTAGATTGGATATATGCCGACAAGAAGAGAACCCAGGAGTCCAGGTATCATCAGACCCCTGTATTAGCAGCGGATCACTATCATGCGATCGCTGTATAGCGGCACCGATCGCCCGATATAGGGCATTACCGGCCGGAGAACCGGAGGAAAAACTTCCGGGTCTTACCGCGCATGCGCGAGCGGCGTCGTGACGTCACCGCGTTCGTCACGTGTTGTATGCGTTCCACAGTGACGTGGTGCGTTCCAGGATGCCGTGATGAGCGAAATCTCATCATTACCTTGTTGCTAAGCAGCGTAAGCTTCCCGTTTGTATCGATAGCAGAAGCGCTAGCGATGTCAGTCTGTAAGGAAGATTA
The DNA here is from genome assembly GCA_035609135.1 of Eleutherodactylus coqui. NCBI lineage: Eukaryota > Metazoa > Chordata > Amphibia > Anura > Eleutherodactylidae > Eleutherodactylus > Eleutherodactylus coqui. The sequence continues at coordinate 41,290,240 of CM069411.1, forward strand.
ATGCTTTACTGCAATGGGCTACATATAGAAAATTTATGTTATATCATTATGTAGTATGCAAGGCAGATTTATGCATCACTGCAATAGGTTACATATAGCAAATTTATGTTGTATCATTATACAGGTTCATGCTTAGCTTATAAGGTATTTCTCATAGTATATAGTAGCTGTTAATGTATTATATAGTCAGCATAGACTTCTTCAAGCAGATGTTAAACGACTATCTGCATAATAGCAGTTATTTTATAAATCGTGTTCAAGATGCTTATGTACATTCCCACCTGGGACATTTATTAATAGCGAAGATAAGGATCGCATTTGGATGGACGTCAGAGGTTTTTATGCATTATAAATGCAATGATCTTAGATAAGGATTACATTGTTCCCTTAAGGTACAATAGTATCAGAGCGGTGTTCACTGAGGAGGTGGGTAATCTAGGATTGACTCTGTCGGAACTTATAGGAAGCAATTGAAGCATAAGTTCGTATTAAGGCCAGATGGGCTAAGTGACTCCATGCAATATATCCAAGCTAATTCCTTTTGTAAGAGGCGTTTGTCTAAATTGCCTCTGCGTCCGTACGATTTTAATATCTCAATGCCTTGGAATTTTAAAGATGTTGGATCACCATTATGTTCTGACCAGACGTGATCTGCCAGTGGCGTTGATTCATGGCGTTCGATGTTACCTATATGACCCTGAATTCTCCGGCGAAGTTGCTGTACAGTTTTGCCAATATAATTTTTTGGACAGGGACATGTTGCCATGTATACCACATATTTTGATCTACAATTTATAAATTCCCGGCATTGGTATGTTTTGTGAGTAACGGCGCTGGAGAAAGTTTTCCCTTTTAGAATTAGGGGACAGACCGAACACCCCTGGCAGGGAAATGTCCCGCACGGTTTATTACTTTCCAACCAGGTTTTTCTCCTCTCATCTGTATGAAGATGGCTTTTAACTAGATGGTCTTTTAGGTTTCGTCCCCTTCGGAACGTGATGAGAGGTGATGGTGGTATGTATTCACCTATGTCTGGGTCATTTTTCAGTATATCCCAGTAATGTGTTAGAATGTCTCGTACTTTGGTGGATGCCGTATCAAAGGTGCCAATTACTCTGATGTGTTGGTCAGTGTTGCGTTCTCTAGGTGTCAGGAGGGTAGATCTATTTTGTTGTGATGCAAAACTAAACGCTTCCTGTACCACATTATCCGGATAGTCTCTGTCCCTGAATCGTTTGGTCAATTTACTTGCTTCTTCCTTGAAAGATGTATCATCAGAGCAATTGCGTCTGATGCGCAGAAATTGGCCTTTTGGTATTCCTCTTTTCAGAGGAATTGGATGAAAACTTTGCCAGCCTAAGAGACTGTTTGTGGCAGTCTCTTTGTGATATAGTGTGGTTGAGATGAGGCCATTTTCTTCTTTCCGGATAAGTAAATCCAGGAAGGGAAGAATGGTGGTATTTGTTTCATAAGTGACATGAAGATTCAGGGTATTGACATTTAATGTGTCCACAAAGTTGGAGAAGGATTCACTCGAGCCATTCCAGAATATCAGAATATCATCGATATATCTGAGCCACATGATGATGTTGTCTGACCAGGTGATGTTATTTAGGACAAACCTTTCCTCCCACCAGCCCAGGTACAGGTTGGCATAGGATGGGGCACATGGCGTTCCCATCGCTGTACCCCTGAGCTGGTGGAAGTACTTGGTGTCGAACATAAAATAATTGTGGCTCAGTGTGAATTCTAGGAATCTCAGAACACATTGGTTGTGGTTTGAAAAGTGAACCCCTCGTTGTTCCAGGAAGAATTTAGTTGCATTTAAACCCCCCTCGTGTGGAATGGAGCTGTATAGCGATTCAACATCAAGTGATGCTAAGATAGTGTTGGGGTCGACTGAAACTCCGTCTAAAAGGCGTAACACGTCCATCATATCTCTCACGTAGGAGCGTAAAGATGTAACATATGGCCGCAGAATTTTATCAATGTAGATACTTAGGTTCTGTGTTAAATTGTCGACCCCCGACACAATCGGTCTCCCTTTGATAGGATTAGTGCCCTTATGCACTTTTGGTAGGGCATAAAAAGTTGCTATTGTCGGATTTGAGGGGTATATAAACTGATACTCCTTATCGCTAATACAGCCCATTCCAAGTTCATGTAACAGCATAGTTTTCAATTCTGACAAAAAGGAGATTGTAGGGTCTCCTGACAGTACGCCATATGTTGATGTATCATTCAAGAGTCTCTGGCACATTGTAGTGTATTGGCATCTGTCCATCAGGACGACATTACCGCCCTTATCAGCAGGCTTCAGGATCAACTGAGAGTTCGTTTCCAAGTTTTTCAAAGCACGGAGTTCGCCCTTAGTCAGATTTTGATGTCTTGGTTTCATCTGGTATAGTGCTTTCAAATCACTCCTAACCAGTTTCTCAAAGATGTCAATTTCTGCACTCCTTAGAGATGGTGGATTAGAGGTATTAGGGGGTTTTAATGACGTGAAGGGACCCTGCCCTTGGGGACTAGAATTCTCTTCTTCAAGATCTTGAAGAGCCTGAAGACCAGGTAGGTCTGACAGTTCAAGACCTAATTCGCTCATCTTTTCTTTATTTTTGATGGCAAAATATTTTTTCCACCTTAATTTCCTTGTGAAGAGGGAGATGTCCTTCGTCCACACGAACGGGTCAAAATGGGTCGTGGGGACGAAGGACAGCCCCCTCTCCAATAAATCCCGCTCCTGTTTGGTAAGGTTGTGACGGGACAAATTCACAACTTGCAATCTCTTTTCATTATATTCAGGGTAAGTATTATGACAACCTTCTAGAGATTGATTCGACATAGGTGGCTGGAGAACCCCGGCAGATGTATGCGGGGACATTTCATTACAAGATGTCATAGTGGTACTTGAATGTCCCGTCTTCCCCTCAAAAAATACTGGGAGATTGGTGGCTCCGTAAAACCTCCCTCCTGTAGTCTTCTACCTCGTCCTCTATTGCGAGGAGGGTAGCGGCTTCTAAAACGTCTAGATGTAAATCTGCTGGACGAGGAGGTGTCACCCTCAGAGAGATCAGAAGAGCTGATATCTGTTTCTGTTCGATTTTTATTCTCAGCATAAGCTCTGTTTTCCTTAAAATCTAGCAGATCTCGGCTGAATTGAGAGTGTTTTCTCTCTTTTATTTGGGTAGTATATTTTTCAATATTTGAATGAAGAGTTTTTTCTTTTTCTAAAAACTCGGGATCTGCACTGAACGATTTAGTTTGTTCAATCAGCTCTTCTAGTTGTTTTTGATTGGTACTCAGGGTTGACTTCTCCTCGTCCAGCAGTAAATTAATCAATTTGAGGGATGACGTAGTTGACTCCTCTTCCCATTTTTTTAGGAAGTTTGGATTTTGTAACCGTTTAGGTGGTAGTATGGGGTTCCGGAGCCCCCTTGGTATTATACGATGCTCTAAATATTTTTGGAGTCCCTGTACCTCCCACCAATTTTGTATATATTCCCTATACTGGTGGGTCAATTCTTTGAAGCACTTTTGTAGAGAGGGAGTCTGAGACGAAGCTCTAAAATCACCCTCAGAGAACACCGACCCAGCCTCTGACAGCCATTGGGTAGAGTTAAGATCTTTGGAAAGAAAGCCTGCCATAAAGTATTGAGACTATTTCACAGGAGCAGGTAAGTCTATAGTATATATAATTAGGCCCTTCACAGTTATAGACTAAAATAATAATTTTTATTGAGATCCTTTAAAACACAAAAATGGGCTATAGAAACTAACAAAACATAGACACAAAGGGATGTAACAATACCCCTTCCACACAACAATTAAGTATAGTCAAGAGATCCCAAAGTTATAGAAAATGGGAATATCCCGTAGACTTGATGTATAATGAAGGTGATCAAGTATATCTGATCACAGAGTGAATAGACCCATATAATTAGGATTAGACCTACTTAATATGGGCTAGAAAGGACAAATTCATCTATCAGTCCGAGCTTGTGTTCAAGCTCAATTTGGGTTCTCTTGATAAATTTTATATCTGATCTGGTAGATGGAGTCAAAGATTAGATAGACCCATACTAAAAGGCTCAGATACATATAATATTGTCTGAGAAATAGATATCAGTACGAGCTCAAAGTCTGGCTCAATTCTGGCTCGACGCGTTTCTCCACAGATACGTGGTTCATCAGGAGCAGAGCCTGTATTGGGCTGTTTGCTTATATACAGATACACACTTCTTTGTTGTGTGACAAATAGAAGTCGTTTTTTCAACCACTGATGTTAGACAGTTTTTGCATCTGATATGCAGAATTTTCGGCGATATTTGCTGTATCTCTAATGGACCTACAGAGAACAGAGGATGACTGGATATCCTCTACTTTTCTTAGGTCAGACCTAATTGGTCACATAGCACGTATTTCGATTTGTGAGCAACAGACTTCTGGCTTGGCGCATAATGGCGATCACCTAGATAAGTTATCAAAGGTGCCAAGATCGATAGTTGTGTCTGTATAGCTCAAAACAAATCCGGAATATATTCAGGACTGCAAATCTTGAATATTAGCTATTAAGACCAGTGTCTGCGCCTCCGGAAGAAATACATTAAATTCTTCTGGGATCACAGTCTATAATAGACGAGCCGCATCCATAGAGTAATTGGATGCAAGGTCAATATTAACATAGGCAAAAGACAGCTTCAATAAGGTAGTTAGAGCTGATCTTTAAACCAATGTTAGAGAGAATTAAGTTGCAAAATATGCCGAGAGTTCAGATGTCTAATGATAGTTCTCTAGAGTATCATGGTTTTTTCTCCCTAGAGTATCAGGGTTTGAAAAAAATAAAAAATGATAAATGAAATAAAAGAGATGCAGCGCCTGTAGCTCTGATGGTGAGCTAGAGGCATATGAGGCTATCTCAGTTAGACTGCATTATATAGCCAATTAAGGGTACACCCTTTAGGGAGGGGTCTATGAGTTAGACCTATCATGGTTAGGTGCCAAATGTCTGGGGGAGTGATCTTAAGATAGTGTGTGTAATTAGTGCTAGATTGGATATATGCCGACTAGAAGAGAACCCAGGAGTCCAGGTATCATCAGACCCCTGTATTAGCAGCGGATCACTATCATGCGATCGCTGTATAGCGGCACCGATCGCCCGATATAGGGCATTACCGGCCGGAGAACCGGAGGAAAAACTTCCGGGTCTTACCGCGCATGCGCGAGCGGCGTCGTGACGTCACCGCGTTCGTCACGTGTTGTATGCGTTCCACAGTGACGTGGTGCGTTCCAGGATGCCGTGATGAGCGAAATCTCATCATTACCTTGTTGCTAAGCAGCGTAAGCTTCCCGTTTGTATCGATAGCAGAAGCGCTAGCGATGTCAGTCTGTAAGGAAGATTAATGCTTTACTGCAATGGGCTACATATAGAAAATTTATGTTATATCATTATGTAGTATGCAAGGCAGATTTATGCATCACTGCAATAGGTTACATATAGCAAATTTATGTTGTATCATTATACAGGTTCATGCTTAGCTTATAAGGTATTTCTCATAGTATATAGTAGCTGTTAATGTATTATATAGTCAGCATAGACTTCTTCAAGCAGATGTTAAACGACTATCTGCATAATAGCAGTTATTTTATAAATCGTGTTCAAGATGCTTATGTACATTCCCACCTGGGACATTTATTAATAGCGAAGATAAGGATCGCATTTGGATGGACGTCAGAGGTTTTTATGCATTATAAATGCAATGATCTTAGATAAGGATTACATTGTTCCCTTAAGGTACAATAGTATCAGAGCGGTGTTCACTGAGGAGGTGGGTAATCTAGGATTGACTCTGTCGGAACTTATAGGAAGCAATTGAAGCATAAGTTCGTATTAAGGCCAGATGGGCTAAGTGACTCCATGCAATATATCCAAGCTAATTCCTTTTGTAAGAGGCGTTTGTCTAAATTGCCTCTGCGTCCGTACGATTTTAATATCTCAATGCCTTGGAATTTTAAAGATGTTGGATCACCATTATGTTCTGACCAGACGTGATCTGCCAGTGGCGTTGATTCATGGCGTTCGATGTTACCTATATGACCCTGAATTCTCCGGCGAAGTTGCTGTACAGTTTTGCCAATATAATTTTTTGGACAGGGACATGTTGCCATGTATACCACATATTTTGATCTACAATTTATAAATTCCCGGCATTGGTATGTTTTGTGAGTAACGGCGCTGGAGAAAGTTTTCCCTTTTAGAATTAGGGGACAGACCGAACACCCCTGGCAGGGAAATGTCCCGCACGGTTTATTACTTTCCAACCAGGTTTTTCTCCTCTCATCTGTATGAAGATGGCTTTTAACTAGATGGTCTTTTAGGTTTCGTCCCCTTCGGAACGTGATGAGAGGTGATGGTGGTATGTATTCACCTATGTCTGGGTCATTTTTCAGTATATCCCAGTAATGTGTTAGAATGTCTCGTACTTTGGTGGATGCCGTATCAAAGGTGCCAATTACTCTGATGTGTTGGTCAGTGTTGCGTTCTCTAGGTGTCAGGAGGGTAGATCTATTTTGTTGTGATGCAAAACTAAACGCTTCCTGTACCACATTATCCGGATAGTCTCTGTCCCTGAATCGTTTGGTCAATTTACTTGCTTCTTCCTTGAAAGATGTATCATCAGAGCAATTGCGTCTGATGCGCAGAAATTGGCCTTTTGGTATTCCTCTTTTCAGAGGAATTGGATGAAAACTTTGCCAGCCTAAGAGACTGTTTGTGGCAGTCTCTTTGCGATATAGTGTGGTTGAGATGAGGCCATTTTCTTCTTTCCGGATAAGTAAATCCAGGAAGGGAAGCATGGTGGTATTTGTTTCATAAGTAACATGAAGATTCAGGGTATTGACATTTAATGTGTCCACAAAGTTGGAGAAGGATTCACTCGAGCCATTCCAGAATATCAGAATATCATCTGTGAGCCCGGCTGTGACCCTGCGTACAGCCGCGTAATGTACTGCGCATAATTGCGTACTTACACGGGCGGTCATTCGCAGTACACTTTTTTTGTTTGTATTTCCCGCACCGTCGCTTAGCGATGACGCGGGTACCAGCAGCCCGTATACAACGTAGTTGCGTATCGGCTGTGGGTATATCCGCGACCATGGAGCACAATAGGCTCTATGTTGCGGATATCCGCGGTAAAATAGAACCTGCTGCGTTCTCTTTTCTGCGAGTGGATTACACAATTCCGACCCGCTAATGTGAGCGGAATTGTGTAATCCAATGCGATTGATCTGCGTATTAGCGTGGATCAGACGCATGCGAAATCCGTATTTCCTATCCAGTCATGTGAGACCGACCTATGTTAGAGCGCTACTTTTTTATTACGTGACCTGGGACCGCTCAACGAGGCCACCCGTCACTGCTCCAGGCTCTCGGCGACCGTTGGTCGCTGAGAGCAAGGAGATTTTAAGTTTCCTGGGCTCCCCGACTCCTGCGCATGTGTCCGGTGTTTTGCCGGGGGTCGCATGTGCAGAATTCGGGAAGGTTCACGAAGGAGGATTGCATCGGGGTTCAAATACGCAGGCTTCTGAAAGTTGCTGACTCAGAGAAGGGAGAACGGCGGCATCAATCTACCAGACATGTCACAATATTACAGAGCAATTCAACTAAACAGATGGCTAGAACTGGTGAAACCCTCGAAAAATCCAATAGTAAGCGCGTTAGCACAATCATCTCATGGAACAACTTTCACACGAGATTTATGGCTCCCTGCACGTAAAAACTACAAAAAGCCCTCATTTGACCCGCTTTTGAGTGGAGCATGTGAAATCTGGGATTCCTTACAAAGGGAACTCGCCCCGCTTCCATCCCCTATAGCACCACTGTCTCTCATCCCTGAGTATTTAGATACAAAACTCGATAAACACACAGAACAGCTATGGAATATCCTCGGAAAATTTACTATAGCGGACCTGTGGTCTCACCGCTCCACCAAAGACACACAGCTCACCGAAAAACTGCTAACATCAACATCATGCCCTAAACTTAACCAACTACAAATCCTACATCTAACTAAAACTCTGGAAAAATTTAACAAAACTTTTCCATCCTCGCGTCCGCTAACTGAATTTGAGCGAATAGCGGCAGCTCAAATCACACATGGCAGAAAACTCGCGCTCCTCAAAAAAAAAATGTGTAAACTACCAAGACACAACTAGACCTGCATTCATCAGATCGTGGGAAATGGAGCTAAAAATACAATTGTCAGACAAAGAGGTAAAGTCAATTCTGAGCAGCTCGCACGGCCACTCCAGGTGCATCAGAATACAAGAAAACCACTACAAATTACTAACACGCTGGTATAAAACACCAGAATGGCTCTATGCCTACAAACTCTCAAACACAAACAAATGTTGGCGATGCAAAGAACATATAGGTTCCTTGGTGCATATCTGGTGGACCTGTCCGCTAATAAGACCCTTTTGGGACCAAATTGAAGTTAAAATAAAAGAAGTAGTCAACAGCACTTTCAACCTCTGTGCGGAACACATACTTCTAGCCAAACCGTCAGAAGAATATAGACCCTCTAAAACAAGTCTGACCACACACCTTATATCAGCAGCAAAAGCTTTAATACCCTTATCATGGCTTCAGCCTCAGGCACCAACCTACGCACAATGGATGGCAAAGGTAAATGAAATACGCAGATTCGAGGAACTAACGAGTTGGTCATGCAGGACACATACACAATTCAAGAAAACGTGGGAACACTGGCCAGGAAACCCACCTTCACCACACAAATAAAACAGCAACAAACCTGGACCTTACTCTCTTACTCACTGGTACAGCCCAAAATCTCAAGTCACAGTTTTTTTTGTTTTTTTTTTCCTTAAAGAAATCTAGATTGTAAACCTAACATACTCGCCCTCAAGTATGAGACATCGTCAGATATAAGATAAAAAAGATGCTCTACCTCCCTCCCCCCCCCCCCACCCCCCATCCCTTCACATCCCTACCCTCAAAAAACTTGTTAAAATGTACTAATCATTGTACAACTATGTTTAGCTCAATATTGCATTGTAATGTGATTATAGTTGATTTTCTGTACTCTTCTACTATAATAAAATAAAGAATGAGAAAAAAAAAAAAAAAAATTTTGCATCGGCGAGGGGAGATGAAACTTCAAATTTTCTTTTAACTTTTACGTGATCGCCATTATTGGTAACGGTGAACACGTGACCAGGAACCGCTCACCGCGGCCCTCCGTGAAAACTCCAGGCTCTTGGCTACGTTTTGTAGCCAGGAGCAGGGAGAATTTAAATTATCCTGGCAATCCACTGGATGACAGTGATCATGTCCCTGGTGACATCCCTCTGCTCCTGGCTACACATGGCAGCCAGGAGCAGAGGGATTTTGAATTTCCCGGGGCTCGAGCACCTCTGTGCACACACAAGATGTCAATCATCGGGTGCGCATGCGCAGAAGAGGATTTTCACCTCCCCTCATGGATCCTAACCATGATGAGAGGTGAAACTTTACTTTTTTTTACACTTTTTTGCACTTTTCCGTGATCGCCGTTATCCATTGGATAACGGTGATCCCGGTACTGGGGACCGCTCGCCGCGGTCTCCGGTGACATCTCCTGCCTCCCGGCTACCGACAGGAGCAGGGAGCCAGGAGATTTTAAATCTCCCGCGGCTCCGGGCCTTCTGCGTATGCGGCTGACGTACTGCTGCCTGGCACGCATGCGCAAAAGACCGACTTCGGGACCTGGAGGACGAGGAGAGCGGAGAGCAGTGTGGCGGACCCGGGTGAGTAATTTCAGCTGCCCTGATGGATCCGATACTTTTTTGCGATCGGCACTATCCATTGCATAGCGCCGATCGCAATGCCGGGGGGGGGGGGGATGCTGTGTTCTATAGTCGGTTCTATTCCTACGTCAGCTTAAGGGCGCCCACCCACTGGCGTTTGCGTTTTCGCCGCGCTTTCCGCGATTTTTCCGCGCGTTTTTCGCGGCGTTTTTGCGGCGTTTTCCGCGATTTTTCCGTTAATTTCCATTGACATTCATGGGTGCATTAGGAGAAAAATAAGGACACATATGCAACTGACAGTTCCTATGTTAAAAACGCAAACGCAACGCAAAAAAAACGCCAGTGGACAGGAACACATGTTATCTCTATGCCTGTGCAGGAAAAACGCAAAACGCAGGTAAAAAAACGCCAGTGGGTGGGCGCCCTTACGCTTATCTTTATAATTAGCAGTACCAACAAGTTGGAAGCCACCATTGCTGTATCAGTCGGCTGAAAGCTTCAGCTAGGGATGACAGACTAGTACCCCGGTTTTATTTACTTGGTTTTTGGAATGTGGCCAGGATTAAGAGGGCCGGGGCGGGGGCATTCCTATTGTGGCGTTTAGGTGAAATTCTTGGACCACCGCAAGATGGTCCACTGCGAAAGCTTTTGCCAAGAATGTTTTCATTGTTGGAGGAGGAGGGGGGGGGGGGGTATTTTTGAGGCAGTATGTGTCCACGTGTCAGAGGTTATATGCATCTTCCCAGTAACCACGTTGGTGAAAAATAGTTGCGACTGTAGACCTAGTAGCGCGGCTCCGCCACCATCATGTCTTTGGAAAGCCTCCGTTTCCACAAGCCTGTAACATTGCAGTAGCAGCAGTATAGGCAGAGCCCAGTATTAGTAACATTTCAGTGGTAAGAGTATAGACAGACCCCAGTAACACTTCCGTAGCAGCAGTATAGGCAGAGCCCATTAAGATTGCAGTTGCAGCAGTATAGGCAGAGCCCAGTATTAGTAACAGTTCTGTGGTAACAGTATGGACAGACCCCAGTAGCATTTCCGTAGCAGCAGTATAGGCAGAGCCCAGTATCATTTCCGTAGCAGCAGTATAGGCAGAGCCCAGTATTAGTAACATTACAGTAGTAACAGTATACACAGACTACGGTAACATTTCAGGAGCAGAAGTATCGGCAGACCAAAGTTACATTTCTGTTGCAGAAAAGTATAGGCAGACCCCTGTAGCATCACTGTGGCAGAAGTATAGGCAGGCAGAACAGAGTTACATTTCTGTAGCAAAAGTGTAGGCCAACCCCTGACACATTGGTGTACCACGAGTGCAGGTGAAGCCCATAAAAATTACTTGGATTACATTGTAGGAGAGGGCCCAAAAAGTTTGTGTACCAAAAGTACAAATGTACACCAGAAAAATTGCCCATGCCCAACCCAGAGGGCAGGTGAAACCCATTACTCGCTGAGCTTACTGTGGCTTCATTTGTAACTAGGCCTGGAGGTAGCCCAGTTAAAAGAAATTGGTTCAGGTGGAAGTTTCAATGCTTTAATTACAATAGAAACGTATAAATATTGTTTACAAAAGTTATATGAGCCTTTTGGCCCACCGAAAAATTGGCCCTTCGGGGTGATAACGTGAGGTTTCAGGAGGAGGAGCAGGAGGAGGAGGACGAATATCATACACAGATTGACAAAGGTAAATGTCCCCATTTTTTACGGTGATAGAGAACAATGCTTGCATCCGCTGTTGCAGCAAAAAGAATCTTTAGGTAACGCTGCTCTCCGCTGGTGGAGAAGAGAAGTCTGGGGAAATCTAGAATTTGTTCATCTTTATGAGTGTAAGCCTGTCGGCACTGTCAGTTGACAGGTGGGTACTAGGGATGAGCGAGTATACTCGCTAAGGCACTACTCGCTCGAGTAATGTGCCTTAGACGAGTATCTCCCTGCTCGTCCATAAAGATTCGGGGACCGCCGCAGCTGACAGGTGAGTTGCGGCAGGGAGCAGGGGAGAGCTCTTTTCCTCTTTTCCTCCCGTCTCTGCCCTGCAGCTCCCCGCCTCGTGCCGGCCCCCGAATCTTTAGGGACGAGCAGGGAGATACTTGGCTAAGGCACATTACTCGAGCGAGTAGCGCCTTAGCGAGTATACTCGCTCATCCCTAGTGGGTACGCTTATCCGTGATGATTCCCCCAGCTGCACTAAACACCCTTTCTGACAAGACGCTAGCCGCAGGGCAAGCAAGCACCTCCAGGGCATACAGCGCAAGTTCGTGCCACGTGTCCAGCTTTGACACCCAGTAGTTTTACGGAGCAGAGACGTCACGGAGGATGGTCGTAGGATCGGCTACGTACTTCCGCACCATCCTTTTACAGTGCTCCCTCTGACTCAGCCTTGACTGGGGAGTGATGACACAGTCTTGCTGCTGAGCCATAAAGCTGGCAAAGGCCTTGGAGAATGTTCCCCTGCCTGCGCTGAACTTGCTGCCTGATCTCCGTGCCTCCCCTGCTACTTGGCCCTTGGAACTGCGCCTTCTGCCACTAGCGCTGTCGGATGGGAAGTTTACCATCAGTTTGTGCTGTGGTATTGCATCACTCTCGAAACCCTTTCCTCTTCGGGAATGAGAGTGGAAAGGTTCTCCTTATACCGTGGGTCGAGCAGTGTGTATACCCAGTAATCCATAGTGGCTAGAATGCATCTAACGCGAGGGTCACGAGAAAGGCATCCTAACATGAAGTCAGCCATGTGTGCCAGGGTACCTGTATGCAACACATCGCTGCCCTCACTAGGAAGATCACTTTCAGGATCCTCCTCCTCCACTGGCCATACATGCTAAACAGATGAGAGGCAAGCAGCATGGGTACCCTCTGCAGTGGGCCCAGCTGTCTCTTCCCCCTCCTCCTCCTCAGGCTCCTCCTCCTCCCCCTCCTCCTCCTCCTCCTCCTCCTCCTCCTCAATGCACTGAGATATAGACATGAGGGTGCTCTGACTATCCAGCGACATACTGTCTTCCCCCGCCTCCGTTTCCAACAGCAAAGCGTCAACCTTTATCCTTTGCAGGGAACTTCTCAACAGGCATAGCAGAGGAATGGTGACGCTAATCATTGCAGCATCGGCACTCACCATCTGGGAGACTCCTCAAAGTTTACAAGGACCTCGCAGATATCTGCCATCCAGGCCCACTCCTCAGTATTGAGGTGGCTGACTCCTACTACACCGCCAATGTTGGAGTTGGTATTCCACTATAGCTCTATGCTGCTCATATAGCCTGGCCAACATGTGCAGCGTAGAGTTCCACCGTGTGGGCACGCCGCAAAGCAGTAGGTGCACTGGCAGATTAAACCGATGTTGCAGGGTCCACAGGGTGGCAGCGTCCGTTTTGGACTTGCGGAAATGTGCGCTGACCCGGCGCACCTTGCCGAGGAGGTCTGACAAGTGTGGGTAGCATTTCAGAAACCACTGAACCACCAAATTAAAGACGTGGGCCAGGCATGGCACATGCATGAGGCTGCCGAACTGCAGAGCCGCCACCAGGTTACGGCCGTTGTCACACACGGCCATGCCCGGTTGGAGGCTCAGCGGCAAAAGCCAGCGGTCTGTCTGCTCTGTCAGACCATGCAACAGTTCGTGGGCCGTGTGCCTCTTCTCTCCTAAGCTGATTGGTTTCAGCACGGCCTGCTGATGCTTGCCAACCGCTGTGCTGCCGCGCCACGCGACACCAACTGCTGGCGGCGTGCTGCTGACACATCTTAATTGCGAGGTAGAGGTTGCGTAGGAGGAGGAGGAGGAAGGTTTAGTGGAGGTGGCATACACCGCCGCAGATATCAGCACCGAGCTGGGGCCCGCTATTCTGGGGGTGGGTAGGACGTGAGCGGTCCTAGGCTCTGACTCAGTCCCAGCCTCTACTAAATTCACCCAATGTGCTATCGGGGAGATATAGTGGCCCTGCCCGCCTGTGCTTGTCCATGTGTCCATTGTTAAGTGGACCTTGCCAGTAACCGCGTTGGTGAGGGCGCGTATAATGTTGCGGGAGACGTGGTCGTGCAGTGCTGGGACGGCATACCGTGAAAAATAGTGGCGACTGGGGATCGAGTAGCGCGGGGCCGCTGCTGCCATCATGATTTGAAAGCCTCCGTTTCCACAAGCCTGTACGGGAGCATCTCCAGGCTGATCAGTTTGGCAATGTGGATATTTAAAGCTTGAGCGTGCGGGTGCGTGGCAGCGTATTTGCGCTTGCGCTCCAATGCTTGCGCTAGCGACAGTTGGATGCTGTGCTGAGAGACATTGCTGGATGGGGCCGAGGACAGCGGACGTGAGGGTGTGGGTGCAGGCCAGGAGGCGCTCATGCCTGTGTCCTGAGAAGGGGGTTGGATCTGAGTGGCAGGTTGTGGCACAGGGGAAGAGGCAGTGGTGCGACTCGGAGGCGGTGAGCGGCCTTCGTCCCACCTTGTGGGGTGCTTGGCCATCATATGCGTGCGCATGCTGGTGGTGGTGAGGCTGGTACTGGTGGCTCCCTGGCTGATCTTGGCGCGACACAGGTTGCACACCACTGTGCGTCGGTCGTCCGCGCTCTCACTGAAAAACATCCACACCTTTGAAGACCTAGGCCTCTGCAGGGTGGCTTGGCGAGAGGGGGTGCTTTGGAAAACAGTTGGGGGAGTCTTTGCTCTGGACCTGCCTCTACCCCTGGCCACCCCACTGCCTCTTCCCACCTGTCCTGCTGCTGCACTTGCCTCCCCCTCTGAAGACATCTCCTCAGTTGGCTTAGCGAACCAGGTGGGGTCAGTCACCTCATCTTCCAGCAGCTCTTCCTCCGAATCCTCTGTGCGCTCCTCCCTTGGACTTATTGCCCTTACTACTACCTCACAGACAACTGTCTCATCATCATTAACCTCCTCACCCACTGAAAGCTCTTGAGACAGTTGCTGGAAGTCCCCAGCCTCATCAACCGGACCCTAGGAACTTTCCAAAGGTTGGGCATTGGTCACGACAAACTCCTCAGGTGGGAGAGGAACCATTTTTTCGCAATCAAGGCAGGGGCCCGAGAACAGTTCCCAGGAGTCTGTCTGCTCATCAGAATGTGTCATTTTCATGGAGTAAGGAGGCTGGGAGGAAGGAGGAGCAGCAGCGATAGGATTCAGAGTTGCAGCAGTGGACGGCATAGAAGACTGGGTGGTCGATACATTGCTGGATGCACTTTCTGCCATCCACGACAGGACCGGCTCACACTGCTCATTTTTTAATAAAGGTCTACGACGTGGACCCAAAAATTGTTATATGAAGCTGGGGACCCCAGAAATTTTCCTCTCTCCTAATCCCGCAGCAGCCGGCTGTGATTCACCTGGACCAGAAACTGGGCCTATGTCCACACCCTCACGTGGAACTCTGCGTCCTCGACCACATCCACGTCCTCTACCCCTACCCCTCAGCACAGTGGATTAAGAATCGAGCAGACACTGAGCAGTTGGTGGCTGACAGCGGTTATATAACGCAAAATAAAGCCAGATATAAATTATAAGGAAGGCTGCAAGCAGGCTTAGCTGTGCAATATGCAATTGTGATGCACCTCAAGTCCCACAGGCCACGCAGTGGAATGCACTGGGTCACAGGTAGGCGTAAGAAGGATTTATCTTTTAAAATATATTTTTTTCAGTGCAATACAGGCTATAGAGCGTATATCGGACTTTCCCTCTATGGGTGTCTGTCACCGTACACTGTGCGGGCAGCTGACGGCAAACACAGAGCGGTGTAAAAAAATTGGTGGTTTCTTGGCGTGCAGTTGGAGGCAGACAGTGCTTACAGTTCACAAACTGCACCCAGAAATAAATTTTACTGAAGGCTGCACACAGGCCTTGCTGTGCAATATTCAGTTGTGATGCACCTCAAGTCCCACAGGCCACGCAGTGAAATACACTGGGTCACAGGTAGGCGTAAGAAGGATATATCTTTTAAAATATATTTTTTTCAATGCAATGCAGGCTATAGCGCGTGTATTGGACTTTCTCTCTATGGGTGTCTGTCATCGTATACTGTGCGGGCAGCTGACGGCAAACACAGAGCGGTGTAAAAAATTGGTGGTTTCTTGGCATGCAGTTGGAGGCAGACAGCGCTTACGTTACGCAAACTGCACCCAGAAAAAAATGTAACAGAAGGCTGCAAGCACTAAGGTACTACAACTCCCAGCAGCCACAGAGTTAAATGCACACGGTCACAGGTAGCCCTATGAAGGACCGTTGGGGTTGTTGTAGACAGGATTCTACACTACCACTGTCCCTGCCTCACCACCAGTCTCTCTATACTATGTAGTACAGACTGCAGCCTGATAACGCTATAGCCTGCACGCCCGATATAAAAAAATGAAAAAAGTGCAAAACTGCTCCCAGCAGCCACAACAGTAGTGCACTAGGTGAGCTGTGGCCCTAAGAAGGACCGTTGGGGTTCTTGTAGACGCTAACACTCTCCCTATAGCAGGAGCAGCACTCTCCCTAATCTCTGCCAGCGTGTGTCTGTGGCGAGCCGCGGGTTGGCCCACTTTATATACTCGGCGGTCACTTGATCTCGCCAGCCACTCACTGCAGGGGGGTGGGATAGGGCTGGAACATCACAGGAGGAAGTTGTAATGCCTTCCCTGCATGTCTATTGGCCAGAAAATGGTGCTAAACATGCAGGGAAGGAAATGTAATTGACTCGAGTACCTAGTGGTGCTCGTCCCGAGTAACGAGCGCCTCGAATACCCTAATACTCGAACGAGCGTCAAGCTCAGATGAAGATTTAAGATCCTCCTCGTACCGTCTGGTGCCTGTCTCCCTTTGGTAAATTCCACTTGGCTGAATGTATGATATCTGGTAAACTTTTTAGCAGTCTTTGAGCCAAAATTTTTGAGTAGAGTTTCATATCATAGTTTAGTAGGGAAATGGGTCAAAAATTAGACATGACGGAAGGGTCTTTGCCATCAGAAATGCTTATAGCGACAATAATCACTATACCCATACCAGGTAATCTGCTTTGTGCTATGCTTTGATTAAATGCTAGGGACATGTGGGGAGTTAGAATCTCTGCAAAATGTTTATAATATTCATTTGAGAAGCCATCTGGGCCTGGAGTTTTTTGAGATTTTAGTAGTTTATAAGTATCTAGGATTTCTTTATGTGATTTAGGCTCATTCAGGGATCTACTTTGTGCTTCTGAAACAGTTGGGAGATTTACATTAGATAGAAAGGTCTGGATCTCTTTTTGTGACGGCTGGGGTGTAGGAGTCATTTTTGAGATTGTATAGTTTCTCATAAAATCTGCGGAAGCATTCAGCTATCTGTTTTGGGTGGAACACCTTTTCTCCTGGAGTATCCGGGTAAGATTTATAAGGTATCTTAGCTTTTAAGATTTTCTTTTTTGCAATTTTTGCCATCAAATGTCAGGGTTTGTTATAAGAAGTTAGCGCGGGAGAATTTCAAAGATTTCTCAAAATTTTCTAGCATAAGGTTGCGTAATTTTTGTCTTAATATAAAAAGTGGAGCATGGTCTGAATCAGAGGCCGAGGATTGGAAATTCTTTTCTTTTTCAGAAATCTGTAGGAGGACATCAGAAATCTGAGCCTCTTTCGCTTTTTTTATGGTTAGCACTCAGCTTGATGAGGACCCCTTTATATAGGCCTTATGTGTATTCCAGATCGTGAGAGGTGAAACCTCCAAAGTGGAATTGATCTTGAAAAATTCTAAGAGGGCTTCAGAAATATTTTTAAGATTTTGTGGGATTCCCATCAAGAAGAGATGGTTTCTCCAAGCTCTAGCTCCTCCTGTGTTATGACCCCACGCAAAGGTAGCTGAGATTGGCGCATGATCAGACCATGTAGCGATGCCTATCTGTGCATCTGTAATGTAAGGCAATGGCCATCTGTCCACTAATATTAGATCTATTCGAGAGAAAGATCTATGGCGGGCAGAGTAAAGTGTATTCTCTGGCTGAAGCGTTTAAACATCTAAACACATCGTACAACGCTTCTTTCTGAAGCCAGGGCCGTAGGACTAGAGTTCTCCTAGGAAGAGTGGCGGATGAGTCTATGGCGTCTGGGATAAGATTGAAGTCCCCACATATTATTAATCTACCTCTTTCATGTCTCCGCAGTTTCTTGATAGTTTTGTTTAGAAAACTTATTTGGGTGGAATTAGGTGCATAAACATTAAGTAAAGTAAAGGGAATTGAGTTTAGGGACCAGAGAGGAGTACAAACCTTCCACGGGTCTTGTTCTATAAAGGAGATTTCTGTGGTTAACGTGTCTTTAAATGCAATCAAGACGCCTGCCTTCTTTCCAGAGGCGCAGGCCTGAAAGATGTTAGGAAATTTGTTGTGTACCATTTTTGGGCATGCGGAGGCATTAAAGTGAGTTTCCTGAATGCAGAGCATATTAGCCTTGGATGCAAGGGCTTCTTTCCATACTGTGGACCGTTTAAATGGAGAGTTTAGTCCATTCGCATTTATGGAGAGAAGCTTAACAGCCATATTTGATGGGAGAGATGCTATGTACTACTGTGGAATTAGCCGGATGTCTTAAACTAGCAACATATTCAAACATTTTGAAAACAGAAATTGAGAATCTGGTAAAGAATCTTTGGAAAGATAGATTAAAGACAGCAAGTCTGTGAGATGAAAATTGGGCTTGTGCTTAGGGGGAGGGCAAAGTTCAACATACTTGAGAACTCAGTGCGGTGAGTTCAAAGACCACCTCTGATAACGTTGTTGGTAGTTCAGCGTTCCTGATTTCCAGCCGGAGGGTTCTTCCCATGGGTTCTGGGACGTCTGGAAGCAGCTGTTGGAGTGTTCTTTAGTTGTACGCCCCACAAAGATAGTAGATCAGATGCCTCCTCTGGTTTGGAAAGAATATGGGTTAGTCCATCTTTTTGAACTATCAATTTAGGAGGAAAACCCCATTTATATTGTTTTTTTTTTTCCTGCCTGAGGGTATTAGTGATAGCGGCAAATTTTCTTCTCGCTTGCAGGGTGGCCTGGGACAAGTCAATATAGAGGCGGACCTCTCCAAAAGGCGCTGGAAGTTGGTTTGTTTTCCGAACTGTCTGCATGGGAGCTTCTTTAATATGAAAGTAGTGAATGCGTGCAATGACATCTCTTGGTATGTTTTCTGCTATAAATTTAGGTTTAGGTAATCTGTGAGCCCTGTCGATAATTAACTCCGTGGATGACACATCTGGGAGAATGGATTTTATCAGCTGTTGTAGATATTTATTTAATTCCGTAGGTGAGACCGTTTCTGGAATCCCTCTGAATTTGACATTGTTACGGCGATTTCTGTCTTCCATGTCAGCTAACTTAGCTTTTAATTTATCCACCTCGTCTGACAGAGTGTAGTGAGAGTCGATAAGCTCATTATGTGAGTGAGTCAGCTCGCCTATTTTGTTTTCAGTATGGGTAACTCTCATCAAATTCCCCTAGATTGGCTTTCAGTGTAGATGTCAGCGAATCAAAGTTAGCTTGTAAAGAGTTCTTTAAGCCTACCACCATTTCTTTCATAAAGGTTTCTGTAACCGTTTTTTCAGAAGTAGGCATTTCAGATATCATGTCTTCCTTATTGAAGATCGGTAGTTCTTATGATAATTCTGTCATAAGTTTTTGCTTTTGTTTAAGTGGGCTTGCCGAGGGAGAAATATGGGTTTGTTTCTGAGATTTGGAGCCTGGTTTAGATGTCTGCTGCGCTCCTCTGTGTGCTCCTTTCCCTCTAGAAGACATTGTGTTCTCTTCAAAAGCACAATAGGATTTGTTGGAGTGGTGCTTGGCTATATTATGTTGGGAGTAAGCTTTTGTGATAAGCTTTAAGGGTGAGGAGTTAAAGGGAGACTGAGTAGTTTCCCAGGAATGTGAAGAGATCAAGCTTACTGGTCTGGTTTTCTGTAGGTTAGAGTTGAGTGATGTGTGGATTTCTCTCTCAGACCTCTCTGCTGCAGAAATACAGTTCAACTTTTTGGGCAGCAAGTGTGGACAGCGAGGGGTTAAAAATTTTTATGCACTCACCTCTAGTTTCCACCAGGTGAGATAAATTGTTGTCATGACTCAAAATGGCGGACGTCAGAGGCGGGAGATTTTCTGGGAAGATGGAGCCTTTTCCCCACCTCAATCCAGCAAAGGAATTGGTTGGAGAACCCGGAGCAGCAGAAGAAGGGATCACGGGACCGCAGGAGAAGCAAATTCTTCACCAAGGTCCGGTGCAGAAGAGAGCTCAGTCAGGACCTCCGGAGCGGCAGCGCACAGCAGCGCGGGGCCAGCAGCAGAGGCAGGATCTGCATCCACCTCAGACAGGGCAGTGGGATCTCCCACAGACTCCGGAGCGGTTGCAGTCAGCGGTGCGGGGATAGCAGAAGAAGCAGGCTCAGCAGCAAGCCCCGCTGATGCAGAGATGTTTTCCACAGTCTCCGGAGCGGCGGCAATCAGCGGCGTGGGGACCACTGGAGATACAGGCTTCTCATCTATTGCCGGTAAGACTGGGAAGTCGCAAGGGAGGTCTGATATGGCGGCGGGTGACAGTGGGAGACCAGGCAGTGCAGCAGTCTCGCTTTCTCTACTGTTTCCGACAGGTACTTGCCTCTGATCCTCAGCTGATTGTGCAAGGTTTGCAGAATTGAGGGCACCTCTTTCTTTCTCAGATGGTGCAGGTGGTGAGGAGCGGACCTCAGAGTAAGCGGAGCGCTTAATGACACGAGGAGAGAAGAAGTCTTCCAAGCGGCCAGATAGATGCCGAGATGACCTGGGGTGATTCATCTGCTGGTGGAGAGGTGTCCAGGGAACCCAGTGGGGTAGGGGAAGGGTCTTCGGTAGTGCATTTTGTTGTTTTTGACAATGTGAGTTCTCGGGGCTATGGAATCAAATGTCCATCTTGGTGCTCAGTCAGGCCACGCCCCCCACATAGTTTTTTTTTATGTTTTGCAGCCTTTGCCCAATAAAAGTACTGTGAAAAATGTTTATTTATTGTAGTAGTGCAGTACACAGGAGGGTCTGTAGAGGGCCAGAGACAGGTCTTCTATTGTGAGGGTTAACCAGGGGGTGCAGCAGGAACAAGATAAAAGGCCACTTCCTACCAAGGAGAGACAGAGTGAGAACCAGCGCAGCAGAGTGAGGTGCTGCAGGCTGGTGGCCTGAAAAGGCGAAAGGTTGACAGGGTGACGCCCCTAACCTCAACACCCGGGTGGGGTGTGCTTATATGGACTTCATGCTATGAAGGAATGCATATTGGGATTCTGTGTCTGCTATTTGTTTATGCTTTCAACAAATGTTGGCCGGCGCCAGCCTCAAAGAGAAACCACGTTTTATGAAGTGCTTCTGCACGTGTGGTGGCCATTCCGGTCAAGACGTCAGTGATCCGGCAGGCAAGAGTATCCCCCTTGCCACAGTATCCATATATTCTGAGAGCCATAATGTTTCTTTTAATTTTACATTAACAGGGCTCCTGGGCCCATGCCATCAATGTACTAAACCACACAGTGAGCCCCATATATCCATGACATAATTGTTCCGGTTTATAGACAGTAGTCCTCAATGTCTGATCCCACCTATACTGTCCATATCCTAATAGGGCATATGTAGTGGGGAAATCTTAATAAGGCAATCCTTTAAATTGCTAAAACACATACAATATGTTTAAAACATAAAGGTCTTCTGAAAATAATGGAAAAGGCAAGAAAAAAACAATTGAAGAAATGAATTCTTTGTATATTCATCTGAAAAAAACATTTGATGGTTTGTGGTAATACAGTGAGGAAAAACTGAAAAAATATGCTGTATTAACAAAGCAAAAGTCAGTTGTTTCCTTAAGGGTTTAAATAATTAGAAAAAGATCAACGTACAGTAACAATGTGATCCCGAGGATCCTGTTTACATCCTTCTTGAATGTATGACGTATGAGGGCATATGACAAAAACAAATGTTATATTCATAAGAAGGGGACTGAGCAAATGATCTCTAAAATTCAGTTACTTTTGCTATCCTTATCATTCTGCTATTAAAACTGACGCAACATGGACTCCAGTTGTAAAAAGATATACTGTTCCCATGAGGTTGACGCCAAGAGTTTTTTTGACACCTACCTTTCTGCACATTCTCCATATGCAATTATTAAGGAATCAACAATAAATATGTTAGAAATATTTTACAAAGCATTTTGTTCAGGTAAGTAAATTATTCATGAACATTTTTCTGTGTTATTTTATGCATGGTATTATATGATGTAAACGTGTTCATCTATTTTCTCAGAAGGAATTTCTCAATAGTAAGAAAATAGACACTAAGGCACATTTATTATTGGTCTTGCACCAGAATTTTAATATCATTTACACCTTTTTTGGCACAAATTAATTTAGGGAAATTAAACCTATATTGCGACAAAAAAAGTTATCTTGCACCTCTCACACCACTTTTCAAAACGGTCTAGAAAAGAGGGTGGGGTTTGAGTGGAGTGACACTGATAGGTTGTATTCACACAAGCGAGAATCTTGCACGAGTTTTGATCTTTTGCGTGAGATGCAGAAAACTCGCACATGAAATCTATTCTTTTGAATGGACTAATTTACATCAGCTAATGTTCTTTTAACTTTCTCTGGGAACACCATGCCCATGGTTTTCAATGGAACCTTAAAAACAACACATGCATATCACATACTATGCGATATGCATGCACAATGAAATGTTTATGATTGAAATCAATAGGAAACACTTATGATCCTTTGACGCGTGTGATACACATCACATCAGCATGGAAACACATATTGGCAAGCTCGATATGGGGACGGATTTTTTGGCTCCATATCGTGCTGACCGATGTAAAAGGTAGACATATTTTAAACTCTTAAACATATAAACTTGATAAAGACACAATCATGTGTTGAAACGCGTTGTTTTAAACAAAATAAAAAAAGATTGGTTTCTTTCAAGGCGCGGGATATTTTTCGTTTTTTAAACTTTATCATCCAAACCAGACCGTGACTGCAAACACGGTGAAAGGATTTCCCCGGACGCCGCTCCAAAAGAACAGACGGAGAAGCAAGAAACCTGCTGAAGGCAAACGTGGACAACAGGTGCAGAGGGGTTATTTCCTTACCATCGGATTAACCCTTCTGGCACCGGGTAAGTCCACTCTTTCTCTTTTTTTCTTTTTTAAGCTATAAAAGCACTTAAAATTGCTAGTGAGGCGCATTCTAAAGCACATTTTCTAAACTCTTAAACCTGCAACACTCTATTTTTTCCTCCTCACTTTCAAAAATGCAAAAATTTTTACATGTGAGTTTGGTTTTTCACAGGATGGGTTTTCTTATTTAGTGGTACCCTATAACCCCTTGAGTAGCACAACCATAAATTTTCCAGTAGAGAAGGAAGTAGTGGCAGCATTCAAATGCAGGTTTTAGAGTAAAACATCAAATTTTATTGCTCCATAGTTAAAAAGCAAATACAGGCAACGTTTCGACTAGAAAAATAGTCTTTATTAGAGATGAGCGAACGTACTCGTCCGAGCTTGATATTCGTGCGAATATTAGGGTGTTCGGGATGCTCGTTACTCGTAACGAGCACCACGCGGTGTTCCGGTTACTTTCAGTTTCCTCTCTGAGACGTTAGCGCGCTTTTCTGGCCAATTGAAAGACAGGGAAGGCATTACAACTTCCCCCTGTGACGTTCAAGCCCTATACCACCCCCCTGCTGTGAGTGGCTGGGGCGATCAGATGTCACCCGAGTATAAAAATCGGCCCCTCCCGCGGCTCGCCACACATGCCTTGTGACTTAGCTGAGGGAAAGTGCTGCTGCTGGTGCTGCTGTAGGGAGAGCGTTAGGAGTCAGTGTAGGCTTCAAGAACCCCAACGGCCCTTCTCAGGGCCACATCTACTAGTGTGCAGTACTGCGTTAGCACAGTATTTTTTTTTTTTTGTCCAAAATTGGATCTGCAGAGCATTGCGCCCTGCAATAGGGACAGAAGTGGGGGTTAGGCAGGGAGAGTGTTAGGAGTTAGTGTAGGCTTCAAGAACCCCAACGGTCCTTTCTAGGGCCACTTCTATCCGTGTGCAGTACTGTCCAGGCTGCTGTTAGCAGTGTTGCATTTTTTTTTTTTTCTCAAAACCGGCTGTGCAGACCATTGCACCCGGCATTAATACTACAGGGATAGAATTGTGTAGGCAGGGCCAGAAGACATACATTATTCATTGAATACACGCAGTGGGGTCTTCCCTTTGCTAAAAAGGAAAAAAATTATATTTTGCCTGCCTGTGTCAGTCCTAAGGTCTCCGTGTACGTGTGTGCTGCGTGTACAACGTACAAAAATCAGACGCAACCAGCTACGCTTTACTGCAGCCTAGCGCCATTGTCTTTCCTGACTGGCAAATACCTGCTCTGCTAGAGTTAATAACTCTGCTACACTATAGTTGTGTGACACGTTTTGAGGGCCACACCACAGATAATAAACTTCTTGTTCATTGAATATACGCAGTGGGGTCTTCCCTTTGCAAAAAAGCGAAAACATTATATTTGGCCTGCAGGCTTGCGCCAATTTATTTCCTGCCTGGGAAATCAAATCACTGGTAATACAGCATGCTGAGGGGTAGGGGTAAGCCTAGAGGACGTGGACGTGGCCGAGGACGCGGAGGGCCAAGTGAGGGTGTGGGCACAGGCCGAGCTCCTGATCCAGGTGTGTCGCAGCCGACTGCTGCGCTATTAGGAGAGATGCACGTTTCTGGCGTCCCCACATTCATCGCCCAATTAATGGGTCCACGCGGGAGACCTTTATTAGAAAATGAGCAGTGTGAGCAGGTCCTGTCCAGGATGGCAGAAAGTGCTTCGAGCAAGCTATCATCCACCCACAGTTCTGCGCCGTCCAGTGCTGCAAATCCGAATCCTCTGTCTGCTGCTCCTCCTTCCTCCCAGCCTCCTCACTCCACTACAATGACACCTGCTCAGGAGCGGGAACACTCCCAGGAACTGTTCTCGGGCCCCTGCTTAGATTGGGCAGCAGTGGTTCCTCTCCCACCAGAGGAGTTTATCGTCACTGATGCCCAACCATTCGAAAGTTCCCGGGGTCCGGGGAAGAGGCTGGGGACTTCCGCCAACTGTCTCAAGAACTTTCTGTGGGTGAGGAGGACGATGACGATGAGACACAGTTGTCTTGCAGTGAGGTAGTAGTAAGGTTCAGTAAGTCCAAGGGAGCAGCGCACAGAGGATTCGGAGGAAGAGCAGCAGGACGATGAGGTGACTGACCCCACCTGGTGTGCAACACCTACTCAGGACAGGTCTTCAGAGGGGGAGGCAAGGGCATCAGCAGGGCAGGTTGCAAGAGGCAGTGCGGTGGCCAGGGGTAGAGGCAGGGCCAGACCGAATAATCCACCAAGTGTTTCCCAAAGCACCCCCTCGTGCCATGCCACCCTGCAGAGGCCGAAGTGCTCTAAGGTCTGGCAGTTTTTCACAGAGACGCCTGACGACCGACGAACAGTGGTGTGCAACCTTTGTCGCGCCAAGATCAGCCGGGGAGCCACCACCAACAGCCTCACCACCACCAGCATGCGCAGACATATGATGGCCAAGCACCCCACAAGGTGGGATGACGGCCGTTCACCGCCTCCGGTTTGCACCGCTGCCTCTCCCCCTGTGCCCCAACCTGCCACTGAGATCCAACCTCTCTCTCAGGACACAGGCACAACCGTCTCATGGCCTGCACCCACACCCTCACCTCCGCTGTCCTCGGCCCCATCCACCAATGTCTCGCACCGCACAGTCCAGCCGTCGCTAGCGCAAGTGTTGGAGCGCAAGCGCAAGTACGCCACCACGCACCCGCACGCTCAATCGTTAACCGTCCACATAGCCAAATTTATCAGCCTTGAGATGCTGCTGTATAGGGTTGTGGAAACGGAGTCCTTCAAAGCTATGATGGCGGCGGCGGCCCCGCGCTACTCTGTTCCCAGTCGCCACTACTTTTCCCGATGTGCCGTCCCAGCCCTGCACGACCACGTCTCCCGCAACATTGTACGCGCCCTCACCAATGCGGTTAGTGGCAAGGTCCACTTAACTACGGACACGTGGACAAGCACAGGCGGGCAGGGCCACTACATCTCCCTGACGGCACATTGGGTGAATTTAGTGGAGGCTGGGACAGAGTCAGAGCCTGGGACCGCTCACGTCCTACCCACCCCCAGAATTGCGGGCCCCAGCTCGGTGGTGGTATCTGCGGCGGTGTATGCTTCTTCCACTAAAGCACCCTCCTCCTCCTCAACCTCTGTCTCGCAATCTAGATGTGTCAGCAGCAGCAGGACGTCGCCAGCAGTCGGTGTCGCGCGACGTGGCAGCACAGCGGTGGGCAAGCGTCAGCAGGCTGTGCTGAAACTACTCAGCTTAGGAGATAGGAGGCACACGGCCCACGAACTGCTGCAGGGTCTGACAGAGCAGACCGACCGTTGGCTTGTGCCGCTGAGCCTCCAACCGGGCATGGTCGTGTGTGACAACGGCCGTAACCTGGTGGCGGCTCTACAGCTCGGCAGCCTCACGCACGTGCCATGCCTGGCCCACGTCTTTAATTTGGTGGTTCAGCGCTTTCTGAAAAGCTACCCACGCTTGTCAGACCTGCTCGTAAAGGTGCGCCGGCTCTGCGCACATTTCCGCAAGTCCCACACGGACGCTGCCACCCTGCGCACCCTGCAACATCGCTTTAATCTGCCAGTGCACCGACTGCTGTGCGACGTGCCCACACGGTGGAACTCTACGCTCCACATGTTGGCTAGGTTCTATGAGCAGTGTAGAGCTATAGTGGAATACCAACTCCAACATGGGCGGCGCAGTGGGAGTCAGCCTCCTCAATTCTTTTCAGAAGAGTGGGCCTGGTTGGCAGACATCTGCCAGGTCCTTCGAAACTTTGAGCAGTCTACCCAGGTGGTGAGCGGCGATGCTGCAATCATTAGCGTCACCATTCCTCTGCTATGCATCTTGAGAAGTTCCCTGCAAACCATAAAGGCAGCCGCTTTGCGCTCGGAAACAGAGCCGGGGGAAGACAGTATGTCGCTGGATAGTCAGAGCACCCTCCTGTCTATATCTCAGCGCGTTCAGGAGGAGGAGGAGGAGGATGAGGAGGATGAGGAGGAGGGGGAAGAGACAGCTTGGCCCACTGCTGACGGTACCCATGCTGCTTGCCTGTCATCATTTCAGCGTGTATGGCCTGAGGAGGAGGAGGAGGAGGAGGATCCTGAAAGTGATCTTCCTAGTGTGGACAGCCATGTGTTGCGTACAGGTACCCTGGCACACATGGCTGACTTCATGTTAGGATGCCTTTCTCGTGACCCTCGCATTCAACGCATTCTGGCCACTACGGATTACTGGGTGTACACACTGCTCGACCCACGCTATAAGGAGAACCTTCCCAGTCTCATTCCCGAAGAGGAAAGGGGTTCGAGAGTGTTGCTATACCACAGGACCCTGGCGGACAAGCTGATGGTAAAATTCCCATCCGACAGCGCTAGTGGCAGAAGGCGCAGTTCCGAGGGCCATGTAGCAGGGGAGGTGCGTAGATCGAGCAGCATGTACAGCCCAGACAGTGCAACAGTCTTTAAGGGCCTGGCCAGTTTTATGGCTCCCCAGCAAGACTGTGTCACCGGTCCCCAGTCAAGGCTGAGTCGGCGGGAGCACTGTAAAAGGATGGTGAGGGAGTACGTAGCCGATCACACGACCATCCTCGGTGACGCCTCTGCCCCCTACAACTACTGGGTGTCGAAGCTGGACACGTGGCCTGAACTAGCGCTGTATGCCCTGGAGGTGCTTGCTTGTCCTGCGGCTAGCGTCTTGTCGGAGAGGGTGTTTAGTGCGGCTGGGGGAATCATCACAGATAAGCGTACCCGCCTGTCAACCGACAGTGCCGAGAGGCTAACACTCATCAAGATGAACAAAGCCTGGATTTCCCCAGACTTCTCTTCTCCACCAGCGGACAGCAGCGATACGTAAGCAGTACGTAGGCTGCACCCGCGGATGGAAGCTACGTTCTCTCTCACCATCCAAAACGGGGACATTTCTGCTTCATCAATCTGTGTCTAATAATCCTCCTCCTCCTCCTGCTCCTCCTCCTGAAACCTCACGTAATCACGCTGAACGGGCAATTTTTCTTAGGCCACAAGGCTCACTCATAATTTTTCTAAACAATTTTTAGATGTTTCAATGCTCTGAAAAGCGTTGGAACTTTAACTTGAACCAATTTTTTGTTAAACTGGGCTGCCTCCAGGCCTAGTTACCACTTAAGCCACATTAACCAAAGCGATTAATGGGTTTCACCTGCCCTCTTGGTTGGCCATGGCCAATTTTTTTCAGGTACATTAGTACTGTTGATACAGCAATTTTTGTGGGCCCTCGCCTACAGTGTAATCAAATTAATTTTTAGCCCACCTGCATTAAGCACGACATTACTACCTCAGCTGTGTTGGGCAATGCAATGGGATATTTCTATGTACCGCCGGTGGCTTCCTGGCACCCACCCATGCTGTAGGTGCACACGGAGTTTTTACTACATCTGTACACTTGAAAAGAACCCCAGTCTGACTGGGGCATGCAGTGTGGGCCGAAGCCCACCTGCATTAAGCACGACATTACTACCTCAGCTGTGTTGGGCAATGCAATGGGATATTTCTATGTACCGCCGGTGGCTTCCTGGCACCCACCCATGCTGTGGGTCCACAGGGAATTATAAATGCATCTGTGTCCACTTGTAAAGAACCCCAGTCTGACTGGGGCATGCAGAGACACCTTGACAGAATGAATAGTGTGTGACACATAGGTTCCCCATTGCTATGCCCACGTGTGCAGCTCCTGATGGCGGTGGCACAGGATTCTATTTCTCATTGCTTCTGTACAGCATTGTGGGCTATCGCCCCGCCCCTTTTAAAGAGGGTCGCTGCCTAGCCGCGCCAACCTCTGCAGTGTGTGCCTGCGGTTCCTCCTGATGGCAGACGCACTTCTAAATAGACATGAGGGTGGTGAGGCATTAGGGCAGCTGAAGGCTGCGCAGGGACACTTTGGTGTGCGCTGTGGGGGGGGAGGGGGGCGGTTGGGCAGCATGTAACACAGGAGAAGTGGCAGTGGAGTGTCATGCAGGCAGTGATTGTGTTTTGTTGGAGGTAGTGTGGTGCTTAGCTAAGGTATGCCATGCTAATGAGGGCTTTTCAGAAGTAAAAGTTTTTGGGAGGGGGGGGGGCACTCTTGCCGCTATTGTGGCTTAATAGTGGGACCTGGGAACTTGAGATGCAGCCCAACATGTAGCCCCTCGCCTGCCCTATCCGTTGCTGTGTCGTTCCCATCACTTTCTTGAATTGCCCAGATTTTCACACAAGGAAACCTTAGCGAGCATCGGCGAAATACAAAAATGCTCGGGTCGCCCATTGACTTCAATGGGGTTCGTTACTCGAAACGAACCCTCGAGCATCGCGATAATTTCGTCCCGAGTAACGAGCACCCGAGCATTTTGGTGCTCGCTCATCTCTAGTCTTTATCAAGCCTGTTAGTGTGCCCACAAACCAGAGCTTAAATAGCACCAGCAAGTGAAGTTGAGGGCTGAACAAGTCCACGACACCAATCAGATGCAAAAACGTCACAGAACTATTAATTAAAAACAGATTAAAAACACATTGTGCAGTTACCTGGTACTCCATCCAATCCATGTGTGTCCAGCAAGGAAAAGCAGCGTGCCTGATGAAAGGCAATTAGGGAATAAACAACAGCTGTCACAGAATGTAGAGAAGCCACATATAGGTGGCGTCATGTATCCACCAGATGATAGTATGCAGCGTTCAAAGATTGGCCGTAATGGGCGATATAGTGTCATGCAGTCATGACGTAATCACGTAGACGCGATACATGCGCATAACAGTAATGAACAAAGAATTGATGCCACACATAGCATGGCCACTAACATCACGCGGCACCCAAAAAAAGGGCCGCAGCTGCTGATGCAACATCACCACATCGTGGCACGATGGCGCAACCACGCAGGCTTGGTGTATACGCGCAGCAACAGCAAACACCGCGGACAAAAGACCGGCGCCACACACAAGATGGCCGCCAAGCCGTGCGGCGCATGCGCACATAAACCAATCAAAGGATCCAGGAATTTTGAGCCACATATACAGGTGATCAAAAACAGAGCTATCACATACCAAGAGGGCACATATGTCCACCAAAAGTACTAGATTAATAAAGAGATGTGTTTATGCGAATTCTCTACAATTTACTTAGACTAAACTGATAATTTAAGTTTGTAGCACATATATAGGAGTTAACAGAGAATGTCACCAGACTCAAATAATTAAGAATTGAGAAAAAAAATAGAGAAGTGAGTGTACCAATAAAAATTTATAAAAGTGAAAGAAACAATAGCATATTTACAAATATCTGCTGCTGCTCAGTATATCAAAGAAAAAAGGAAGAGTGTCAACCATCAAATCACAAAAATGGAGAAAAAAAAAGAGATATCAAATAAAATGCACAAAGTGAAGAAAATATCAGAATTTACTGTAAACAGAAAAAAGCCTTTTATTTTGCAAATGACATAAGTAAAGTCCACAACACATCCCAACAAGTAAAAAAGCAAAGAAAAAGAAATAAACACCCTCGTGGTGTAGGCAATTAGAAGAGCAAAAAACGGAAAAATAAATGTGTAGGTCAAGATGGCAGAAAAAATAAGTCTATTTTGCAAAAACGCCAAATCCAAACTAGTGGCACTGAACGGATAGACAGAGCACCGGAACAGCACCTAAAAACAAAGAACAATAGTTAAAAATAGAGATGAACGAGCACACTCGTCCGAGCTTGATGCTTGTTCGAGCATTAGGGTGTTCGAGATGCTCGTTACTCGAGACGAGCACCACGCGTTACTCGAGACGAGCACCACGCGGTACTCGAGTCAATTCCATTTTCTTCCCTGCATGTTTGGTGCCATCTTCTAGCCAATAGACATGCAGGGAAGGCATTTCAACTTCCTCCTGTGATGTTCTAGCCCTATCCCACCCACCTGCAGTGAGTGGCTGGTGATATTAAGTGACCGCCGAGTATTTAAAGCGGTCCCGCCCATGGCCCGCATCAGTTACCTCTCCTGGAGCTGAGGAGTGTGGTAGTGGCAAGAGTGATGTCATTCAGCACCTGCTGCTGACTAGCTCAGCTGCTATTTAAACTGTGCTAGCATTGACCTCTGTGCTGGTCAATTCACTTCAGTTCTTTGTTGGACAGCGACGGTGCAACACACAGAGGTGGAAGCTCTGCATCTTAAGCTAAGTGCTTTGCTGTTTTGGTTTGGTTTTTGTTTCCCTTTTTGTTTTGTGCTGGGGCCCCCTGATAGGGACTGATCAGTGGCCCAGGCACAAGTGCAGGCTCGCACTTATCAGCACGGTCGGTCTGCCGAGCAGGCATGGCCCCCTCCCGGGCTAGGGGAGTATAGGGAGAGAATTCCCCCATTTATTTTGTGTATTCTTTGCACAGTTGTGCCTTTCATTTATGTTATTGAGGTTGCACGTTCATAGGACGCAACAGCAACACTATTGCAGAGCAGACCTTTTTGCAGCCCTCCGTATAATGTTGTTCTGGTTGCAGTTTGCGTTACATAACCGCAGTAAGCCTCCAACTGTACGCCAATAATTCCAAAATTTTTACACCACTCTGTGGCCGCCGTTAATTTCACGCACAGCGTGCGGCGACAGCCACTGATAGAGGGAAAGTCATACACGCTATATAGCCTGTATTCTTTTTCAAAAAAAATTAATAATAGCTCTTTAGTTGGGCTACCGCTGGCCGCCTGAAATTTACTGTGTGTCTGGTGGGAGTTGTGAATCAGTATTGCATGGCTAGGCCGTTTTGCAGCCTTCTGTATTCTTTGTTTCTGCCTGGAGTTCGCGTTACAATACCGCTGTCAGCCTCCAACTGTACGAAAATAATTCCATAATTATTTACACCACTCTGCGTCTGCTCTATTCGTAATCCACCATGCTGAGGGGTTGGGGTAGGGCTAGAGGACGTGGACATGGAGGTCTAAGTGAGGGTGTGGGCACAGGCTGAGTTCCTGGTCCAGGTGCATTGCAGCCGGCTGCTGCGACATTAGGAGAGAGGCAAGTTTCTGGGGTCCCCAGCTTCATATCACAATTGTAGGGTCCACGTGGTAGACCTTTATTACAAAGAGCAGTGTGAGCAGGTCCTGTCATGGATGGCAAAAAAATGCATCCAGCAATGTATCGACCACCCAGTCTTTTACGCCGTCCACTGCTGCAACTCTGCATCCTCTCGCTGCTGCTCCTCCTTCCTCCCAGCCTCCTCACTCCATGAAAATGACACATTCTGATGAGCAGACAGACTCCCAGGAACTGTTCTCCTGCCCATGCCTTGATTGGGAAAAAATGGTTCCTCTCGCACCTGAGGAGTTTGTCGTGATCGATGCCCAACCTTTGGAAAGTTCCCGGAGTCCGAGTGATGAGACTGGGGACTTCCGGCAACTGTCTCAAGAGCTTTCAGGGGGTGAGGAGGAGGATGATGATGATGAGACACAGTTGTCTATCAGTGAGGTAGTAGTAAGGGCAGTATGTCCAAGGGAGGAGCGCACAGAGGATTCAGAGGAAGAGCCGCTGGACGATGAGGTGACTGACCCCACCTGGTTTGCCAAGCCAACTGAGGAGAGGTTTTCAGAGGGGAAGGCAAGTGCAGCAGCAGGACAGCTTGGAAGAGGCAGTGGGGTGGCCAGTGGTAGAGGCAGGGCCAGAGCGAAGAATCCCCCAACTGTTTCCCAAAGCACCCCCTCACGCTAAGCCACTGTGCAGAGGCCTAGGTCTTCAAAGGTGTGGATGTTTTTCAGTAAGAGCGCGGACGACTGACGAACAGGGGTGTGCAACCTATGTTGCGCCAAGATCAGCCGGGGAGCCACCACTACCAGCCTCACCACCACCAGCATGCGCAGGCATATGATGGCCAAGCACCCCACAAGGTGGGACGAAGGCCATTCACCGCCTCCGGGTCGCTCCACTGCCTCTCCCTCTGTGCCCCAACCAGCCACTCAGATCCAACCCCCCTCTCAGGACACAGGTACGAGCGCCTCCCGGCCTGCACCCACACCCTCACTTCCGCTGTCCTCGCCCCTATCCAGCAATGTCTCTCAGCGCAGAGTCTAGCTGTCACTAGCATAAGCGTTGGAGTGCAAGTGCAAATATGCCGCCACGCACCCGAACGCTCAAGCTTTAAACGTGCACATTGCCAAATTAATCATTCTGGAGATGCTGCCGTACAGGCTTGTGGAAACAGAGACTTTCAAAAACATGATGGCGGAGGCCGTCCCACGCTACTCAGTCCCCAGTCGCCACTATTTTTCCCGGTGTGCCGTCCCAGCCCTACACCAGCACGTCTCCGGCAACATCAATCGTGCCTCACCAACGCGGTTACTGGGAAGGTCCACTTAACCACGGACACGTGGACAAGTACTGGCTGGCAGGGCCACTATATCTCCCTGACGGCACATTGGGTGAATTTGGTGGAGACTGGGACCGAGGCAGAGCCTGGGACCGCACACATCCTACCCACACCCAGAATAGCGGGACATTCCTCGGTTCTGGTATCTGTGGTGGTCTATGCCACCTCCTCTAAACC
The DNA here is from genome assembly GCA_035609135.1 of Eleutherodactylus coqui. Lineage (NCBI taxonomy): Eukaryota > Metazoa > Chordata > Amphibia > Anura > Eleutherodactylidae > Eleutherodactylus > Eleutherodactylus coqui. Next base: position 41,323,649 of record CM069411.1, read on the forward strand.
CTCCCCCTCCTCCTACGCAACCTGTACCTCGCAAATAAGAAGTGTGAGCAGCACGTCGCCAGCAGTCGGCGTGGCGTGGCGCGGCAGCACAGCGGTGGGCAAGCGTCAGCAGGCCGTGCTGCGAGCTGTTGCAGGGTCTGACAGAGCAGGCCGACCTCTGGCTTTCGCCGCTGAGCCTCCAACCGGGCATGGTCGTGTGTGACAACGGCTGTAACCTAGTGGCGGCTCTGCAGCTCAGCAGCCTCACACACGTGCCATGCCTGGCCCACGTCTTCAATCGGGTGGTTCAGCGGTTTTTGAAAAACTACCCACACTTATCTGACCTGCTCTGCAAGGTGCGCCGCGTCTGCGCACATTTCCGCAAGTCCAACGCGGACGCTGCCACCCTGCAACATCGGTTTAATCTGCCAGAGCACCGGCTGCTGTGCGACGTGCCCACACGGTGGAATTCTATGCTCCACATGTTGGCCAGGCTGTATGAGCAGCGTAGAGCTATAGTGGAATACCAACTCCAACATGGGCGGCGTAGTGGTAGTCAGCCTCCACAATTCTTTACCGAGGATAGGCCCTGGATGGCAGACATCTGCCAGGTCCTCGGAAACTTTGAGGAGTCTACCCAGATGGTGAGCGGCGATACTGCAATCATTAGCATCGCCATTCCTCTGCTATGCCTGTTGAGAAGCTCGCTGCAAAGCATAAAGGCTGACGCTTTGCGTTCGGAACAGGAGACGGGGGAAGAGAGTATGTCGCTGGATAGTCAGAGCACCCTCATGTCTATATCTCAGCGTGTTTTGGAGGAGGAGGGGGAAGAGACCGCTGAGCCAACTGCAGAGGGTACCCATGCTGCTTGCCTCCCATCTGTTCAGCGTGTATGGTCTGTGGATGAGGAGGAGGAGGATCCTGAAAGTGATCTTCTTAGTGAGGACAGCAATGTGTTGCATACTGGTACCCTGGCACACATGGCTGACTTCATGTTAGGCTGCCTTTCTCGTAACCCTCGCGTTAGACGCATTCTGGCCACTACGGATTACTGGGTGTACCCCCTTCATTCCCGAAGAGGAAAGAGGTTTGAGAGTGATGCAATACCACAGGGCCCTGGTGGACAAACTGATGGTAAACTTCCCATCTGACAGTGCTAGCGGCAGAAGGCGCAGTTCTGAGGGCCAAGTAGCAGGGGAGGCGCCGAGATCAGGCAGCATGTTCAGTGCAGGCAGGGGAGCACTCTCCAAGGCCTTAGCCAGCTTTATGGCTCCCCAGCAAAACTGCATTACCACTCCCCAGTCAAGGCTGAGTCAGAGGGAGCACTGTAAAAAGATGGTGAGGGAGTACGTAGCTGATCATACCACTGTCCTCCGTAATGCCTCAGCTCCTTTCAAATATTGGGTGTCAAAGCTGGACACTTGGCACGAACTTGCGCTGTATGCCCTGGAGGTGCTGGCTTGCCCTGCCGAGTCTTGTCAGAGAGGGTGTTTAGTGCAGCTGCGGAAATCATCACGGACAAGCGTACCCGCCTGTCAACTGCCAGTGCCAACATGCTTACACTCATAAAAGACGAACAAAGCCTAAATTTCCCCAGACTTCTCTTCTACACCGGCGGAGAGCAGCGGAACCTAAAGAATCTTTTTGCTGCAACCGCAGATAAAAGCACTCTTCTCTATTACCGGGAAATGGGACATTTATCTTTGTCAATCTGTCTCTGACATTTGTCCTCCTCCTGCTACTCCTCCTTCAGAAACATGTCATCGCGCTGCACGGCCAATTTTTCTGCGGCCCAAAAGGCTCATCTACATCTACCAATGTTTTTACAATTTTTTAAAGCTTCAAAAGTATTGATACTTTAACATGAACCAATTTTTTCAACAGGGCTGCCTACAGGCTCTGTTACAAATTAAGCAACAGTGAGCTGTATCTTTCAAAAAATATTTATGGGTTTCACCTGCCCTCTTGGTTGATAAGTGTACCAAGGGTACAAGTGTACCTCTGAAAAATGTATTTTTGGGGCCCATGCATACACTCTTATCCAACTAATTTTACCGGCCTACGCTCATGGTACCCCAATGTTTCAGAGGTTGGCCTATACTATTACTACAGAAAATTTACTGGGGTCTGCCTGCCTATACGTCTGCTACAAGAAAGTTACAGGGGTCTGCTATACTGCTGCCATGTAAATGTTACAGGGGTCTTCTTATACTTCTGCCACAAGGATGTTACTGGGGTCTGCCTTTACTGCTGGCACGTAAATTTTACAGGGGTTTGCCTATACTGCTGCCACAAGGATGCTACTGGGGTCTGCCTATACTGCTGCCACGTAAATATTACAGGGGTCTGCCTATACTTGTGCTACAGAAATGTTACAGGGGTCTGCCTATACTTCTGCTACAAAAATGGTACTGGGGTCTGCCTATGCTTCTGCTACATATATGTTACAGGGGTCTGCTTATACTGCTGCGACAGAAATGTTACTGGGGTCTGCCTTTACTTCTACAGAAATGGTACTGGGGTCTGGTTATACTGCTGCTACAAAAATGGTACTGGGGTCTGCCTATGCTTGTGCTACATAAAATATTACAGGGGCCTGCTTATACTGCTGCTACAGAAATGTTACAGGGGTCTGCCTATACTGCTGCCACAGAAATGTTACAGGGGTCGGTCGATACTGTTATTACAGATATGTTACTCGGCTCTGTCTATCCTGTTACTACTGAAATGTTAATACTGGGCTCTGCCTATACTGCTGCTACTGAAATGTTACAGGGGTCTGCATATACTGCTGCTACACAAATGTTACAGGAGTCTGCTGATACTGCTGCTACATAATTGTTACTAGGGGATCTGCGTATACTTCTGCTACTAAAATGTTACTGGGGTCTGCCTATACTTCTGGCACGTAAATGTTACAGGGGTCTGCCTATACTTCTGCTAATGAAATGTTACTGGGGTCAGTCTATATTGTTACTACAAAAATGTTACTGGGGTCTGCCTAGACTTCTGCAACATAACTGTTATTGGGGTCAGCTTATACCTTTGCTACAGAAATATTACAGGGGTCTGTGTATACTATGGGGGCACTAAGTCTTCCCATCGCCGTGTTCTACCTATCTGGCTCTTTAAAAAAACCCAGACTGACTAGGGCATGGAGTGTGGGCCGAAGCCAACACGCATTTTCTCTCACGTTACCTCAGCTATCCGGGACACTGCAATGGGATTTCTTTATGTACCGTCTGTGGGTTCCCGGGAGCCACTCATGGTGTGGGTGCACACAGACTTCCCATAGAGGTGTTTTTCCTGTCTGTCCCCAAAACACTGACAGAATGGGTAGGGAGCAGAGTGCAAATAGTTTACCCCTTGCGTTGTCGATGAGGTATCCGACACCCAAACAGAATTAGTGTGTGAACACATGGATTCCCCATTGCTATGTCACTCGCAGCACCTTGGGCCACACAAGGTGTTTGCTGGGACAGATGCTGACCCAGGGCCCGCTCACATACTTCCCACGCAGAGTATTGCTGCATTGTGGAGATATGTAGAAGTGCTGGGCTGGCACCCGAGTGCCCTTTATGCCCATGTTTGTAGCTCCTGACGGAGGTGGCACAGGATTGGAATGAAGATCGAACATCAATTTCTCATCGATTCTCTACAGCATTGTGGGCTATTGCCCCCCCTTTTAAAGAAGGTCACTACCTGACCCTGCCAACCCTCTGAAGTGTGTGCCTGCAGTTCCTCCTCATCGCAGATGCACTTATAAATAGACATGAGGGTGGGGTGGCTATGAAGCGAGCGTGTGGCATGAGGGCAGCTGAAGGCTGCGCAGGGACACTTTTTTGTGTGCGCTGTGGACGCAGGGTCGTGCAGGGGGGTTGGGCAGAATGTAACCCAGGAGAAAAGGCAGCAGGGTGTCCCGCAGGCAGTGATTGTCCTTTGTTGGCGGTAGTGTGGTGCTTAGCTAAGGTGTGCCTTGCTAATGAGGGGTTGTCCGAAGTAAAAATTGTTGGGGGACGGGGGGGGGGGGGGGACTCTTGCCGCTATTGTGGCTTAATAGTGAGACCTGGGAACCTAAGATGCAGCCCAGCATGTTGTCCCTCGCCTGCCCTATCAGTTTGTGTCGTTTCCATCACTTTCGTTGGTTTTCCAAATTTTCACAAATAAAAACCTTAGCGGAGCATCGGTCATATACAAAAATGCTCGAGTCGCCCATTGACTTCAATGGGGTTCGTTACTCGAAAAGAAATCGAGCATCGCGGAAAGTTCGACTCGAGCATTTTGGTGCTCGCTCATCTCTAGTTAAAAACAAATAAGAGAAAGAGGGCAAATTGTAGTACAGAGTAAGAAGGTGAGAAAACAAGAGTTTAAACAAGTGGTGTATAGTTAAATTCTTGATTTAAACCTAAAAGGATGTATAGCATTAGGGGTGTGTATCCAGCGGAGCTCTTTCTTTTTAAGTAGAGACACCCTATCACCTCCTCTTGTTAGTTGTGGGACATCGTCAATAATTCTGAACCGGAATCGACTTACACTGTTTCATGTCAAAGTGTTTAGGGATGGGCAGGTCAAGGCATTTGGTGCGGATGGTACTTTTATGTTTAATCATCCGGGTTCTGGCCTCAAGTGTAGTTTCGCCAACGTAACCTAGCCCACATAGGCAGGTAACCAAGTAAATCACAAAAGAGGAAGTACAGGTGTAACGTTTACGGATTTTGACCCTCTTTCCCGTATAGGGGTGATGGAATATATCCTCTTTGACCAAATTCCCACAGTAGACACAATTGAGACAAGGGAAATTGCCTGGTTTCAGAGAAGCCAGGCTCCGTTGAGAATGTTTTTCTGTCGATTCCACAGGTTTCATCAATTTATCGCGCAAATTAGGAGGCCTTCTAAAGGCCATCATAGGTTTCTCACTGAATTCGGGGACACCTTTAATGCCTCTGGACAAAAGGGGCCAATGTTTGTTGATAATAGATGAGATCCTACCACTATGTCGCCCATAGGTGGAAATAAAGGGGATCCTGTTCATTCCCCCAGATTTAGGTTTCGGGGATAATAATGTATCGCGGTCCAAGCAGAGTACATTGTCGACGGCCCTTCTAATCAGGGATGCCGGGTAACCCCTCAACAAAAATTTTTTTGCCATTTGTTCCAGTCTCGTCTCTACAAACGGCTCCTCAGTGATTCTCTTCACTCGCAGTAATTGGCTCAAAGGGAGAGAATTCACTATCCCCCTTGCATGAAAGCTGTCATAGCGTAAAATGCTGTACTTGTCAGTAGGTTTAGTAAACAAATCAGCAGTCAACCTGTCGCCATCAAAGATGATCAAGGTATCTAGAAATTGAATACTGTCAACTGATGATTTCAAAGTGAATTTCAATTCTTCATACTGCGAGTTGAGGAAGGCATGAAATTTAGGTGGTCTTGGAAGCCACTCCCTAGAAGAAAAATATCATCTATGTAGCGCAGCCACACAACAACCTTGGTCCAGTATTCAGAAGTGTAAGCAAAATTCTCTTCAAAGTGCTGCATGTAAATGTTAGCGTAGGTGGGCGTGACATTAGACCCCATGGCGATACCCTGTCGCTGCTCGAAGAAACCCGCCACTAAAGAAAAATAATTCTTAGTGAGGATAAACTCGAGCAGTAACAGGGCAAACTCAAGGCCCCCCCGCGGCCCGTTTGCTGCCCAATGAACTGCTATCTGACAGCTGCTGCGCCCTTTTGAATTTGTAGACGTTTACAACGAAACTACGTCCAATGTGGCCAAATTTAGTGGGCCTGAAATGACAATGGCTTTGAGTTTGAGGAGAAAATCACTGATATCACGTACGTAAGAAGTAGCATCTTCCGCAAATGAGCAGAAGATCCTATCAAGGAATTTAGCTACATTACAGAAAACTGAACCACAACCGGAGACGATTGGACGTCGGAGGGTTAACCAAAGTCTTGTGTATTTTTGAAAGTAGATACAAAACAGGTACGCGCGGGTGTAATACATCCAAGAATCGAAGTAAAGCAGAGTCAAGGGTGTCAGAAATTAATACATCATTGGGTAAGATCCCTAATTGAATTTGTAGTCTCAACATAGGATCACCCTTCAACTTAATGTACACCACCTCATCATTAAGTTGACGAAATGCCTCACGATTATATTGGGTGGTGTCAAGGATGACAATGGCACCCCCTTTGTCAGCCAGTTTTAATGTTATATCCTTATTGCAGGAAAGAGTAGTGAGTGCAATACGCTCTTCCCTAGTCATGTTGTTAAATACCTGATGGGTGAGTTACCTTAGATCTCAAGTCCCTAATATCTTTTTCCATGGAGGAGACAAAAGTCTCCAAACAGTGGTTTGTCATAGGGGGCTGAAAATGACTCTTGTTGTAGAGTTCTGTGGCTTTCAATGTTAAGCCTTGGTGACAACTGGTCTGTAAAGGAGGTCCATTAGTGGTAAGATCTAAGGTAACTCACCCATCAGGTATTAACAACATGACTAGGGAAGAGCATATTGCACTCACTACTCTTTCCCACGATAAGGATACAACAATAAAACTGGCTGACAAAGGGGGTGCCATTGTCATCCTTGACACCACCCAATATAATCGTGAGGCATTTCACCAACTTAATGATGAGGCGGTGTACATTAACCCCTTAGTGACCAAGCCTGTTTGCACCTTAATAACCAGGCCAAATTTTGCAAATCTGACACGTGTCACTTTAGCATGGAAAAACACCAGAAAGGTTTTCCATATCCAAGCGATTCTGACATTTTTTTTTTCGCCACATGTTGTACTTCATCTAGGCGGAAAAAAAAGACCGATAGAATTTGTGTTTATTTATTAAAAGCACCAAAATTCAGAAAATTTTGAAAAAATCGTCATTTTTTTCACATTTCCAACTGCAATATCTCAAATATGTGCAAACATAATATAGAAGTTTTTGCTAAGATATATATTTCCATCCGTTTACTTTATTTTTGGCGCACATTGGAAAAACTTTCTTTTTTTTTTAACCATTTAGGAGACGTACAAATTTAACATTACTTTTCAGCATTTTGAGGAACACTTTGTTTTCCTACACCAAGCCAAGATTGGAAAGGCTCATAGGGGTCAAAATAATAGATACCCCCACAAGTGACCCCATTTTAAAAACTACACCCTTTAAGGTATTCACTGAGGGGTGTCATTAGTATTTTAACCACACAGTTTTTTTTTAGGAGTCAATGCAATTTAGAAGAGAAAAACTAAAATTTCATATTTTTGCAAATATGTCATTTTAAAGACAGGACTTTTTTCTATAGTACAAATGAAAATTAGAATGGATACCCCTGTTTGTCCCGTGCTCAGAAACATACCCATTGTGGCCCTAATCTTACGTCTGGATGCACAAAGGGGCCCAAAATGAAAGGAGCAACCGGTGGCTTTCGCCACAGAAATTTTGCTTGAAGGAGATTTAGGCCCTATTGCACACTTGTAGAGCCATTGAGTGACCAAAACGATGGAGAACGCCCACAAGTGACCCCATTTTGAAAAGTAGACCCCTTAACGAATTTATCTAGGGGTACGATGACTTTTTTGACCTCACAGTTTTTGAATGGATCTAAGCCAAGCGGAAGGAAAAAAAATTACGATTTTCATTTTTTTGGCAATTGTGTCAATTTAAAAACAGTTTTCTTTGTACAGTGTACATAGGAATGAAGATGTTCACCCCAAAATAAATACCCCTGTTTGTCCCGTGTTCAGAAACATACCAATTGTGGCCCTAATCTACTTAAAGGAAACATGGCTAGGCCTATAATGGAAGGAGCACCTGTTGGATTTCAGGGTACAACGGAATAAATTCCAGTCCCCATTGCCCAGTTGTAGAGCCATTGAGCGGCCAAAACTATAGAGAACCCCCACAAATGACCCCATTTTGAAAACTAGACCCCTTAACAAATTCATCTAGGGGTGTACTGCGTATTTTGACCCCACAGTATTTGAATGAATCTAAGCAAAGCAAAAGGAAAAAAGTACGATTTTCATTTTTTTGGCAATTTTGCCAATTTAAAAACTGTTTTTTTGTACAGCATACATTGGAATGAAGACATTCCCCCCAAAATGGATACCCCCGTTTGTCCCGTGTTCAGAAACATACCCCTTGTGGCCCTAATCTACTTACAGGACACATGGCTAGGCCCATAATGGAAGGAATGCCCGCTGGATTCCAGGCCCTATTGCCCACTTATACGGGAAAAAAATTGACTTCCTAAAAATAATACCCCCATCCCCATTTTTTGGCATTCCCTAAATATTAGATAAAGGTAATAATATAAACTGCGTTTTATGTCCGAAGACAGGGGTAATTACAGAGGCTGGTTGGGTTGGGCACATGGGGCAAGAAAACTGGGTATCCCCCCTCCTCTCTCACTTTTTTTGGGAGGTATTTCGTGACCTCAGCGGCGGGGATGGGGTGTAAAAAGTGGCGCTCTGTGAGGCTTTGTAATTTTCCTGTGGTGCAGCGGTCTCACAGAGAAGGCGCTCAACAAGCTGCTCCTGGAACTGCATGAAGGCAAGCGTTCCCTGGGCTTCTTGTAAATTACGGGTTACAGGTAGCGGTCAGAATAACGTCGGGCTCACATGGCTGTATGCAGAATCCGCTTGCAGAGCCCGCAGCGGATCCCAGCTGTGAGCCCGGCTGTGACCCTGCGTACGGCCGCGTAATGTACTGCGCATAACTGCCTACTCACACAGACGGTCATGCGCAGTACTTTTTTTTTGTTTGCATTTCCCGCGCTGTCACTTAGAGATGACCCGGGTACCCGCAGCTCGTACACAATGTATTTGCATATGGGCTGCGAGTAAATCCGCGGTCATAGAGCACAATGGGCTCTAGGTCGCGGATATCCACGGTAAAATATAACATGCTGTGTTCTGTTTCTGCGAGTGGATTACGTAATTCCGACCCCTATTGGGGGGAATTGCGTAATCTAATGCATGTGATTGATCCGTGGATTACCGCTGATCAAGCGCATGCAGAACCTGTAATTCCTCTCCGGTCATGTGTGACCGGCCTAATGTTAGATCGCTACTTTATCACGTGACCAGGGACTGCTCAACGAGGCCACCGGTCACTGCTCCAAGCGCTCAGCGACCGTTGGTCGCTGGGAGCAAGAGATTTAAAATTTCCTGGGCTCCCCAGCTCCTGCGAATGTGTCCGGCATTTTGCCAGCGGGCGCATGCGCAGCAGCCGGAAGGGTCCATGGAGGATAATCGCATCTGGATTCAAATGCGGGAGCCTCCGAGAAGATGTTTCATCTCCCCCACCGATCGCATCAGTGAGGGGAGATGAAACTGCCACTTTTTTAAGAACTTTTACGTGATCGCCATTATGCATTGTATAACGGCGATCACGTGACCAGTAACCGCATACCGCAGCTCCCCGTGACATCTCCAGGCTCTTGGCTACCTTTGGTAGCCAGGAGCAGGGAGATTTGACATTTCTTGGGCAATATTTCACTTTTGCACATGCGTCCGCCATCATGACGGGCGCATACGCCGAAGCTGGGGTAAGGTCCGCGGATCAACATCCCATCAGGGAACAAATCCGGGACCTTGGGTATGTAATTCCATCCCCACTTACGGATACGATCCGTAAGGGGAGATGAAACTTTAACTTTTTAAACTTTTTTTAACTTTTAACTTTTTTTTTTTTTTTTTTACTTTTTAACTTTATATGATCACCGTTATCCGATGGATAACGGTGATCATATGACTGGAAACCGCATACAGTGGTCCCCAGTCATATCTCCCTGCACTCGGCTATCTGTGACAGCCGGGTGCAGGGAGATTTTGAATTTGCCGGGTTCGCCGACCTTCTGCGACCTTCTGCGCATGAGCGCCACATCGGCGCATGTGCAGAAGCCAGCGGGGGTCCCGACACCGGCCGGAGGACATCGGCGGACCTGAGCTGAGTATTTTCACCTCCCTTCGTGGATCCGATCCATGAGGGGAGGTGAAACTTTTCTTTTTTACACTTTTTTTTCACTTTTCTGCGATCGCCGTTATCCATTTGATAACGGCGATCGCGGTAGTGGGGACCGCTCACCGCGGTCCCCGCTGACATCTCCTGCCTCCTGGCTACCTACAGGAGCCGGGAGTCAGGAGATTTTAAGTCTCCCGCGCCACCGGGCCTTCTGCGCATGCGGCTGACGTAAGAAGGACAGCTACGGGGCCCGGAGCATCGGGACAGCGGGGAGCAGTGCAGCGGACCTCTCAGAGCATTTTCAGCTGCCCTGATGGATCCGATCCAGTGAATGACAGCTGAGAGCTGCCCCTGATTGGTCCCGCTGAGCCAATGAGAGGCAGCAGTCACTCACCCATTCATGAATTCATGAATGGGTGTGTGAGAGCTGCCTCTGATTGGTCAGGCTGTGACCAATCAGAGGCAGCTCATTCAGCAGGCGGGAATTTTAAAGCCCCGCCGGCTGAATAGAACAGAGAAGCAGTTCAGGAGAACTGCCGGCGGCCGCGGCAGAACTACGGCTGCAGCGGAAAGGTGAGTATACATTTTTTTTTTATTTTAACACATTTCTGGATGAATTGCAGGAAAGGGCTTATATATTTAAGCCCTTCGCGACAATTCATCTTGCGCTCGCCCACAGCGCATTGCTTTCAATGGAGCCGGCTGTATTGCCGGCTCCATTGAATTCAATGCGCTGGACAGCTCCGGCCCGTTTCTAATGAAATGCGGCTAGGAGCAGATTTTTCGAGCGATTTTTCGCCCCCAGTCACGCGATTTGCGCATGCGCATCCGTCATGCGATGCGCAAATCGCACGAAAAAATGCCCGTGTGACTAAGGCCTAATATATTATTTATAGTGCTCAGAGAATGCAGTGAAAAATAAAAAAAAAAATGACAGAATTGCAGATTTTGTTAATCCTGCCCCTAGAAAAAATGGAATAAAAAGCGATCAAAATTTTACATGTGCCTAAAAAAATAGATAAATGAAGAGGAGAGTTCTTCCTTCAAAAACCAAGGCCTTCTAGAGCTCTGGAAAAAAATAATAATACGGCTCTTGGAATGTGGCAACACAGAAGCAAACCTTAAAGAAAAAAATGTTTTAAATGTACAGAAAATAGCAAAACATAAAAAGCTGTATAAGCTTGGTATCGCCGGAATCGTGTTGACTCAGATAATAATGTTATCACATTATTTATTCTGCAAGCTAAACGCCGTAAAAATGAAATCCAAAAAACCAAAGGCAGAATTTCTTTTTCCCCAATCTCCCTACAATTTTTTTTTTACAAAAGTTATGCAATACATTATATATACCCAAAAATGATGCCATCAAAAAATACAACTTGTCCGGCCAAAAACAAGCTTTTATGGCTGTGTCAATAGAAAAATGAAAAAGTTATGGCTCTTGGAACGTGACTAGAAAATTAGTTGAAATGAAATGATTGGCCCATTTAAAAACCTGCCCTGATGGGTCTGACAGGGTGGTAAGAAACCCACTACTTAAGAGGTTAATAGACCTTTAAGTTGGGCAAAAAGAGAAAAAAGTATAATTGCACAGTTTTGGTGGGATGCTGGCCTCAAAATGTTTGGGTAATCTCCATTCAGCAGGTGTGTTGCATAAAAAAAAAAAGTATAATCAGCTCTAGACATATTGAAAGAAGCAACAAATTTAGCAACATCATTTAACAATATAATTAGAGATGAGCGAGCATACTCGTCCGAGCTTGATGCTCGTTCGAGTATTAGGGTGCTCGAGATGCTCGTTACTCGAGACGAACACCACGTGATACTCGTCTCGATTAAACGAGCACTGACCATTGAATTCAATGGAGCTGGCAATACAGCCGGCTCCATTGAAAGCAATGGGCTGCCGGCGATCGCGGGATGAATTGTCGGGAAGGGCTTAAATATATAAGCCCTTCCCTGCAATTCATCCAGAAATGTTTAAAAATAAAAAAAATATATACTCACCTTGTCCCGGCAGAACGATGTTAGCCCATTGAAAGCAATGGGCTGCCGGCGATCGCAGGATGAATTGTCGGCTGAGAGCTGCCCCTGATTGGCCCAGCGCTGAGCCAATCAGAGGCAGCACTCACCCACTTATTCATGAATTCATGAATGGGTGTGAGTGAGAGCTGCCTCTGATTGGTCAAGCTGTGACCAATCAGAGGCAGCTCGTTCAGCAGGCGGAGATTTTAAATTGTATTGCCGGCTCCATTGAATTCAATTGTCTAACATCGTTCTTCTCTGCCACAGCTGTTACAGCTGTGGCAGAGGAGAACGATCTTTATGCTGACAGTGCGGGGGGGGGGGGGGGATCACACTCTTGCCCTTAATAGTGGGACCTGGGAACTTGAGATGCAGCCCAACATGTAGCTCCTCACCTGCCCTATCCGTTTTTTGTGTTGTTCCCATCACTTTCTTGAATTTCCCAGATTTTCACAAATGAAAACCTTAGCGAGCATCGGCGATATACAAAAATGCTCGAGTCGCCCATTGACTTCAATGGGGTTCGTTACTCGAAAAGAAATCGAGCATCGCGGAAAGTTCGACTCGAGCATTTTGGTGCTCGCTCATCTCTAGTTAAAAACGGAGGGAGAAGATGCCGGCGGCCATCTTCACCGGGTAAGTAAGAAGTCACCGGAGCGCGGGGATTCAGGTAAGCACTGTCCGGTGATCTTTTTTAACCCCTGCATCGGGGTTGTCTCGCGCCGAACGGGGGGGGGGGGGGGGGGTTGAAAAAAAAAAAAACCCTTTAACATAACATTGCATTACTAAAACAGCCCACTAATTTCAATAAACACCATGCAACACTTCATGTTTCCTGTGGTGTTGCTGCAGGGGAATGGAACATTTGCTACCATACAGATAACAGATTGCTGGGGGACACAAAAATGGGCCACTGTGATCAGCTTTTTCTTAGGTGACACCTCTAGCAAAAAGAGGATAACTCTTTATAGGGTTTGTACAGAGTACAAGTTATCCCATAGCTACAGGATAGAGAATAACTTGCTGATCGGTAAGTGTTGGACAACTGAGACCCCAGGTGTTCTCAAAAATAGGGATCCTGTCTCCCTCATCCTCCTTTTTGTGGGATTACCTGATCCCACTCCCTCCTCCAGCATAAAGCCAGCACTCCTTTCATACACAAGTTACTGCAGGGTGAGAAGTGACCTCCACAATGATAGGCAAAGGGAATACAGGATGCTTGTTGTTGAGATAGGTCGACCAGCAGGTTATTGCATATCTTCTGCATAGGGGATAAATTGGAATCTTGTTAACCCCCTTTAATAAGAAAATTAACTAAATCAGAAGAAAATTCAAATCCCTAAAGGTAAATGCCATAGAAATAAACCTCTGTCCACACCAGCATGAATCTCCTTATCATGACATTGATTTTCCAATGGCTCTACATGAACCCTATTCATTTTAATGAGTTCTATTGGGTATTTTTAATGCCAACAATAGCTCTGCGGATGGCACTATTCATGCAATAAGAAGTTAGAGAAAGTTGGACAGAACTTTGTACTTTTTTAAATAAATAGAGATTGTAATATATGTCTCACATTTAACCACTCTAGGAAAAGTTACTGGAAGAACCGTGATTGATTGCAGCGCTGGTCCCACTTGTTTTCATCTTTTTGCAATATGTGACTTTGTACAGAAGATTACCATTCTTAGGGCGCCCACCCACTGGCGATTTTTTTTTTCTTTGCGTTTTTTCTCAAGAGCAATTAGAATTGAATGTACTCCTGTCCACTGGCGTTTTTTTTTGCGTTGCGTTGCGTTTTTTAACATAGGAACTGTCAGTTGCATATGTGTCCTTATTTTTCTCCTAATGCACCAATGAAAGTCAATGGAAATTTATGGAAAAGCCGCGAAAACGCCGCGAAAACGCGGCAGAAAACGCCGCGAAAACGCTGCGTTTTTCACGCACGAAAATCGCAAACGCCAGTGGGTGGGCGCCCTTGAAGTAAATGATGGCAGCCTGAAGGAACTTGAAAAATGGAAGAATAAAGACCCAGATGCTTTTGATTGGGCTCATGCTACAAAAATCTTGCATGAGATAAAAGGAAACAGGTTTAGTATTGTCCCACACACCTTCACCCTCGTATATGACATGATTTTAGCTATAAGTGTACGGCCATAGAAGGACAATTTTTCACAGCAGAATTTCCGCCACAGATTTTCTCACCAATCAATTTGGATTTTACTCTATTAAATTACATTTTTTCAACAGACCTGGGTCCTTTCATTAAACCCCTGATTGCCATAAAAAAAACCAAATGGATACCTGCAATCAAAGGGCAAATGGGGTGGCAAGAGGGTCACCCTTGCTTGTCTGATCCTCTCTGCTGCAGTAGTGGAGCAGGTGAAAAACAGTAAAGACTTCACAGCCTCACACCCCTGTTGCAGCCTCTTCAGATTTAGAAGTAGATCATAAAATGATATTCTAAAATTACTTTTAGGGAGCCTACCCACTGGCGATTTTTTTTTTTTTTTCCTGCGATGCTAAATTGCGTTTTGCGTTTTTTTCTGAAGAGCAATTAGTATAGAATGTGTTCTTGTCCATTTGGGGGTTTTTTTCGGTCCGTTGCAATTTTTCACATAGGAGCTGTCAGTTGCATATGTCTTCTTATTTTTCTCTTAATGCACCCATGAATGTCAATGGAAATTAACAAAAAAAGGCGCGAAAAAGGCTCAAAAAACGTGTGGAAAACGTGCGGAAAACGCTGTGTTTTTCACGCACGAAAATCGCAAACGCCAGTGGGTGGGCGCCCTTGAAGTAAATGATGGTAGCCTGAAGGAACTTGAAAAATGGAAGAATAAAGACCCAGATGCTTTTGATTGGGCTCATGCTACAAAAATCTTGCATGAGATAAAAGGAAACAGGTTTAGTATTGTCCCACACACCTTCACCCTCGTATATGACATGATTTTAGCTATAAGTGTACGGCCATAGAAGGACAATTTTTCACAGCAGAATTTCCGCCACAGATTTTCTCACCAATCAATTTGGATTTTACTCTATTAAATTACATTTTTTCAACAGACCTGGGTCCTTTCATTAAACCCCTGATTGCCATAAAAAAAACCAAATGGATACCTGCAATCAAAGGGCAAATGGGGTGGCAAGAGGGTCACCCTTGCTTGTCTGATCCTCTCTGCTGCAGTAGTGGAGCAGGTGAAAAACAGTAAAGACTTCACAGCCTCACACCCCTGTTGCAGCCTCTTCAGATTTAGAAGTAGATCATAAAATGATATTCTAAAATTACTTTTAGGGAGCCTACCCACTGGCGATTTTTTTTTTTTTTTCCTGCGATGCTAAATTGCGTTTTGCGTTTTTTTCTGAAGAGCAATTAGTATAGAATGTGTTCTTGTCCATTTGGGGGTTTTTTTCGGTCCGTTGCAATTTTTCACATAGGAGCTGTCAGTTGCATATGTCTTCTTATTTTTCTCTTAATGCACCCATGAATGTCAATGGAAATTAACAAAAAAAGGCGCGAAAAAGGCTCAAAAAACGTGTGGAAAACGTGCGGAAAACGCTGTGTTTTTCACGCACGAAAATCGCAAACGCCAGTGGGTGGGCGCCCTTGAAGTAAATGATGGTAGCCTGAAGGAACTTGAAAAATGGAAGAATAAAGACCCAGATGCTTTTGATTGGGCTCATGCTACAAAAATCTTGCATGAGATAAAAGGAAACAGGTTTAGTATTGTCCCACACACCTTCACCCTCGTATATGACATGATTTTAGCTATAAGTGTACGGCCATAGAAGGACAATTTTTCACAGCAGAATTTCCGCCACAGATTTTCTCACCAATCAATTTGGATTTTACTCTATTAAATTACATTTTTTCAACAGACCTGGGTCCTTTCATTAAACCCCTGATTGCCATAAAAAAAAACCAAATGGATACCTGCAATCAAAGGGCCAATGGGGTGGCAAGAGGGTCACCCTTGCTTGTCTGATCCTCTCTGCTGCAGTAGTGGAGCAGGTGAAAAACAGTAAAGACTTCACAGCCTCACACCCCTGTTGCAGCCTCTTCAGATTTAGAAGTAGATCATAAAATGATATTCTAAAATTACTTTTAGGGAGCCTACCCACTGGCGATTTTTTTTTTTTTTTCCTGCGATGCTAAATTGCGTTTTGCGTTTTTTTCTGAAGAGCAATTAGTATAGAATGTGTTCTTGTCCATTTGGGGTTTTTTTTCGGTCCGTTGCAATTTTTCACATAGGAGCTGTCAGTTGCATATGTCTTCTTATTTTTCTCTTAATGCACCCATGAATGTCAATGGAAATTAACAAAAAAAGGCGCGAAAAAGGCTCAAAAAACGTGTGGAAAACGTGCGGAAAACGCTGTGTTTTTCACGCACGAAAATCGCAAACGCCAGTGGGTGGGCGCCCTTGAAGTAAATGATGGCAGCCTGAAGGAACTTGAAAAATGGAAGAATAAAGACCCAGATGCTTTTGATTGGGCTCATGCTACAAAAATCTTGCATGAGATAAAAGGAAACAGGTTTAGTATTGTCCCACACACCTTCACCCTCGTATATGACATGATTTTAGCTATAAGTGTACGGCCATAGAAGGACAATTTTTCACAGCAGAATTTCCGCCACAGATTTTCTCACCAATCAATTTGGATTTTACTCTATTAAATTACATTTTTTCAACAGACCTGGGTCCTTTCATTAAACCCCTGATTGCCATAAAAAAAACCAAATGGATACCTGCAATCAAAGGGCAAATGGGGTGGCAAGAGGGTCACCCTTGCTTGTCTGATCCTCTCTGCTGCAGTAGTGGAGCAGGTGAAAAACAGTAAAGACTTCACAGCCTCACACCCCTGTTGCAGCCTCTTCAGATTTAGAAGTAGATCATAAAATGATATTCTAAAATTACTTTTAGGGAGCCTACCCACTGGCGATTTTTTTTTTTTTTTCCTGCGATGCTAAATTGCGTTTTGCGTTTTTTTCTGAAGAGCAATTAGTATAGAATGTGTTCTTGTCCATTTGGGGGTTTTTTTCGGTCCGTTGCAATTTTTCACATAGGAGCTGTCAGTTGCATATGTCTTCTTATTTTTCTCTTAATGCACCCATGAATGTCAATGGAAATTAACAAAAAAAGGCGCGAAAAAGGCTCAAAAAACGTGTGGAAAACGTGCGGAAAACGCTGTGTTTTTCACGCACGAAAATCGCAAACGCCAGTGGGTGGGCGCCCTTGAAGTAAATGATGGTAGCCTGAAGGAACTTGAAAAATGGAAGAATAAAGACCCAGATGCTTTTGATTGGGCTCATGCTACAAAAATCTTGCATGAGATAAAAGGAAACAGGTTTAGTATTGTCCCACACACCTTCACCCTCGTATATGACATGATTTTAGCTATAAGTGTACGGCCATAGAAGGACAATTTTTCACAGCAGAATTTCCGCCACAGATTTTCTCACCAATCAATTTGGATTTTACTCTATTAAATTAAATTTTTTCAACAGACCTGGGTCCTTTCATTAAACCCCTGATTGCCATAAAAAAAACCAAATGGATACCTGCAATCAAAGGGCAAATGGGGTGGCAAGAGGGTCACCCTTGCTTGTCTGATCCTCTCTGCTGCAGTAGTGGAGCAGGTGAAAAACAGTAAAGACTTCACAGCCTCACACCCCTGTTGCAGCCTCTTCAGATTTAGAAGTAGATCATAAAATGATATTCTAAAATTACTTTTAGGGAGCCTACCCACTGGCGATTTTTTTTTTTTTTTCCTGCGATGCTAAATTGCGTTTTGCGTTTTTTTCTGAAGAGCAATTAGTATAGAATGTGTTCTTGTCCATTTGGGGGTTTTTTTCGG
This sequence comes from Eleutherodactylus coqui, assembly GCA_035609135.1. Lineage (NCBI taxonomy): Eukaryota > Metazoa > Chordata > Amphibia > Anura > Eleutherodactylidae > Eleutherodactylus > Eleutherodactylus coqui. Next base: position 41,341,473 of record CM069411.1, read on the forward strand.
TCCGTTGCAATTTTTCACATAGGAGCTGTCAGTTGCATATGTCTTCTTATTTTTCTCTTAATGCACCCATGAATGTCAATGGAAATTAACAAAAAAAGGCGCGAAAAAGGCTCAAAAAACGTGTGGAAAACGTGCGGAAAACGCTGTGTTTTTCACGCACGAAAATCGCAAACGCCAGTGGGTGGGCGCCCTTGAAGTAAATGATGGCAGCCTGAAGGAACTTGAAAAATGGAAGAATAAAGACCCAGATGCTTTTGATTGGGCTCATGCTACAAAAATCTTGCATGAGATAAAAGGAAACAGGTTTAGTATTGTCCCACACACCTTCACCCTCGTATATGACATGATTTTAGCTATAAGTGTACGGCCATAGAAGGACAATTTTTCACAGCAGAATTTCCGCCACAGATTTTCTCACCAATCAATTTGGATTTTACTCTATTAAATTACATTTTTTCAACAGACCTGGGTCCTTTCATTAAACCCCTGATTGCCATAAAAAAAACCAAATGGATACCTGCAATCAAAGGGCAAATGGGGTGGCAAGAGGGTCACCCTTGCTTGTCTGATCCTCTCTGCTGCAGTAGTGGAGCAGGTGAAAAACAGTAAAGACTTCACAGCCTCACACCCCTGTTGCAGCCTCTTCAGATTTAGAAGTAGATCATAAAATGATATTCTAAAATTACTTTTAGGGAGCCTACCCACTGGCGATTTTTTTTTTTTTTTCCTGCGATGCTAAATTGCGTTTTGCGTTTTTTTCTGAAGAGCAATTAGTATAGAATGTGTTCTTGTCCATTTGGGGGTTTTTTTCGGTCCGTTGCAATTTTTCACATAGGAGCTGTCAGTTGCATATGTCTTCTTATTTTTCTCTTAATGCACCCATGAATGTCAATGGAAATTAACAAAAAAAGGCGCGAAAAAGGCTCAAAAAACGTGTGGAAAACGTGCGGAAAACGCTGTGTTTTTCACGCACGAAAATCGCAAACGCCAGTGGGTGGGCGCCCTTGAAGTAAATGATGGTAGCCTGAAGGAACTTGAAAAATGGAAGAATAAAGACCCAGATGCTTTTGATTGGGCTCATGCTACAAAAATCTTGCATGAGATAAAAGGAAACAGGTTTAGTATTGTCCCACACACCTTCACCCTCGTATATGACATGATTTTAGCTATAAGTGTACGGCCATAGAAGGACAATTTTTCACAGCAGAATTTCCGCCACAGATTTTCTCACCAATCAATTTGGATTTTACTCTATTAAATTACATTTTTTCAACAGACCTGGGTCCTTTCATTAAACCCCTGATTGCCATAAAAAAAACCAAATGGATACCTGCAATCAAAGGGCAAATGGGGTGGCAAGAGGGTCACCCTTGCTTGTCTGATCCTCTCTGCTGCAGTAGTGGAGCAGGTGAAAAACAGTAAAGACTTCACAGCCTCACACCCCTGTTGCAGCCTCTTCAGATTTAGAAGTAGATCATAAAATGATATTCTAAAATTACTTTTAGGGAGCCTACCCACTGGCGATTTTTTTTTTTTTTTCCTGCGATGCTAAATTGCGTTTTGCGTTTTTTTCTGAAGAGCAATTAGTATAGAATGTGTTCTTGTCCATTTGGGGGTTTTTTTCGGTCCGTTGCAATTTTTCACATAGGAGCTGTCAGTTGCATATGTCTTCTTATTTTTCTCTTAATGCACCCATGAATGTCAATGGAAATTAACAAAAAAAGGCGCGAAAAAGGCTCAAAAAACGTGTGGAAAACGTGCGGAAAACGCTGTGTTTTTCACGCACGAAAATCGCAAACGCCAGTGGGTGGGCGCCCTTGAAGTAAATGATGGTAGCCTGAAGGAACTTGAAAAATGGAAGAATAAAGACCCAGATGCTTTTGATTGGGCTCATGCTACAAAAATCTTGCATGAGATAAAAGGAAACAGGTTTAGTATTGTCCCACACACCTTCACCCTCGTATATGACATGATTTTAGCTATAAGTGTACGGCCATAGAAGGACAATTTTTCACAGCAGAATTTCCGCCACAGATTTTCTCACCAATCAATTTGGATTTTACTCTATTAAATTACATTTTTTCAACAGACCTGGGTCCTTTCATTAAACCCCTGATTGCCATAAAAAAAAACCAAATGGATACCTGCAATCAAAGGGCCAATGGGGTGGCAAGAGGGTCACCCTTGCTTGTCTGATCCTCTCTGCTGCAGTAGTGGAGCAGGTGAAAAACAGTAAAGACTTCACAGCCTCACACCCCTGTTGCAGCCTCTTCAGATTTAGAAGTAGATCATAAAATGATATTCTAAAATTACTTTTAGGGAGCCTACCCACTGGCGATTTTTTTTTTTTTTTCCTGCGATGCTAAATTGCGTTTTGCGTTTTTTTCTGAAGAGCAATTAGTATAGAATGTGTTCTTGTCCATTTGGGGTTTTTTTTCGGTCCGTTGCAATTTTTCACATAGGAGCTGTCAGTTGCATATGTCTTCTTATTTTTCTCTTAATGCACCCATGAATGTCAATGGAAATTAACAAAAAAAGGCGCGAAAAAGGCTCAAAAAACGTGTGGAAAACGTGCGGAAAACGCTGTGTTTTTCACGCACGAAAATCGCAAACGCCAGTGGGTGGGCGCCCTTGAAGTAAATGATGGCAGCCTGAAGGAACTTGAAAAATGGAAGAATAAAGACCCAGATGCTTTTGATTGGGCTCATGCTACAAAAATCTTGCATGAGATAAAAGGAAACAGGTTTAGTATTGTCCCACACACCTTCACCCTCGTATATGACATGATTTTAGCTATAAGTGTACGGCCATAGAAGGACAATTTTTCACAGCAGAATTTCCGCCACAGATTTTCTCACCAATCAATTTGGATTTTACTCTATTAAATTACATTTTTTCAACAGACCTGGGTCCTTTCATTAAACCCCTGATTGCCATAAAAAAAACCAAATGGATACCTGCAATCAAAGGGCAAATGGGGTGGCAAGAGGGTCACCCTTGCTTGTCTGATCCTCTCTGCTGCAGTAGTGGAGCAGGTGAAAAACAGTAAAGACTTCACAGCCTCACACCCCTGTTGCAGCCTCTTCAGATTTAGAAGTAGATCATAAAATGATATTCTAAAATTACTTTTAGGGAGCCTACCCACTGGCGATTTTTTTTTTTTTTTCCTGCGATGCTAAATTGCGTTTTGCGTTTTTTTCTGAAGAGCAATTAGTATAGAATGTGTTCTTGTCCATTTGGGGTTTTTTTTCGGTCCGTTGCAATTTTTCACATAGGAGCTGTCAGTTGCATATGTCTTCTTATTTTTCTCTTAATGCACCCATGAATGTCAATGGAAATTAACAAAAAAAGGCGCGAAAAAGGCTCAAAAAACGTGTGGAAAACGTGCGGAAAACGCTGTGTTTTTCACGCACGAAAATCGCAAACGCCAGTGGGTGGGCGCCCTTGAAGTAAATGATGGTAGCCTGAAGGAACTTGAAAAATGGAAGAATAAAGACCCAGATGCTTTTGATTGGGCTCATGCTACAAAAATCTTGCATGAGATAAAAGGAAACAGGTTTAGTATTGTCCCACACACCTTCACCCTCGTATATGACATGATTTTAGCTATAAGTGTACGGCCATAGAAGGACAATTTTTCACAGCAGAATTTCCGCCACAGATTTTCTCACCAATCAATTTGGATTTTACTCTATTAAATTACATTTTTTCAACAGACCTGGGTCCTTTCATTAAACCCCTGATTGCCATAAAAAAAAACCAAATGGATACCTGCAATCAAAGGGCCAATGGGGTGGCAAGAGGGTCACCCTTGCTTGTCTGATCCTCTCTGCTGCAGTAGTGGAGCAGGTGAAAAACAGTAAAGACTTCACAGCCTCACACCCCTGTTGCAGCCTCTTCAGATTTAGAAGTAGATCATAAAATGATATTCTAAAATTACTTTTAGGGAGCCTACCCACTGGCGATTTTTTTTTTTTTTTCCTGCGATGCTAAATTGCGTTTTGCGTTTTTTTCTGAAGAGCAATTAGTATAGAATGTGTTCTTGTCCATTTGGGGGTTTTTTTCGGTCCGTTGCAATTTTTCACATAGGAGCTGTCAGTTGCATATGTCTTCTTATTTTTCTCTTAATGCACCCATGAATGTCAATGGAAATTAACAAAAAAAGGCGCGAAAAAGGCTCAAAAAACGTGTGGAAAACGTGCGGAAAACGCTGTGTTTTTCACGCACGAAAATCGCAAACGCCAGTGGGTGGGCGCCCTTGAAGTAAATGATGGCAGCCTGAAGGAACTTGAAAAATGGAAGAATAAAGACCCAGATGCTTTTGATTGGGCTCATGCTACAAAAATCTTGCATGAGATAAAAGGAAACAGGTTTAGTATTGTCCCACACACCTTCACCCTCGTATATGACATGATTTTAGCTATAAGTGTACGGCCATAGAAGGACAATTTTTCACAGCAGAATTTCCGCCACAGATTTTCTCACCAATCAATTTGGATTTTACTCTATTAAATTACATTTTTTCAACAGACCTGGGTCCTTTCATTAAACCCCTGATTGCCATAAAAAAAACCAAATGGATACCTGCAATCAAAGGGCAAATGGGGTGGCAAGAGGGTCACCCTTGCTTGTCTGATCCTCTCTGCTGCAGTAGTGGAGCAGGTGAAAAACAGTAAAGACTTCACAGCCTCACACCCCTGTTGCAGCCTCTTCAGATTTAGAAGTAGATCATAAAATGATATTCTAAAATTACTTTTAGGGAGCCTACCCACTGGCGATTTTTTTTTTTTTTTCCTGCGATGCTAAATTGCGTTTTGCGTTTTTTTCTGAAGAGCAATTAGTATAGAATGTGTTCTTGTCCATTTGGGGGTTTTTTTCGGTCCGTTGCAATTTTTCACATAGGAGCTGTCAGTTGCATATGTCTTCTTATTTTTCTCTTAATGCACCCATGAATGTCAATGGAAATTAACAAAAAAAGGCGCGAAAAAGGCTCAAAAAACGTGTGGAAAACGTGCGGAAAACGCTGTGTTTTTCACGCACGAAAATCGCAAACGCCAGTGGGTGGGCGCCCTTGAAGTAAATGATGGTAGCCTGAAGGAACTTGAAAAATGGAAGAATAAAGACCCAGATGCTTTTGATTGGGCTCATGCTACAAAAATCTTGCATGAGATAAAAGGAAACAGGTTTAGTATTGTCCCACACACCTTCACCCTCGTATATGACATGATTTTAGCTATAAGTGTACGGCCATAGAAGGACAATTTTTCACAGCAGAATTTCCGCCACAGATTTTCTCACCAATCAATTTGGATTTTACTCTATTAAATTACATTTTTTCAACAGACCTGGGTCCTTTCATTAAACCCCTGATTGCCATAAAAAAAAACCAAATGGATACCTGCAATCAAAGGGCCAATGGGGTGGCAAGAGGGTCACCCTTGCTTGTCTGATCCTCTCTGCTGCAGTAGTGGAGCAGGTGAAAAACAGTAAAGACTTCACAGCCTCACACCCCTGTTGCAGCCTCTTCAGATTTAGAAGTAGATCATAAAATGATATTCTAAAATTACTTTTAGGGAGCCTACCCACTGGCGATTTTTTTTTTTTTTTCCTGCGATGCTAAATTGCGTTTTGCGTTTTTTTCTGAAGAGCAATTAGTATAGAATGTGTTCTTGTCCATTTGGGGTTTTTTTTCGGTCCGTTGCAATTTTTCACATAGGAGCTGTCAGTTGCATATGTCTTCTTATTTTTCTCTTAATGCACCCATGAATGTCAATGGAAATTAACAAAAAAAGGCGCGAAAAAGGCTCAAAAAACGTGTGGAAAACGTGCGGAAAACGCTGTGTTTTTCACGCACGAAAATCGCAAACGCCAGTGGGTGGGCGCCCTTGAAGTAAATGATGGCAGCCTGAAGGAACTTGAAAAATGGAAGAATAAAGACCCAGATGCTTTTGATTGGGCTCATGCTACAAAAATCTTGCATGAGATAAAAGGAAACAGGTTTAGTATTGTCCCACACACCTTCACCCTCGTATATGACATGATTTTAGCTATAAGTGTACGGCCATAGAAGGACAATTTTTCACAGCAGAATTTCCGCCACAGATTTTCTCACCAATCAATTTGGATTTTACTCTATTAAATTACATTTTTTCAACAGACCTGGGTCCTTTCATTAAACCCCTGATTGCCATAAAAAAAACCAAATGGATACCTGCAATCAAAGGGCAAATGGGGTGGCAAGAGGGTCACCCTTGCTTGTCTGATCCTCTCTGCTGCAGTAGTGGAGCAGGTGAAAAACAGTAAAGACTTCACAGCCTCACACCCCTGTTGCAGCCTCTTCAGATTTAGAAGTAGATCATAAAATGATATTCTAAAATTACTTTTAGGGAGCCTACCCACTGGCGATTTTTTTTTTTTTTTCCTGCGATGCTAAATTGCGTTTTGCGTTTTTTTCTGAAGAGCAATTAGTATAGAATGTGTTCTTGTCCATTTGGGGGTTTTTTTCGGTCCGTTGCAATTTTTCACATAGGAGCTGTCAGTTGCATATGTCTTCTTATTTTTCTCTTAATGCACCCATGAATGTCAATGGAAATTAACAAAAAAAGGCGCGAAAAAGGCTCAAAAAACGTGTGGAAAACGTGCGGAAAACGCTGTGTTTTTCACGCACGAAAATCGCAAACGCCAGTGGGTGGGCGCCCTTGAAGTAAATGATGGTAGCCTGAAGGAACTTGAAAAATGGAAGAATAAAGACCCAGATGCTTTTGATTGGGCTCATGCTACAAAAATCTTGCATGAGATAAAAGGAAACAGGTTTAGTATTGTCCCACACACCTTCACCCTCGTATATGACATGATTTTAGCTATAAGTGTACGGCCATAGAAGGACAATTTTTCACAGCAGAATTTCCGCCACAGATTTTCTCACCAATCAATTTGGATTTTACTCTATTAAATTACATTTTTTCAACAGACCTGGGTCCTTTCATTAAACCCCTGATTGCCATAAAAAAAACCAAATGGATACCTGCAATCAAAGGGCAAATGGGGTGGCAAGAGGGTCACCCTTGCTTGTCTGATCCTCTCTGCTGCAGTAGTGGAGCAGGTGAAAAACAGTAAAGACTTCACAGCCTCACACCCCTGTTGCAGCCTCTTCAGATTTAGAAGTAGATCATAAAATGATATTCTAAAATTACTTTTAGGGAGCCTACCCACTGGCGATTTTTTTTTTTTTTTCCTGCGATGCTAAATTGCGTTTTGCGTTTTTTTCTGAAGAGCAATTAGTATAGAATGTGTTCTTGTCCATTTGGGGGTTTTTTTTCGGTCCGTTGCAATTTTTCACATAGGAGCTGTCAGTTGCATATGTCTTCTTATTTTTCTCTTAATGCACCCATGAATGTCAATGGAAATTAACAAAAAAAGGCGCGAAAAAGGCTCAAAAAACGTGTGGAAAACGTGCGGAAAACGCTGTGTTTTTCACGCACGAAAATCGCAAACGCCAGTGGGTGGGCGCCCTTGAAGTAAATGATGGCAGCCTGAAGGAACTTGAAAAATGGAAGAATAAAGACCCAGATGCTTTTGATTGGGCTCATGCTACAAAAATCTTGCATGAGATAAAAGGAAACAGGTTTAGTATTGTCCCACACACCTTCACCCTCGTATATGACATGATTTTAGCTATAAGTGTACGGCCATAGAAGGACAATTTTTCACAGCAGAATTTCCGCCACAGATTTTCTCACCAATCAATTTGGATTTTACTCTATTAAATTACATTTTTTCAACAGACCTGGGTCCTTTCATTAAACCCCTGATTGCCATAAAAAAAACCAAATGGATACCTGCAATCAAAGGGCAAATGGGGTGGCAAGAGGGTCACCCTTGCTTGTCTGATCCTCTCTGCTGCAGTAGTGGAGCAGGTGAAAAACAGTAAAGACTTCACAGCCTCACACCCCTGTTGCAGCCTCTTCAGATTTAGAAGTAGATCATAAAATGATATTCTAAAATTACTTTTAGGGAGCCTACCCACTGGCGATTTTTTTTTTTTTTTCCTGCGATGCTAAATTGCGTTTTGCGTTTTTTTCTGAAGAGCAATTAGTATAGAATGTGTTCTTGTCCATTTGGGGGTTTTTTTCGGTCCGTTGCAATTTTTCACATAGGAGCTGTCAGTTGCATATGTCTTCTTATTTTTCTCTTAATGCACCCATGAATGTCAATGGAAATTAACAAAAAAAGGCGCGAAAAAGGCTCAAAAAACGTGTGGAAAACGTGCGGAAAACGCTGTGTTTTTCACGCACGAAAATCGCAAACGCCAGTGGGTGGGCGCCCTTGAAGTAAATGATGGTAGCCTGAAGGAACTTGAAAAATGGAAGAATAAAGACCCAGATGCTTTTGATTGGGCTCATGCTACAAAAATCTTGCATGAGATAAAAGGAAACAGGTTTAGTATTGTCCCACACACCTTCACCCTCGTATATGACATGATTTTAGCTATAAGTGTACGGCCATAGAAGGACAATTTTTCACAGCAGAATTTCCGCCACAGATTTTCTCACCAATCAATTTGGATTTTACTCTATTAAATTACATTTTTTCAACAGACCTGGGTCCTTTCATTAAACCCCTGATTGCCATAAAAAAAACCAAATGGATACCTGCAATCAAAGGGCAAATGGGGGTGGCAAGAGGGTCACCCTTGCTTGTCTGATCCTCTCTGCTGCAGTAGTGGAGCAGGTGAAAAACAGTAAAGACTTCACAGCCTCACACCCCTGTTGCAGCCTCTTCAGATTTAGAAGTAGATCATAAAATGATATTCTAAAATTACTTTTAGGGAGCCTACCCACTGGCGATTTTTTTTTTTTTTTCCTGCGATGCTAAATTGCGTTTTGCGTTTTTTTCTGAAGAGCAATTAGTATAGAATGTGTTCTTGTCCATTTGGGGGTTTTTTTCGGTCCGTTGCAATTTTTCACATAGGAGCTGTCAGTTGCATATGTCTTCTTATTTTTCTCTTAATGCACCCATGAATGTCAATGGAAATTAACAAAAAAAGGCGCGAAAAAGGCTCAAAAAACGTGTGGAAAACGTGCGGAAAACGCTGTGTTTTTCACGCACGAAAATCGCAAACGCCAGTGGGTGGGCGCCCTTGAAGTAAATGATGGTAGCCTGAAGGAACTTGAAAAATGGAAGAATAAAGACCCAGATGCTTTTGATTGGGCTCATGCTACAAAAATCTTGCATGAGATAAAAGGAAACAGGTTTAGTATTGTCCCACACACCTTCACCCTCGTATATGACATGATTTTAGCTATAAGTGTACGGCCATAGAAGGACAATTTTTCACAGCAGAATTTCCGCCACAGATTTTCTCACCAATCAATTTGGATTTTACTCTATTAAATTACATTTTTTCAACAGACCTGGGTCCTTTCATTAAACCCCTGATTGCCATAAAAAAAAACCAAATGGATACCTGCAATCAAAGGGCCAATGGGGTGGCAAGAGGGTCACCCTTGCTTGTCTGATCCTCTCTGCTGCAGTAGTGGAGCAGGTGAAAAACAGTAAAGACTTCACAGCCTCACACCCCTGTTGCAGCCTCTTCAGATTTAGAAGTAGATCATAAAATGATATTCTAAAATTACTTTTAGGGAGCCTACCCACTGGCGATTTTTTTTTTTTTTTCCTGCGATGCTAAATTGCGTTTTGCGTTTTTTTCTGAAGAGCAATTAGTATAGAATGTGTTCTTGTCCATTTGGGGTTTTTTTTCGGTCCGTTGCAATTTTTCACATAGGAGCTGTCAGTTGCATATGTCTTCTTATTTTTCTCTTAATGCACCCATGAATGTCAATGGAAATTAACAAAAAAAGGCGCGAAAAAGGCTCAAAAAACGTGTGGAAAACGTGCGGAAAACGCTGTGTTTTTCACGCACGAAAATCGCAAACGCCAGTGGGTGGGCGCCCTTGAAGTAAATGATGGCAGCCTGAAGGAACTTGAAAAATGGAAGAATAAAGACCCAGATGCTTTTGATTGGGCTCATGCTACAAAAATCTTGCATGAGATAAAAGGAAACAGGTTTAGTATTGTCCCACACACCTTCACCCTCGTATATGACATGATTTTAGCTATAAGTGTACGGCCATAGAAGGACAATTTTTCACAGCAGAATTTCCGCCACAGATTTTCTCACCAATCAATTTGGATTTTACTCTATTAAATTACATTTTTTCAACAGACCTGGGTCCTTTCATTAAACCCCTGATTGCCATAAAAAAAACCAAATGGATACCTGCAATCAAAGGGCAAATGGGGTGGCAAGAGGGTCACCCTTGCTTGTCTGATCCTCTCTGCTGCAGTAGTGGAGCAGGTGAAAAACAGTAAAGACTTCACAGCCTCACACCCCTGTTGCAGCCTCTTCAGATTTAGAAGTAGATCATAAAATGATATTCTAAAATTACTTTTAGGGAGCCTACCCACTGGCGATTTTTTTTTTTTTTCCTGCGATGCTAAATTGCGTTTTGCGTTTTTTTCTGAAGAGCAATTAGTATAGAATGTGTTCTTGTCCATTTGGGGTTTTTTTTCGGTCCGTTGCAATTTTTCACATAGGAGCTGTCAGTTGCATATGTCTTCTTATTTTTCTCTTAATGCACCCATGAATGTCAATGGAAATTAACAAAAAAAGGCGCGAAAAAGGCTCAAAAAACGTGTGGAAAACGTGCGGAAAACGCTGTGTTTTTCACGCACGAAAATCGCAAACGCCAGTGGGTGGGCGCCCTTGAAGTAAATGATGGTAGCCTGAAGGAACTTGAAAAATGGAAGAATAAAGACCCAGATGCTTTTGATTGGGCTCATGCTACAAAAATCTTGCATGAGATAAAAGGAAACAGGTTTAGTATTGTCCCACACACCTTCACCCTCGTATATGACATGATTTTAGCTATAAGTGTACGGCCATAGAAGGACAATTTTTCACAGCAGAATTTCCGCCACAGATTTTCTCACCAATCAATTTGGATTTTACTCTATTAAATTACATTTTTTCAACAGACCTGGGTCCTTTCATTAAACCCCTGATTGCCATAAAAAAAAACCAAATGGATACCTGCAATCAAAGGGCCAATGGGGTGGCAAGAGGGTCACCCTTGCTTGTCTGATCCTCTCTGCTGCAGTAGTGGAGCAGGTGAAAAACAGTAAAGACTTCACAGCCTCACACCCCTGTTGCAGCCTCTTCAGATTTAGAAGTAGATCATAAAATGATATTCTAAAATTACTTTTAGGGAGCCTACCCACTGGCGATTTTTTTTTTTTTTTCCTGCGATGCTAAATTGCGTTTTGCGTTTTTTTCTGAAGAGCAATTAGTATAGAATGTGTTCTTGTCCATTTGGGGGTTTTTTTCGGTCCGTTGCAATTTTTCACATAGGAGCTGTCAGTTGCATATGTCTTCTTATTTTTCTCTTAATGCACCCATGAATGTCAATGGAAATTAACAAAAAAAGGCGCGAAAAAGGCTCAAAAAACGTGTGGAAAACGTGCGGAAAACGCTGTGTTTTTCACGCACGAAAATCGCAAACGCCAGTGGGTGGGCGCCCTTGAAGTAAATGATGGCAGCCTGAAGA